>CM021104.1:471560006-471622443 GCA_007115665.2 Sequoiadendron giganteum
TGTCTACATTTTTCCCCTCCTTCTAACGCCAAAATGTGAACCCCAATCCTAGACCTGCACAAACATAGCAAACAAATACATAATTAGATTCTTATGCAAGTAAGAACAAGGATTCCCCATGAAATTCATTTACAATGCTCAAATAGAAAGAAAATGAAGAACAAGGCAAGAAAAGTAATCAAATCCTATTTAAGCATGCAAATCCTCAATCCCATGTGAGAGTTGGTGCCAATTGTGTGTAGAAAATGGCCCTTTCCCAACTCCTATGATGCAATGTTGATGAGTGATGCACTTTGATGAAGATTCAATTGAGCTCCATGATGGAAAAATCTACATAACCTAGGTAATAACTTAATAAAATGGATGAAAATAGATATTCTTGAGGATGAAATTGAGTATAGTGAGTATACTCAATTTATGGATGAAATTGTGGATCCAAAATGAGAAGAAAAGCCTTCTATAAATAAAAAGACAAGATGGAGGAATGAGAAAAATGGATGAATGTGGGATCATTCAACATCCAGTGGCCAAATGCCACTTGTCAAGATGTAAATGGAGGAAGGTTGTGCACATTTTGATGAATGAGCCAATAAATGTCATTAGGTGGAATTTCAAATTCATGAAATGACTTGTTGAAGAAGGAAAGAAAGTGACTTAAATGCCACTTGGCTCAATGCACAAGGACATGTAAGAGGGGATAAATGTTTTTTTGGAAGGACAAATCCACTTGAAGGGATTTTCAAACTTGGAGAAATATTCCCCTAAATATGCCATGTTGAAAGAAAATAGGAATTTAATAAATTAATTAAATGTATTTTCATGTGCAAGCGGCAAAATCTAGAGAAATTTGGAGATTAGGATTAAATTAATCAAAAGTTAACTAATTTAATGAGGGTTTAGGTGATGTGACCATTTTGACTTAGATTTATGGGTTGATTTAAATCAAAAGGATGAGAATATGATTAAAGACTTAATTAAATAAAGATTTGATTTATTTAATTAAAGAGGGATGATGATGTTAGATTAAATTGAACAAGCTTTAATTTATTCAATTTAATGGGATGAGCTTAGAGATTTAATTAATTAAATAAATAATTTAATTAAATAGAGACATAGGGTTAATTAGACCAGATTGACTAATTTAATTAACAAGAGAGAATGACTTGATTAGATAAATAATGATTTATTTAATTAAGAGATGAAAGGTGATGACAAGCTAAGAAGATAATTCATGATGAAATGATGTTAGTAATCAAGATCAAGTGTTGGTACATTTTCCATGTCTATAGTAATATTAAGAAAGGTATCAATGATTTCATCTTCTTGCAACAAGATATCCTCCAAAGCAGGAAGAATCTCATGAGAAGGATCAAAGATATCAAGTGACATGGGTAAATCTAGGTCACCATCATATGAATGAAATGGAACATCATAAATATTTTCAATATAATTAGATACAAAACTAATAAAAGAAGATATTAAATTCATTATGATTTTTTCAGTATTTTCTATGTTCTAGTAATTTGCATTTTTGGAGGTCTCTGAAGTGGAATTTGAGGTCGAAACTTGCGTCGGTCCCTAAAATTTGACTATTGAAGGCACTAGTATTTTACGGATTGAACTAGTTCTCTAGAAGACCTTTCCAACGGTGCAAACAATTATGAATTTTGAGCACCGAGTCAAAAGTTATGACCCCGCCAAGTAGGGGTAAATAAATTCCTAGTTTTCGAAGAACAATGTTCTTCACGTTGGGTTCACCAAAATGTAGAGAAGGGGGATTCGCTACTCACGAGTTCTCTTCATTCAAATATCCTCACAGGGCGAACTACCCTAAACTAATTCAAAAGACAACGACGAAAGTTCTAGAATCAAAAAGAGCAGGTCACAGAGATTCTCTGGACAAACTGACAAGCTTTCGACCAAAGGATGGCAACGCAAAACACAGATGAAAGCACAACGTGTTGGCGTCCCAAAGGCATGTTGGCATCTCGTACAGACGAAAAAGAAGGCTTATCTCATAATATAGCTAAGTGACTAGTAGCAATCTGATTACTGAGAACTTCTAGAAAGTGATAAAGCAACAAAATGTGATAAAGCTGAAATAGGAAAGATAAAGGTAAGGAGAGAAAGGGAAGGGAAACACTTACAACTGTGTGTCTGATGAAGCTTCCAGCTCGTGAACGTCTCCAATACCTGCACACAAGAGAGAGAAAGTGTTGGGGATATATAGAGGTTTTCCTCAGTCAAACCCCCATTTTGGTGTTGCCACCTCCACGAACAACCAAGAAGATAGATAGAAAAGTAGGAAAGAAATTAAAAAGAACTAAAGCACTACAAAACAGTGTTAAGCTACTCAACCAAATAATAGAGAAGAAAAGTGAAAGCTTACCACCTCTGCCCAAAGCGCTCAAGGCTAGTGGGGGAGAAAATGTAAGGAACTCAAGCCTCTGCTACTGTGTTGTTTCATTCCACACTTGCTTTATTGAAGTAATGGAGTGTTGATGTTGTTGCTATGTAGTGTAAAGTGTTTTTGAAGAAGCTGCTTGGAGCTTGTGAAGAGATTGTAGAGGATGTGAAGAGATTCAACCATCAAAACGGAATGAGAATGAGTGAATATGAAGTAGAGAGGAAGAAAACGACCATATTCGAGTTGGTCGGTCGAAGAGGGCATTACAAGTCGACTCCTAATGGAAATTTTAACGCCTCTGCAAGCTCTAGACATGGGAATCTGTTAGGGACGTAAGTATGTCACACAGACGTCTACACGTCGCACGAGCGTCCTAGACAGAAACGCCTCTATCGATGCTCAAAACAAGTGCCAAGTGGAACGAAGACAACGAGATTAGGTGGAATTAAGCCTTTGCATTTGGTTTTCTAAGGTGAGGGAAGGTAAAAGGTGAATTTTCCCAAGGAGTGAAAATTCACTCCTATACAGGTATTAAGAAGCAAACTACATTCATGTTGTCTAAATATCAAAAGGTTTTCAAGACATTCATACTGTTTTGTAAAATTCCATGTTGCAAAACCCTATTCATTAAGAAACAAACTACATTCATGTTGTCTAAACAACAAAAGGTTTTCAAGACATTCATACTGTTTTGTAAAATTTCATGTTGCAAAACCCTAGGTGTTAAGAAGCAAACTACATCAAGATATTCTTACTATTTTGTAAAATTACATGTTGCAAAACCCTAGGTGTTAAGAAGAAAACTACATTTGTGTTGTCTAAACAACAAAAGGTTTTCAAGACATTCATATTGTTTTGTAAAGATCCATGTTGCAAAACCCTAGGTGTTAAGAAGCAAGCAACCCACCATGAGACAACCCTTTACATTTAAACATGCAGATTCAAATAACTGAAAACCCACATTGTGTTTTCCAAATTACAATTATTTTGTGCACTTTTTTTTTCAATCATGTGAAATTTAAATATAATTTTTACTCAAATTAAGAGTCCTTATAAATTTTGAAAGGGCCTTTCAATACATTCACACTGTCTAAATTATAAAAGCTTTTGAAGAAATTCATTCTATTTTGTAAAATTCCATGTTGTAAAACCTTAAGTGTTAAGAAGCAAGCAACCCACCATAAGACAACCCTTTACATTTAAACATGCAAATTCAAATAACTAAAAACCCACATTGTGTTTTCCAAATTACAATTATTTTGTGCACTTTTTTTTTCAATCATGTGAAATTTAAATGCAATTTTTACTCAAATTAATAGTCCTTATAAATTTTGAAGGACCTTTCAATACATTCGCACTATCCAAATTACAAAAGATTTTCAAGACATTCATTCTATTTTGTAAAATTTCATGTTGTAAAACCCTACGTGTTAAGAAGCAATCAACCCACCATGAGACAACCCTTTACATTTAAACATGCAGATTCAAATAACTGAAAACCCACATTGTATTTTCCAAATTATATTTATTTTGTGCACTTTTTTTTCAATCATGTGAAATTTAAATGAAATTTTTACTCAAATTAAGAGTGCTTATAAATTTTGAAGGGGCCTTTCGATACATTCACACTATCTAAATTATAAAATATTTTCAAGACATTCATTCTATTTTGTAAAATTTCATGTTGCAAAGCCCTAGGTGTTAAGAAGAAGCAACCCACTATGAGACAACCCTTTACATTTAAACATGCAGATTCAAATAACTAAAAACCCACATTCTGTTTTCCAAATTACGATTATTTTGTACACTTTTTTTCAATCATGCAAAATTTAAATGCATTTTTTACTCAAATTAAAAGTCCTTATAAATTTTGAAGAGGCCTTTCAATACATTCACACTATCTAAATTACAAAAGCTTTTCAAGACATTCATTCTGTTTTGTAAAAATTCATGTTGGAAAACCCTAGGTGTAAAGAAACAAGCAATCCACATAGTGTTGTAAAACCCTTTGCAACCTAATTAGCTAGCACCCCTCATCTCGATTTGGTCGGTTCTCTCCTCCAACTCCTCCACGTGCACTCCAACATTCAACTTTCAGTGTGCAAATTGAAAACACATTATTTTTTGACTTCTTTCTCAAAATTGAAAACACACACGTCAATCTACCTCTAATTCCTGCACTAGAAAAATGATTTGAAAAACGATAGCTTCCCGTGCAAGACACGGGGCCCAATTTTATTAGCTGACAGAAGGCGAGAAAATCGACCTGACAACATTGTTATCTCTTCGCTTTTGTCACTATAACGTTTGCTCTCGTCTGTTGGTTTCATCACTTTTATCCCTCATCTAGGGAGCCCTACACTATGTCATCTCATCATGTTATGTATGTTTCTATGTATGGTTTTATGCATTTTTGTATGTACATAGGTGTGTTTTGTTGGGAGATTAGTTGCGTCCTATATTAATATCTACAAACTATAAAAACAACATATAAATATATCACTTACTACACTTTTCAATTTAAAAAAAAAAAAAAGAATTATCAATATCACTTACTACACTTTTCAATTTAAAAAAAAAAAAAAACAAAAGAATTATTAAAATTATTAACATTAATTAATTCATTCAAAAAACATGTTAAAACTATCTATTTGACCATAGATACATATTTGACAATATTTATTAATTAATTAATGAACTCAAATAACACAATTTAAAATATAACATAATTTTAACAATTAATTAATAAATTCAACCAAAGTTGCATAGAATGCTAGATTTGACCGGCAGGTCCCGTGCCCAACAAGAAAAAGACCAAACCTTATTACAAGGATAAAAACCGGGGTCTACGTTAACCGATGAAGATCCTGAAAAGATATTCATACATCCAATATCGAGGAAACTTCCACTTCACAATCTTGTAAAAATAAACCAAGATATAAAATTATATAAACAACATTTTTGCTAACCGTGGTTGGCATGTTTGTAATCCTTGGAGGCTGTCAACACCACAAATTGGACATATTATTATATATTAAATGTTGGTTGTCTTAAAGCAATAAACCTTATTAAAGATGTCTTATTTTTCAAAATTGAGATGATCTATATTTTGACTTTAAATTTTAGTGGTCCTTAAAGTATTGGTTTTTTAATATATAGAAATTATTATTAAATATTTTTTTGTTTTTGTTTTGGATTCATTTGAAGTTAGTTTTTTTTATACAATGACAAGTGTATAAGTGATATGTTTTGTGTTAAAAAATAGAATATAATTCAACTCTTAATCCCACATGTATTTATTCTTAGGAATTAATTCTAATCTTAAGTTTATACATTTCATAACTAATTTCAAATTTGCAATTTGTAAGATTGGTCCAAGTCAATTTGCACAATTTGTGGAAATGAACTCTCATCTCTTAAAATTAAAATGAATTAAAAATTTGGGGTCAATCGAACGCTTCCAACTAATCAATATATGTCAACTCAAAGCACAAAATGTTTTACTTGCCCCCTTTGAAGTCATAATTAGGGAAATGTACAAATGCATTTGCACATGTAGGAACATAACACCTAGAAATCATCAAGAGGAATTACTCTCAACCTATATCATCACATAGAGAACATGATCAAAGCATCATTGCTATATTATCTTCTTGCATCAACATTTAGGGCATGCTCTACATGAGTAACTATTATCTTTGATAATTTCTAAAAACCATCAAATCAATATCATAAGGGTTTGACCAAATGAGAATCAATATGTAGCAAACTCCCTAAAAATGTTTTTAAACATTATAAGTAAGATAAAAATAAATTATTAACATCAAGGTGAACTAAGAAGTAGATATTAGAAGCTAGTAGAGTTCAAGTCTCAAAACCAAAGTTTGAATCCACACATCAAGTTTAGATCCATGGTCACACAAATCAATTCAACACTTACAAATGTGACCTAGAATGATATGTCATTAGTTTTTGGATTCTAAAACACTCATCTAACTATTTCTAATTTTCTTATGCACAATACTTTTGATTGATCAACATCTAGTTAGTTATTTTGATGTATTAATCTAGGTAGTTTTCATCTCAATTATTAATTATAGTGTAGTCATTTGATCTTTATTTAATTTTTTACCTCAAGACACATATGTAAAAGGGATTTCATCATCCCTTTCATTTTGATGAGGTGTGATTTATTCCTTTATATAAAAGGGTGAACTTGGTTACTCTTACACCCCGTTAGGGTTTTTCCATATGCTTTATAATTTGATTTTTATTGCTAATTTTCTAATATGAGTCTAATTATATATTTGAGAATTGTACCCTATTTTACCCTTGATTTATCATTATTTATCTATCCAGGGTATTTTTATGCTAAGATCTAACCAAAAATATAATTTTCCTTTAAGAAGTGCCTATATAAATCCTATTATGACTTCTCGTTCAATTAATCATGAGATCCCTATTGGCTCAGTGGATGCTAATCATAATGAATAATTTGATTTTGATCATGATACATATATGAACAAGCAATTTATTTCTACTATTACACAAGCAAATTTTCAAGAGTTTGCCAATGAAACTTATCATATGGAACTAGTTAAAACTATCTTTCCTTGCTAATAATTTCCAAAACCCCAAATTTTAAATCCCAAAACATCAACAATTAGAATCCAATTTTTTAAACTATTTTCCACCCATAAATCATAATCCTCTACAAGCAATTTTCT
The DNA here is from genome assembly GCA_007115665.2 of Sequoiadendron giganteum. Taxonomy (NCBI): domain Eukaryota; kingdom Viridiplantae; phylum Streptophyta; class Pinopsida; order Cupressales; family Cupressaceae; genus Sequoiadendron; species Sequoiadendron giganteum. The sequence continues at coordinate 471,567,141 of CM021104.1, forward strand.
TCCAAAAAAACATTTTCGGAGCCGAACAATGTACGGGAAATCAAAACCAACTCACCAACAAATTATCGTTACTTTTTAATTAAATATTAAGTTAATAGTTTAAGAAATTAAAAGTTATTTGTTTCAAATATCAATTTGGGCAAGTATAAAACATTTACGAAGTAATATAATAGGCACCCAATTTCATGCAACCAAGTGAAATCATTTACCACCTAACATATAATTAATTAAATGTCCGACTTAGTTATATCTTATTTATTTACCAATTTATTATTAGTTATTAATTATAGCATTACATTTTAATTTATTTTATTATAAACTTTAATTATTTAAATTTGTTTAAAAAGGGTGTTTAACGATTTATTCTAATGCATAAAATAATTAAATGCATATAATTATATAATACAAATCAAATAAACCAAATGCCAAAATAGTTACCTGACCACTAACCAGGGTAAAAAATAAAACTTCAAACAACATTGACTGACTACTGACAGAACTAACGAGGCATCAAACTAGGTACTCTTCGCCTTCGTGGATGATGGCTAGGGTAGGGGACCAAGTGCTATCTTCGCTCAACTGATCCATTGGGTTTCAAGGCACGCTCAAACCTACCAATTTAGGTGGAGTCGATGCCTAGTACCTACAACATGTAGCACACAAAACGACCGTGCATATACATAGACATATAATTAGGCACACTATGAAAGGGAATCACAACGTCACAGGGTACTCACAAGTGAGTGATGTGACACTATCCCCTTCACCAAACACATTAGTAAGAGCATCACCAAGTAGTCAAATCAACTCATATAACAATTAGATACATAACAACTAGGATAAGAACAATCACAAGATAATCACATAATAGTCATGATAAGATAACCATATACCAATAATAACATGTGCATAAAACTCAAGCAAAATAAGTGTTGTCAAAGTATCATCATAGCAATATGTCCAACATCAAATACTCTATCATAATGTCTCATCATAAATAGGTCAATTGTCAGTCTATCAAAAGAATATGAGAGGCACTACATCCCCCCTCTAGAATCAGGCTTACTCCTGGAAGTCTACAAACAAGAAGGGGTACAACTCCGGCATTCGAGATGCATCCTCCCAAGTGACCGTAGACTCATCATTAGGATCCCACTAGACCCTTACCTTCTCAATGTCTCAACCAGTGAGGGCGAGTCTCTTGTGCTACAAAATGCCCACGGGCTCCAAAGCCAGCTACCCATCCTCTACCTGCAAGGCATTCCAATCAAGGACATCTGAAATATGTAGATGATATAGCCTAAGAACAAACACATGAAATACATCATGGATATGCGGTAGACTAGGTGAAAAAGCAAGACAGTACGCAACAGGGCCGATCCTCTCCAAAACCTTGAATGGCCCAAACAAATGCGGTGCAAGCTTAGAGCCTTTTCCATAGAGGATTGGACTCTTTAGGGACACACTCGTAAGAACACCCGGTCACCAATAGAGAACTGACGATCAACCCTATGAGAATCTACCTACTTCTTATGCCTGTCCTACGATGCCACCAAATGCTCTCTAATATGAACAACCTACTGCTCCATCTCCTGAAGCATCTTTGGATCTAGGAGGACTCTGTCCTCAAGATGATCCCAACTCAGTGGGGTCCGACAAGGACGACCATACAAGGCCAGAAAATGGGACATACTAATAGAACTGTGGTACCCATTGTTATACGCAAACTCCACTAAGTGAAAATAATCCTCTCGACGAGTCTACTGATCCAAGACATACATCTTGAGCATATCCTCAAGAACCTGATTAACCCTCTCAAACTATGCATCTGTATCTGGGTGGTAAGTTGAACTAAATTTCAACCGATTCCCCAATGCATGCAAATAACCTGTCACAAAAAGAAGAGATGGAGACAAAAAACAAGGGTGATCTGAAAGCTGAAAATTGTATAAAATCAGAGAGTGTAAAATACAATGAGATCAATCCTTAAGAAAGGAGATTGTGCAACCCTAAAGGAAACCCTAATAGGAGGACATTTAATAATTAATATAATTATTAAATGTCACATTATGCAAACTAAAGTGAAATCTTAAGAGAGGAATAAAGGTAACTTAATTAACATAATTAAATTAAAACCTTTACTCTAACACCCCCCTTAAGATGAGCAATAATGCAGCTACAAACAAGTGCAAGAAAGCAAGGGTAACTACAATGCATGAAATTAAACATGGGTCCCGACAACTAGGCCTGATTAGGTACCCAAATACAACCAAATCTCTATAAAGTGGAGAAATAGAGAAAACCTCATGGAGAAAACTCTACTCCAAAAAGAGATGCTGAAAGCCATGAAGAACATCACCGAAGCAGAAGAAGCTACAAACAACTGTCGAAAGATGACTGCTATGTTGCTGAAGAACCTCCTCTAAAGATAGGATGATTAGGATCAAGAAGACAACAATTTTCATGAGTTCCCCAAACAACACTACTCGAATCAGATGGCAAACAAAGGCAAACACATGGAACGAAGATACAGATGGCACAAGTACTAATAGTCTAAAAAAAATTGATCAACTGAGAATGGAAGATTCCTTCCAAGGCGAAACCAAGGAAGCATTAACAAGAACAATATAATACCCCCTCCCCCATAATGCTGAACTGGGAGAGCCTGAAAAATCCACTGAAATGTTGTGTAACACCCTATAGTGAATGAAGGAGAAGAAACAACATCTGAAAGTGCGCAAGAAAGCACCTGCAACTGAAAAAGTGGTGTGCAAAACAAAGTACACATGCATGAGGCTGGAATCATATGGATCCATTGTCGTGGAGGGACACTCACTGGACAAAGGTGTGATGGAAAAAACAAAGGCACTACACAACCCCCCTAGGGCACTTTATAATACAGTGCAAGTATAAAATATGACACAACCTTATGTGCAAAATCCCCAAAATACATGTACAATAGTGTGGCACTTTATCTCGGTGTGTTTACATAGAAGATTTCTTACAAATGATGCTCAAAATGCCCTCAATGAACAAAAAATAGGAAATACATGAAGAACAGCCAAAAAACGAAGCAACCCATGCAAATGAGAAGTTCCCAAGAGCTAATATGTCCAGGTAGTTCACCAAAGTGTGAAAATACAAAAAATTGAATAAAATATACCTGGAGGGAAATTTGGAAATATTGCATGGATGGAACTAAAGAGCTCTGAAAATATGGTTCCAATGTCGCTGAGATCATGAAAAACGGAGAAACTAGTCAAAAGTTACGAGCTCGGGACTAAAAATAGCTCATTTGTCTTCAACTGGTTGTACAATGCACCAACACAAAAATGAAGCAATGAGACCCACACCACTGGAAAGTTGAGAGAACCCGCTTTCCGATGATATCTCGTTTTCCAAGAAACAATATCGTATGCCCAAGTTATGGCCTCTAGAAGAAAATAGCTCCAAAGGGGGAAAAACAATGTTGGATTAAATTTGAAGGTCATACGACTGTCAAAGAAAAAATTGTGGCCTAAATTTGACAGTTAAATAGCCATCGCTGCACATGCATAGGTGGGCTTGTTACAAAAAAAATAGTTTTTTTTATAAAAAAAGAATAAAAAAAAAGGTTGGCCTGGGCAATTCTGCCGCTAGTGGCTCACGTAGCGACAAACTGTACGAGGCCCGTAGGCCTGTGTACACAAGTACCTGTGGGTACCCTGTACCAAGGCTTGAGAAAGCCTTTAAAAGGATTTTTTTGTTTTGATTTTTTTTTAAAAAAAATTCTGACAAAATAAATACAGAAAATAATTTTTTTATCAAGGCTAAAAAAAATTTCTCGATCCATGTGCAAACGGTCATATGGGGCCGAATGGGGAATTTTTTTTGCCTTTTAGATCAACTTTGTTCAAAATGGATGAATGAACAGTCGATTTTAGGGTTTTGGACCACTGTAGACTCAATGGTGAGGTCTGTTTGGACTCAACATGCTCTGATCTAATAGGTATGCCCTAGATCAAAAGAGACAAACCCCAAACCCTTGAAGCTCCAAAATCCTTCAAAACGAGAACAGAAAGCAACAGGTCTGGTGCTCTGATACCATGTAGAAGTTGTGAAATCCAACTTCACAGACCTCAAAGATCACCTGCATGCAAATAACCTGTCACATAAAGAAGAGATGGAGACAAAAAAAAAGGGTGCTCTAAAAGCTGAAAATTGTATAAAATCAGAGAGTGAAAATACAATGAGATCAATCCTTAAGAAAGGAGATTGTGCAACCCTAAAAGAAACCCCAATAGGAGGACATTTAATAATTAATATAATTATTAAATGTCACATTATGCAAACTAAAGTTAAATCTTAAGAGAGGAATAAAGGTAACTTAATTAACATAATTAAGTTAAAACCTTTATTCCTCTCTTAATATTTCCCTTTAGTTTGTAACATCTTATTTTTATGTTATCTGCATTAGAGTAATTGATGGTGTTTGTTCAGCAAATTTAAGAAGATACTGATTCACCCCCCATCTTAGTATCTTGAATATTCAGCAAGACATTTCTCTCTCTATCCCCTTGTTGATTACCCTCCTATCTAGGGCCTAGGTAGGCAAGAAAATCCTCTAGAAAATGACATAACTAATCTCCCTCTAACTTCGATTGGCCATGATTTTGACCCCCGCTCCCCTGATCACTCTGAGAGCCCTGTTGTTCCTCATGATCACCCTCCTGGGAACTCTGAGAAGCGGTGTTCTAGCGGTTAGCCCCATGGCCACCACCTCGACCTCTACCATGACCCCTACCTCAGCCTCTATGCATCTTCCTACACAAACACCACAAAAGGACAAGTCTAAGGTTGTTAGGTGAGGATGGAAAATGAGAAAACATAATCTTCAGAGTTTAAGCAACTAGGATAACATAATGGGATCACATGAAACTAGAGTACCCAGTGTTAGAAGCTTGGGCTCTAATACCAAGTGTAATGCCCCCACCAAGGAACCCTAGAGGACAACAATAACTATGCCACCTTAATGGAGCAATTTTTTTTTTGAAATGCAAATAAAAATAGTATACATAACATTATGATCTAAACCTAGGTCCTCTAAGGTTCCTCGATCGTGCCACTCACAAAACTAATTATCAAGATAACTAGAACAAGGTTCATCTTTAAAGCATCAAATTATTTTTTTTTTGCATCACTTACTTCCATAGCATGCCAAATGATAATTAACACTAAAGATAATTTCTAGCTAATTAACATATACAAGATGCATTACATTACAATATTCATTACAAGAATAATTCATGAATAACTATTACATCGTTACAATAGTTACAATAGTTACAACAAAGCTTCCCTAGTATATGTGGGGAAGAATACATCATATTACATCAAGAGACGCAACTGATATACAATTCGATACAATTACATAAAAGATTGTCTTTTCGAACAGGAACAAGATCTAGAACCCACAACATAAGGAACAATCTCCATGCACATGAACATGCAGCAAGAAATACCCAATGGAGGAAAAATCACCAACCTCTTGACCATGTGGGACTCTAAGGTCCACCCACCGTGCTAGGAGATAACACAAGGTCCCACAACAAACAGACAGTCAGGAAGCAACAAGCTAACACAATCAAGGGGTTATACGTGGACTCCAACACAACATTGTCATCACACCAACATCATTTGCAACACTAACTTCACTTCTAGAGGCACTCACACAATAGAAGGAGAAAATACAACTAGGGAATGCTAGACTACAATAGGGAGGAGTGTCATCACATAGCTTGATATGGGTTATCCTTGCGGATCTTCCTAGGCCTCGACCCCCATCCTGGGTTATCCTATTGGCCTCTCCCCATCCCTAGCCCCCACACAAACTCATGTGAAATAAACTTACCTTTCATGAGGACAAGGCAATTGATCTTGCCTTTCTAGGCCTTCTCATCTCATCTCAAGCCTAAATGAACACTTGAACCATGAGTGAGGCATACATTATCTTAATTAATGTGAATTCTACCCATCCCCCCTAATTCTTTATTAAGGTTATCACTGGATTAAGTAACCCTCCAATGGGTTATCCTTGGCACCACTTTGGGTTCTATCCCCCATGGAGAGCCACTCCCCCTACTTGCAACTAGTAAACCCTACACATCAAGCAAGGCATTGACCATCTTGCACACATACCATAACCTCATGAATCCAAAAAAGATAGAGGAGAAACACCCTTAGGGTTTAAATTTCCCACAAAGCACATAACTCAAAACATTGCAAAACTACTCTAAAATTGAAACAATCATAAGAACCATCCACACATCAAATACCCCCTCCTAGGCCTCTTGAAACCAACCTTAAACAACTTACACAAATAACACCCCCTTTCAAAAATTATACAAACACTTTATCCAAACATTGCTAAATATGAACAATCATTCAATACATTATGACCATACAAATATTCTCAATAAAACATTAATTGAATCCACTCATTTTCAATTAACCACATAAGTAAATTAAAAGACTATTTCCCCCAATTAATTATATTTGGAAAACTATAACACCATATTCTAAATAATTAACTTACATAGTAATTTTACCTTTCAACTATAAAAAGTTATAAAACAATCAATGTTCACCTACACATTAATTAATAGAGAATAATAATTTACCGTGTAATCTAAAAAGTTAAAGTAATTAAACTATTCTTAATAATTTACCCTTACACAATATTAACCTTTTCCTTAACCTCTTAGTTAATTAAATATGAAATAAAATCACTTAACTTTAATATTTAACTTGAATCATTTACCTATAACAACTTAGATATTCTTTTTAGTAACAACCATCCACTTAAAATTGTTTATTAATTGACACTTAGTTTCTCCATTTATCATAATACAATAATGATCAAATTATTGATCATCTAAATAAAATATTCTTATTAAATAATGTTTTTACTAATACTATATATATACATTATATTATTGTTATCGAAATGCAAATAAATACATTCTTATTAACCCTAATATAGCATATATACTTACAACATAGTTCCAAATAAATCAACATAAAAACTATGAAATAAATTTTATACAACAGTTTGCAATTGGCCAAGATTACGCTGCAAGCAGCGATGACACACAGGGAGGAGTAGGCTCACGGTAGAAGGCCTCAAGAAGGTCCCATCTCATGACATAAATGATTGCAAGGTGCACACAGTTTGGATTTGTTGAAAAGGCTTCAAAAAATTTCAAGCAAATGGAATCGGTTGGTATCAAGCCGAATTCCACTATGAATGAGGGGGTGTGTGAGTTAAGAGATGGCACACAACTCACAAATGGAATGCCTCAAAGAAATACCAACTCGTGGAATGCAATGGTTGTAGAATATGCACAAAATGGATCTGTTGAAACCTTCAAGCAAATGCAATAGTAGAAGCAAGGTTGTATGCTAGAAGCGGCAACATGGAGAAGGCGTGAGAATAGTTTGATAGATAGCCTCAAGAGATCTCATTACATGGCATGAAAATACTACAAGCTATGCGAAAACTAGGTTTGTTGAAAAGGCCTTAGAAACTTCCAAGAAAATACAAATGTGGGAGGCTGGTTGTAACTATTGAATTGCAAAATTCAAAATGGAGATTTAAACAGAAATTAAAGAGCAAGAAACAAAGCATACACATAACACAAATGTTTATCATGGTTCAGCAAATCTGGCTTACGTCCACACTAAGCAGAGATCTTTTATTAAGCTTTTAATTCTGTTACATATGAAGATACACCAGCAGTATATATGCAAGAAGAATACCCTTCCATATCTCTAGAATATGAAGAGACATAGGAAGGGAGGGAAAGAACGCTCGTTGGGATTCAATTATTCAACAATCTGCCACCTGATGACCAACGGATACTGCCATACCTCTGCTCTTATTTTCAGATTTATCTTTTCTTTACAAGCCCAAGAGAAGTTCTTGCACATTCAAACTTCTCCTTGGGTACAACCTTCGTCAAAACATCTGCCGGATTGACCTTTGTGTCAATCTTAATCACTTGCAATCTACCCTCTTCAACCATATGACGCACAAAATGAGCATGAGTGTCAATGTGCTTTGATCACCGCTGACATGAGTGATTATGAGCCATAAAAATGGCACTACGACTGTCACAAAATAGAATATAAGAGTTTTGATTATACTTCAAATCACTAAGCAATCATTGTACCAAATCATCTCTCGAGCACCTTCGAAAAGAGCCAAATATTCGGCTTCAGCTGAAGATAAGGCAATAGAATGTTGCAACCTAGAGGCCCAGCTAATAGCAGTCCCAACAAACATGAAAGCATAACTAGTAGTAGACCTTCTTTTATCCAAATCTCCAGCAAGATCAGAATCGGTAAATCCTTGCAACTGAACATTGTTGCCATTAAAACATAAACTATAACCAGAAGTACCTTTAAGATACTTTAAAATGCATTTCACTGCTTCCCAATGTTGCTTCTCGGGATTGCTCATGAATCTACTTACAACTCCCACCGCATGAGCAATGTCGGGACGAGTAAAAACCATAGCATACATAATGCTACCCACCGCTGATTTGTAAGGGACACAAGCCATAAAGACTTTGTCCACTTGTGTTTGGGGACACAAATCCGATGATAAATGAAAATGAGAAGCAAGAGGAGTAGAAACAACCTTCACATCAGACATACCAAACCTGTCCACCACTTTGTCAATGTAATCCTTTTGTGACAATGTAATCTCTTTCTTCTTCCTATCCCGAGTTATCTTCATGCCAAGAATCCTTTTGGCTGCACCTAAGTCTTTCATAGCAAACTTGCAGGCCAAGTGAGCTTTCAACTCATTAACACTCTTCGAACTAGTGTCAGCTATCAACATATCATCAACATAAAGAAGAAGGATAACAAACTCCCCATTAGGAAGCTTCTTATAATAAATGCATGGATCAGATTCACACCTTGTGAAACTATGTGCAAGCATGAATTTATCAAACTTCAGATACCACTGACGTGGGGCTTGTTTGAGCCCATGCAAACTCTTCTTCAACCTGCAATAAAGATGCTCTTTTCCCTTCTTGACGAAACCTTGAGGTTGCTCCATGAATAACTCCTCATCAACATCGCCATGTAGAAATGTCGTTTTGACATCAAGTTGTTGCAATTCACCAATGACGTGGGGTGGAGAGTGAAAATTGAAGTGGGATGTGAGTCTTAGACTGTCATCCTGTTCGTTGTGCTGTGAATGAACATCACTCCCGCGCCTTTGGTCACAACTTTCAAGTTGTCGAGCGGTCCACACACCCTACACATCGCGAACCTCACAATGACTGTGAGATAGGAGATTACGCTGATCAAAGCAGGTGTGCGCATCATTGTTAGGTGTAAAGGAGTCTGCAGGAGTCTTAGCAAGCATATCATCACCGCTCCTTAATAAAATTTCACAGTCATGATTTCCTTTCAACGAGATTTCACTATTCCTTGTACAGTCTAGACCATGACTGGTAGTTGGTCGCATACTGTCCACCATGACGTGTGAGGGCTATGATCTCCCTTCAAATGGATGACTATTAAGATCATAATCCATGTTGTGAGGAATAGAGGATGATGACAGAGCCGGATTTGGGTCTAATACAGAGGTAGGAGTCAGTTGCAAAGAATTTCCTCCTTGAGGTGTTGAGGTAGAGTTGTCCTTATATAGAGAATTTGATTTGAAAGAAATATATTCACTTACAGGCCTATCAATGTCTTTGATAGCTATAAATTTAAGCTCATTAAAAATAACATCACGACTGCGAATAATTCTCTTTTCAACCGAATCCCAAATTCTGAAACCAAACTGATCTTCACCATAGCCCACGAATATGCCCTTTTGTGATTTGAAATCCATCTTTGTCCTCTTTTCTTTTGGGACATGTACATGAGCTTCACATCCAAAAACCCGGATACGTGAGTAAGAAATCCTCTTTCCCTGCCATTCCTCTTCTGGAGTACCAGATTCTAATCGAGATGAAGGAGTTCGATTGATTAAATAGATTGTTGTGTTGCAAGCTTCTGCCCAAAACTCTTTGCCCAAACCAGCATTTGAAAACATAATCCATGCTTTCTCAAGGATGGTTCTATTTAACCTTTCTACAGCCCCATTTTCTTGAGGCGAATAAGGAACAATCTTAATCCTTCTTATTTTGTGATCTGCACAAAAATTATCAAACTCCAAGGAACAAAATTCACTTCCATTATCTGTTTTTAAACACTTAAGTTTGTGTCCACTTTGATTCTCAACAAGTGCTTTGAAATGCTTAAATTTTGTAAAAACTTCAGATTTATGAGAAAGCATATAAATCCAAACTTTCCTAGTACAATTATCAAGGAAAGTAACAAAAAAAATTTCCCCTCCATAAAAGGTTAGCTCTGTAGGTCCGAAGACATCCGAGTGTACTAGCTCCAAAGGTGTTGTCTTCTTGTCGTGTCCATTCTTCAAGAAACTAACCCGCTTTTGTTTCCCATGAAGATAATGCTCACAAAACTCCAAATTTGTAGATTGGAGACCCGGTAGTTGATCACGATTCAGCATTACCTCAAGACCTTTCTTGCTTATATGGCCTAGCCTTTGATGCCAAAGTGCAACATTGTTGCCCACAAGTGTCATAGCAACTCCTACCTCATTAATAGGTTTCACTATATAGAGACTACCGGTCTTATCTCCTTTTGCAATAGCCAATGAACCTTTGGCTATTTTCCACGTATCCGTGAGTTCGGTTTTAAAACCTTGGATATATAATTGGCTAACTGAAATCAGATTCCTCTTTAATTGAGGAACATGTCTAACATCTTTGAGCAATAATTTGGCTCCACCTTTTAGATGCAAGACAACATCACCTTTCCCGATGATTTTACATGCTTTGTTGTCACCCAAACATACTTCTCCAAAATTGCCTTCTTGATAATTTGTAAATGCATCCGTGAGAGAGGAAGCATGAAAAGAAGCACTAGAATCAATAACCCACGAATCAGATTTTGTATCTGTAGTGGATAATATTAAACTACCATCATCCCTGTCATGAGCAACATTTTCTTCACTATCCAAAACCTTTTCTTGTGCCTTCTTATATTTTCGATCACAATCCTTCTTTATGTGACCAACTTTGCCACAAAACCAACAACCGCTTTGTCTCCCTCTTGGCTGTGATCTTCTTGCAGATTGGGACCTTCAATTGTAGTTATTTTTGCCTCTATTGTAACTTCTCCCCCTATTTTCAGTGTTGATCATAGTAAGAGCATCACCGGTTGAGGAATCATTATTCTTCCTCCTCAAATCTTCAGATAAAAGTGTGGCTGCAACTTCATCAAAGGATAATTTCTTTGAATTTGAAACTATGGTGCACAACACCATCCTAGCTATTTGGGAGAGAATTTAAGAGAAAAACAACCTTGCTCTCTTCATCTTGCGTCATGCCTATGGAGGTTGCTTGGCTGATCAAAGTGTTGAACTCATTGAGATGATTTGTCATAGATTCTCCTTCCCTCATTTTTAGCTTATACAACTTTTTCATTGTAAATATTTTATTCGCTGCCGACGCCATTGCATATGTGGTTGTGAATTTATCCCACACCTCCTTTGTTGTTGACTTGTTTGAAACATTGTGCAAAAAATTGTCACTTAAGGCAAGAAAGATTGTTGCCATGGCTTTCTGATCAAGTTTATCCCAAGCTTCATTTGTCATTGCGGTTGGCTTCTTCGTTTTTCCTTCGATCGCAATAGACAGTTCTTGCTTGATTAGGAGAGATTTCATCTGAATCTTCCATATGCTGAAATTCTTTCTAGAAAATTTATGTATTCTCGTATCCTCCATTTTCAGAAATTTTTGACACAAAATTTCCAACCAACCTCTCACCAGACTCAACATTATCACTTAAGGCAAGAAAGATTGTTGCCATGGCTTTCTGATCAAGTTTATCCCAAGCTTCATCTGTCACTACGGTTGGCTTCTTCGTTTTTCCTTCAATCGCAATAGACAGTTCTTGCTTGATCAGGAGAGATTTCATCTGAATCTTCCATATGTTGAAATTCTTTCCAGAAAATTTATGTATTCTCGTATCCTCCATTTTCAGAAATTTTTGACACAAAATTTCCAACCAGCCTCTCACCAGGCTCTGATACCAATTGTTGAATTGCAGAATTCAAAATGGAGATTTAAACAGAAATTAAAGAGCAAGAAACAGAGCATACACATAACACAAATTTTTCTCGTGGTTCAACCAATCTGGCTTACGTCCACACTGAGTAGAGATATTTTATTAAGCTTTTAATTTCATTACATATGAAGATACAACAATAGTATATATGCAAGAAGAATACCCTTCCATATCTCTAGAATATGAAGAGACATACGAAGGGAGGGAAATAATGCTCATTGGGATTCAATTATTCAACAGTAACGCCAACTCTGAGTGCAGATGGTTGTGCGCATTGGGAGGTAGGATAGATTTGTGTGCTATGATTGCCCTAACATGCATGTATGTAATAATGCCAATGAAAAGGAGGCACACCACCTCTTTGACAAGGTACCTCAAGAGATGTCAATTCAGAATGCAATGGTTGCAAGATACGCACAAAATGGATTAAATCTTCCTAGGAGTGCACTCGGCTAGGGAAGATAAAATGAAAAACACATGATTGCAAATCAAGCACAAAATGCATTGTTGAAAGGGCTTAAGATATTATCAAGAAACGTATTGGCGGGAGATAAGGATGACATACAAGAAATGCAATGATTGCAGAATATGCACTAAATAGGATTAAAAGAAAGATTTTAGAAACTTATTTGCAAAAGCAAGCAAAATCTTAAAATAAATGCATCAGTAATGGCGATAGAAAACATTGCATATACAAAAGAAGAGAACCTGGATCCAATGCTTGGTAGGAAGAAATTTGATGTGAGCTTCAACGTCCATTTGTAGATCCAGTTTTCTCCAAATCCTCAATAATTTCCAAAACCCCAAATTTCAAATCCCTAAACATCAACAATTAGAATCCAATTTTTCAGACTATTTTCCAACCAGAAATCATAATCCTTTACAAAAAAATTTCTTCCAACAAAACATTTTCAAAGTCAAAAAATGTACAGGAAACCGAAAACAACTCACCAACGAATTACTGTTACTTTTTAATTTATTAGGTTAATAGTTTAAGAAATTAAAAGTTGTTCATTTCAAATCTCAATTTGGGTAACTATAAAACATCTGCGAAGTAATATAATAGGCACCCAATTTCACGCTACCGGGTGAAATCATTTACCACCCAACATATAATTAATTAAATGCCCGAATTAGTCATATCTTATTTATTTAGCAATTTATTATTACTTATTAATTATAGCATTACATTTTAATTTATTTTATAATAAACTTTAATTATTTATTTATATTTGTTTAACAAGGGTGTTTAACGATTTATTCTAATGCATAAAATAAACAAACACATATAATAAGATAACCCAAATCAAATAAACCAAATGCCAAATAGGTTACCTAACCACTAACCAGGGTCAAAAAGCAAATTTCAAAAAATACTGACTGACTACTAACAAAACTGACGAGGTATCAAACCAGGTACTCATCCCCTTCGAGGATGATGGCTAAGGGAGGGAACCAAGTGCTATCTCCACTCAATTGATACATTGGGTTTCAAGGTATGCTTAGACCTATCAATTCAGGTGGAGTCGATGCCTAATACCTACAACCTGCAACACACAAAATGGTTGTGCGTATACATATACATATAATCAGGCACACCATGAAAGGGAATCACAACATCGTAGGGTACTCACAAGTGAGTGATGCGACATTGTCCCCTTCACCCAAACACATTAGTAAGAGCATTGCCAAGTATTCAAATCGACTCATATAACAATCAAATACATAACAACCAGGATAAGAACAGTCACGAGATAATCGCATAATAGTCATGATAAGATAACCATATACCAATCATAACATGTGCATAAAACTCAAGCAATTGAAGTGTTATCAGAGTATCATCATAGCAATATGTCCAACATCAAATACTATATCATAATGTATCATCCTAAATAGATCAACTATTAGTCTATCAGAATAATATGAGAGGCACTGCAATGTAAGCGACTCATTCTTAACTGTGAAGCTGGATTGTGTATGTGTTTGCAAGCTAGAGTTTTTTGCAGCCACATCTCTCTTCTTGAGCTTAGTCGATGCATTTGAGATAGGAAGGTGGTAGATTTAGAAGCTTAATTGTAGCATTAAGATGCTCAAATTTTTATATAATTATGGGCATTCTCTCTACCTTTGGTCACACTTTTCCAATCCGATTTCTTCATTTGTTGTTTTGCTGTAGTTTTTTTTGCAAGCATATTTTAGAGATTTTGTGAGAAGGAGAGTTGTTTATGCATTTGCAATTTTATTTAGAGTGTGTTTGTGAGAGGCTATATTTTGGTGATAGGTGGAGTTTAGGAGTAGCAAGTGAATTAGTGGAGGTTGAGCTTGGAAACCAATATTGTTAGTTAGGCTATATTTCTAGGCATGCTGATTTCTATCACTCTATTCTTTATGTTTAATGAATTAATTGTTTGAGATTGTCTTTGTTTGGGAAAGGATGAATTTCAATGCATGTTATGTTTATATAAACTTGTTTTATTTTCTTACTTTGGATAAGCATGTATGATTCTTGAAAGAGTCTAGCATTGGTGAAACCCCTTAATTGGGATATACCTATATATTATATGTAATGGATTTTGAGTAGATACGTGATTATTAGGAAGTATAATCAGTTAAGATTATATAGATGTTGTATCAATTGGGAATTATGTTGTTTCTTTGAAATAATTTGGTAGGAATGTTGGTTTGAAAATGGGTTTTATTCCTTGACTTAGGATAATCCATGGGAAAGGGTGTAACCTAGTTAGTTAAAATGTCATATCATCACCTTGTTATAGGAATGTATGCTATGTGTGTAAGAGTATGAATGGTCAAATACCAAATCAAGCTAAGGGTGGGTGAAAATATGACCTACACTTGAGGTACTGGGTGTTGAATTCTTTGGCCAAAGTAATGTAAGTAGCCACTATTTACACTATCAGTTCATTATGATCTAGGGATGCAAACTAGGTAGGGAATGTCATACATGTAGGTTGTAGCCAATATATGGTATCTCTATACTTTTAGGACACAACACCATGCTCAGGAAGGCTAGAATTATGAGGTTACCAAACTAATCTCTTCGTCAAAGGGTAGGGCCATCTTACCAGTTAGGTAGATGTGTGAGGGACCGCAGTTAATCTGTGGTTGGTGAAAAAGTGCTTGAGTGATGCTCTCCCTCATATGATTGGCAACCAAGATCTGAGGATGCATGCCAACAAGGACATTTGGACCATTTTCATCTTTGTTTCATTAAGCTTATGGAAGCTATGTATGTAATCATGAAATCTTTATTCTTATTGAGGAAATTGTAAATGGAAAATGTTATCATAAAATTATGTAATATAGATTCATTACTTGGAATTTAGTAATATCTCTTTGTAATGCAATGAGAAACTTGAAACAATTTTGTATCATATGTGCATTTTGTTATTTGGCTAGAAAAATAAATCTTTTTTTGACTAAGTGTTAATATCATAAATTGTTCACATGTGGGTAAAACATAGTAAAAACAAGGGGTAGAGCAATGGGCATGTTACAAGGTGTGCAAGGGATCGCTAAGTCTGTGGTTGGAGGAAAATCGCTTGGCTGATGCTCTCCCTCTTACAATTGGCAGTCAAGGCTTGTGAAATAGAATAAATCTAATCTAGATAAGGATACATCGACTTTGAACTCTTGTAAGTTATGAATTTGAATTTGTGATCATGAATCTATTGTCATCTGTATTTGAAAAGATGAGTTTCATTTGCTTGGAATTATGTTATGTTATTTATGAAATTTTATATGAAATTATTTACGTAGTATGCAATTATGTTATTGGAAAAAATAAATAAAAAATTCATTTCCCTATTTTCGGAAACTTGAATTAATTCACCTCATGAGTGAAAATTTAGGTGAAAACAATAGAGTAAACATTGGGTATGCTAGACCAAGAATTTATATCAATGGTCAAATCTACACAATGTAGGATTGATCTAGAGCTATGAAATTGACCCAAAGGATAATTTATGTCTACACAAAATTTTAGACAACAAAAATAACAAGAACGTGTCTTTTTATATCCAACAAAGCATAAATTAATGTTTTTGATTGATTAAGCAAGGAAAGGGCCCTGATCCCTTACATAAGCAACACAATAGTCTAGAGAACAACAACCAGACAAAACAATAAAAAAAAGGAAGCAGAACAAAGGAAGAACCACTTCCCCAAACCCAACCAACCAAAAAACATTATCCTAGACCAACCGCATCAAAAATTATAAACCTATCCAGTATCCCATATAGATATAACCAATCCATATTAACATTCGTCCACAATTTTTTTTTATATTTAGCATAACCTATAAAGAGTACCCAACATGTTACCAATATTCATAACAAGGATAAAGCTAGAATTAAAACATTCCAAGCATCTAAAGCCTTTACCGCTAATACGCCACAAAGAGGGGGAAAAAAACCTCATGAAAACAAGCAACAAAAAGCAAGGGAAACAAGAGCTAAGGATTAAGCATCCTCAATGAGGCTCCACATCTTCATCAAGTCCTCAACAAAATATTCAAAGCTATCTTTGATCGCCATCTTTCCTGACAAATCAACCTCATCCTTATTCTCCTTTTTCCTCTATTGTTTCTTGATTTTTTCCTGTCCTGAGATAGTAGCCATCGCCGCTTTTTTCATTACCGCATCCACAACCTTGCACATATTCCA
This sequence comes from Sequoiadendron giganteum, assembly GCA_007115665.2. Classification (NCBI taxonomy): domain Eukaryota; kingdom Viridiplantae; phylum Streptophyta; class Pinopsida; order Cupressales; family Cupressaceae; genus Sequoiadendron; species Sequoiadendron giganteum. Next base: position 471,584,024 of record CM021104.1, read on the forward strand.
CACCCCACTCTCAAGAACCTAGAACATGTTGGAATTGTCATCCTTCTGCACCATTTTCTCAAGCAACTCCAACCTTTCCTCCTGTTGGGTCTCAAAAACGTAGGTTTGAACCACGAGAGGTTGCCAAGCTCTCACAACGCTTTTGACCAACGTACAAGGCCAATTGATGCAATTGAACCTTCTTCTCTTTAGGTTTTTCTAGACCAAGGTGGGTGAACCTGTGTGAATGATGTAGATTGAAATGTATTTCTTGGTGAAATAATCTACCCACAATGGCAAATGGAAGTGGTTAGACAAAATCACTACAACTATACCTACTCCTACTGCACAAAAGAAAGGTTTTGAAAATGTTGTTTGTATATGAAATTTTATCTCTAGGTTGTGGTAGATCAGTGCCTTCTATCCACATGGGCAATGGAGTCAAAAATAAAAATGATACGTGTTTCCCTCTTTGGCTTTATTCTAGTTGTTAGGCAATTTGAAAATGAATAAATTGTGTTGGGATGTTTCTTAACCTGGTTCTTCTTTAACTCCCCAAAAGAAATCTTTAAACTACTGACTTATTTAAAAGAGTTTAAATCTGACATGCAGACACCAATCAACTAAATCACACAAAATGGGAATACATTCTGGTAAATCAAAGATATACTTGATATGCTGATTTAAATAATTAAAGAATCTCAAGTTGGAGAGAACGAGATAAAAGAATTAGATTTAACACAACATATCAACTGAACACCAAAAGAGAATATCACCAACTAAAATTCATTATCTTCATTGATCTATTTCAGGAAGGGCTCTGTACATTGTTTACATTCCCTAGTCTGAAAAAACCTCATTCATACTCTAACCCCCTTTCTAACAGATTTTCTGAAATATTTATACGAAAAACCCTAAGGGTCGTGACCCTTCAGTTTCTGTTACAACCACTTATATTTTTCTGACAAAAAATTAAAATATTTAATTGAATTGCCTTATCGAAAAATTAAATATTTTATACTATAGTCGTGCTTTGATATTGCCTTTATATCTTTTCCCGCCTCAACTTTGCTTTAATACTTTAATCGCTCTTAATATTTTATTTCCCTGAATATTCCTTTATTCCTTTTACTGCCTCACCACGGTTCACCCTTTATCTCTTTGCGGTGCCGCGGTGCCTTGACTTTGACTACTCTGTCAATTATTTCTTTACTGCTCAACCGTCGGATTTGTTTTAGCCACTAGTGGTATGGTGGTGTTCATCGTCATGATCTATCCTTTCCCTTACCACTCCATCGCCAGCTTCGTTCTAACTGGCCGCAGTGTAGCGGTAATCGTCTGCTGACCATCACCTTCATTGCCGATGCTCGCTACTTTATTCACCATGGTCACCGCGGTCACCAATCTAGCCGACTACAATACCGCAGTGGCCTCTCTTAACCACCAGCCTCCATCCATCGCAGTCATTGCGGGTTTCGCTCTGTCTATCTGTTGTTGTGTGTTAACTGCCTAGATAACCATTTGTTGTTTACCGTTGTCATTGAGGTCTCTTTGATGACCCTCCACGGTTGCGCGGTAACCACTCTCAATCGCTTCCTCCTGTTCACCGTGGCCATCGTGATTTGTGAGATGACCACCAGCGGTGGCGCGATAAGTGTTGCCTCACTGATAACTTACCACCACCATGATATCATGGTCAATGCTTTGACCACGTGCGGTGTGGCGGTAAGCCCTTTATACCCACTCCTTAACTACTACCGCCATACCGCCGGCTAGTCTGTGGGAAGCCACGGTAAAGCGATAAAGACCATGAATATAGTCGTGGTAAAATATATAAATCAACTTTGGCCTTTTTGAATGGCGGTAAAGGTATTTAAATATTATGGATGGGAAAAATGAATTTTTAAGGAAAAGATAGTGAAATTTGCAGGTTTAAAAGAGAAAAACCTTAGAATTTTAATTGAAATTTTGGGTTTTAACAGTGGCTCCTGTTGGGGATGAGTGATTTTCAAATAGTTGCAAGAATCTAGAATTCTTTGGGAGAGCAGACCAAGAAAAGGATGAAAAATGAAGGCAATGTTAGACGAAGGGAATGAACAGATGAATGATACGAAAATGGAGCAAATGGAGAATGGAAAACCCTACATTACTGTACATGGATAGAAAACAAATTTTTCAATAAGGGAATTCTTGGGAGTGTCCATGTAATGGCAAACCCAGACCCTTCAAAAACTATTGTGCATGGAAAAGAATATTTAGAGAGGCCTTGCTAAGAATTGTCCATGCACTGGCAATCCTTAATCCTCTGCACCTGCTATGGTTCAAAAATCAAACCGTAAGGGATGGCCCTAGGCCACCCCAAAAGAAAAACTTGCACTTTCCTCTGTCAAACCTTGTTCTGATTAAACCTCACCAGGTTTCTTTTGAAACTATCCATTCCACCTGCCTTGCAACATGTACTGTCATTGAAAACCTTCAGGAAATCATTGTATTCAACTTGATTCATATTCATTTCATCATTCTTATTATCATATGAAAAATCTTTATCACCTTCAACACACAAAGTGTATCCATATTCAACAAAACATTCATAGGCTTGCTCTCACCATATATCCCTGAATGTTCCTGCAACTGCACTGGGACCTCAAAATCTTAATGCTTTTCTTGGAAATAAAAAAAATATCTCATCAATATCTTCTTAAACAATCAAATCACTTTCCATTTCTTTCCTATCACCAGCTGGCATTAACACATACATTTGATCCATACAATCTTCATTATACATACTTGAATCAAAAAATGTTGAACACTTATCTTCAATAACATGAAAACCAACATATTTCTCTTGTAGGCCAAAATTATTCAAGTCACATACCTCTTCTTGGACACAAATGGATTCATGATCAGCTTCAATGATTTCTTCATCAATCTGAGAGATGCACATGGAGTCATATGAATTGTTACACATAGTATCTTCATTGTCAAAGCATATATAGGCTGGAACAAAAACTCTAGAATCATCTTTATGTGTATACTTCTGTTATTCAAGAGTTAACAAATCTGAAACTTGCTCACTACTGAGTGAATAGGTCTCTACTTCCATATCTTCTACCATGTCTCCAACCTCTTCTTGATCTTCATAAGGACTACAACAATCATCCTTCTGTAGATTCACAAGTTCTTCTTCACAATTTGAATCACAATCTGTTATGCAAGAGAGAATATCCATACCTTCACTGTTGGATGGCATGGTACCTTCTTTAGTTGTATCTTTTGAAACATTTTTGATGTACTCTCTAGATGGTGTGTCCCTATCATCTTCCAAATCTGAAAAATAGTCATTAGAAATCCTAGTAGCACATGCTTCCTTTGTTTGTTGCATTGTTTGAGCATCCATGATATCACTACTAGATTCATTTTTGCCACTATCCATGTACCTTTTCCTAAGCATGGAATCAATAAATTTATTTACTACATCAAAGGCTTGTTGTTTTAATGACTCTGACCAATTAATTGATTTAGGCTCTGATGCTCTTAAAAATTGTGCAACAAATGTGGGTCTTGTAGGCCTAAAATGAGGAGGTAATTGCATACAGATGTATTTCATCCTATTGTACAGAGAGTTTACATCTTCTCCCTTATATCTCCTTATGTCAAAAAAGGCCTCCACAAGATTTTTGTTTCTTTCTTGAAGTTGAAAATACTCATCAAAAGTGTTCTGATGTGAATAGAGTACATTACCTTTATTGCCAAAATTTTCAATTGCATCATGGGGCACTTGTGGTGTCCAAGATCTACTGGAATTTTTGTATTCATTCTCACTGCATGATGACCTATTTGGTGATGTACTTGGAGCACATTTGACTCCCAATTGCAGAAATTGTTGATTCAATTGTAGCATATGTTGATCCAATTGCAGCCTTTGTTGTTTCAATTCCTTCAACTCTCTTATTGACTATTGTCTTCTCTCTTCTTTTGCCATCTTGACAAAATTTTACTGCTTCACAACATTCATGCATTATTTATCAAATCTGAAACAGAGTCGCCACCTACTTTTCTCAAAAGTAGGAAAATGAGTTTTTTTTTTATATTGTATTGGTTTTCCCCAGCGGAATCCCCAAACAAAATTTGAATTTTTGTTGACTCAATAAATGGAAAGGCTAGAAATTTTTATGAGTAATTCCCCAACGAAGTCGCCAAACTGTTGTGTGTGTGACTCAGATGGGGAGCTGCAAACTACACAATTATGATTCACTGATTGGAGACTGATTTTGCAATTGTGTTGACTCTGTAAATGGAAAGGATGGAACCAAATTTTATGATGTTTGTCCCCAGCAGAGTCGCCAAACTGTTGGGTCTCAAAAATGCAGGTTTGAACCACAAGAGGTTGCCAAGCTCTCACAACACTTTTGGCCAACGTACAAGGCCAATTGATCCAATTGAACCTTCTTCTCTTTAGGTTCTGCTAGACCAAGGCGGGTGAACCTATGTGAATGATGCAGATTAAAATGTATTTCTTGGTGAAACAATCTACCCACAATGGAAAATGGAAGTGGATAGACAAAGTCACTACAACTATACCTACTCCTACTGCACAAAAGAAAGGTTTTGAAAATGTTGTTTGTATATGAAATTTTATCTCTGGGTTGTGGCATATTAGTGCCTTCTATCCACATGGGAAATGGAGTAAAAAATAAAAATGATACTTGTTTCCCTCTTTGGCTTTATTCTAGTTGTTAGGCACTTTGAAAATGAAACTATATGATTGTCATACAACTTCATTTATTTATGACTTGCATAAATTGTGCTGGGATGTTTCTTAACCTGGTTCTTCTTTAACTCCCCAAAAGAAATCTTTAAATTACTGTGACTTATTTAAAAGAGTTTAAATCTGACATGTAGACACCAATCAACTAAATCACACAAAATGTGAATACATTATGGTAAATCAAAGATATACTTGATATGCTGATTTAAATAATTAAAGAATCTCAAGTTGGAGAAAACCACATAGAAGAATTAGATTTAACACAACATAACAAATGAACACCAAAAGAGAATATCACCAATTAAAATTCATTATCTCCATTGATCTGTTTCAGGAAGGGCTATGTACATTGTTTACATTCCCTAGTTTGAAAAAATCTCATTCATACTCTAACCCCCTCTCTAACAGATTTTCTGAAATATTTATACAAAAAACCCCAAGGGTCGTGACCCTTTAGTTTCTATTACAACCGCTTATATTTTTCTGACAGAAAATTAAAATATTTAATTGAATTGCCTTATCGGAAAATTAAATATTTTATACTATAGTCATGCTTTGATATTGCCTTCATATCTTTTCTTGCCTTCGGCTTTGCTTTAATACTTTAATCACTCTTAACATTTTATTTCCCTGAATATTTCTTTATTCCTTTTACCGCCTCACTGCGGTTCACCCTATATCTCTCCGCAGTGCCGCGGTGCCTTGACTTTGACCGTTCCGTAAATTATTTCTTTACCGCTCAACCACCGGCTTTGTTTTAGTCACCAACGGTATGGCGGTGTTCACCATCACAGTCTATCCTTTCCCTTACTGCTCCACTGCCAGCTTCGTTCTAACTGACTGCGGTGTAGCGATAATCGTCTACTAACCGTCACCTTTGCTGTCGCTGCTCGCTACTTTATTCACTGCGGTCACTAATATAGCTGGCTACGATACCGTGGTGGCCTCTCTTAACCGCTAGCCTCCATGCACCGTAGTCACTGTGGGTTCCGCTCTGTCTATCTACAGTTCTGCGGTAACCGCCTGGATGACTATTTGTTGTTTACCGCTGTCATCGTGGTCTCTGTGGTTGCGTGGTAACCACTCTCAATCGCTTCCTCTTATTCACCATGGCCATCGTAGTTTGTGAGATGACTGCCAGCGGTGATGCGGTAAACTGTGTTGCCTCGCCAGTAACTTACCACCACCGTGATACTGCGGTCAATGCTTTCACTGCGCGCAGTGTGGCGGTAAGCCCTTTATGCCTGCTCCTTAATTGCTACCGCCATACCGTGGGCTAGTGTGTGGGAAGCCACAATAAAGCGGTAAAGACCATGAATATAGTTGTGGTAAAATATATAAACCAACTTTATCTTTTTTGAATGGTGATAAAGGTATTTAAATATTATGGATGGGAAAAATGAATTTTTAAGAAAAAGATAGTGAAATTTGCAGGTTTAAAAGAGAAAAACCTTAGAATTTTAATGGAAATTTTGGGTTCTAACACCTCCAACCTTTGCACTCTAGTTATATCCAGACCCGTATTTTTATCTTTCGAGTCTTCATTACCAAGGCCAGTGATGTCCATTTCCTCTGGGTCATTTATAGTTATTCCTTTTTCCTCGGCCTTATCAGTATTCTTCTCACCATCTTGCACATCCTCCTATGGAACATCACCTTCCTCCTCCTCCTGACTCAAATCTTCCACTTCCTTTGACCCCGACACCTCCTCCTTAGGAGACCCAACATCGCCCATACTATCTGACACATATTCTTCAGAGCAGGAAGCCTTTTCCTCCTTGGCCACCTTCTTCCCCTTTTATCCAGAGACTCTTCCAAATTCTTTTCATTCAAACTTTTTGATTTTTTATTGTTATCATACCCCTTGGACACGACCAAAGCAAGGTGAGTAGATCTTCAACCCACCAAGGTGGCAGACCCACATTCAAGGCTATTATCATTATCGTTTGGTATTGTTATAGTGTTAGGATCGACACCCAAATCATGAATCAACAGTTTTCTCTTCTTGTTTACAATAGGAGAAAGGGGGGAAACACTTTGTTTTTCAGGGGTAACTTTAAGGAGAGTCGACCATGAAGGGTCCACAACATTAGGGGAGGCCTTAGCAAGATCTTTGACTGGGGAGTGGGGCCGACTTTCGATTAGCTCAATTTTTACAGAACTCTTGGGAGTAGGATTTTCAATCAAATTATTGAAAACATTTCTTTGTGGGGTGGTAGCTAAAACATACTTGCATATCGCATGAATCAAACTCCGGTGTAAAGGAGGGTTAGAACCATTGGTAAGGATTTGGCTCAAGGAGGAGAAGAGGAAAAAGGGTAAATTTATTTTCTCTAGGTGCTTGATATGGTTCAGAATGGGGAAATGATAACCATGGACCAACTGAAAATGACCCTCTAACATAAAGTATTTTATGATAAAGAAGTAAACATTATGGTAAGGGGGCAGAAGCAAAACCCTAGAATAACCATTTTGAAGTCTTTGGGTCTTTTCTTTAGCTTCAAAAAACTTATCAATATAAGTTTGATAGTTTTCGGTGCTTACCTTGGCAATCTTCTTCCCTTCATACGCAAGCCCCGTTGCTTTGGCTATGAGCTTAGCATCAATAGTAAAGAGAAGACCACCCAAATCAACTTCCCCATCTTTCTAGGCATTCACAAACTTGTAGCTGAGTTGTTCGTTGTAGCCTTCCATGGTCGCAAAGTATGGAGTAAACCTAACCCGTTCAAACAAGCCCCATAATTTCACATTCTTTTTTAGAGAGTTGTATTGACTCGACTCCATCCTCTTTCTAGGGCCTCCCATGGTATTTTCTTTGGTTGAATAATCCTTAGGAAGGAGTAAATAATGAGCTCTTTGACCTCCCTTGTACACCATAGAAGCAACTAGTAATTCAAAAAATCCAATTTTGATAGCGACTTGGTGGCTTTTCATTTGTAAGAACAATGACTTGAACCTTCGGGCAATTTGTTTAAAATAATCAATTTGTATACAAAGCCTATTCTCATATTTTTGAAGCATAAATTAATGTTGCATCACATTAGATATCTTCTTTGTTATGCTTTAAGCTAAATACCTATTTCTCTTGCATTTAATTTCCTAAATTGATACATCTATTTTATGAACCCAACTTACATATTTTAATGAATTAAATATTTATGCTAAGAGATAAAACCTATAATAACAACAAGGGGGAGAAGCATCTCATGTTATAACCATGAAGAAAAATGTGAAAAAAAACATATTTAAAACAAACAATTATATTTTAGATATAAATACATTAAAATTTATTTATATATATATATATATATATATATATATATATATATATATATATATATATATATATATATATCTACAAACTATTAAAAAACAACATATAAATATATAATGTTTATCACATTTTTCAAATTAAAAATAAAACAAAATAATTATCAAAATTATTAACAATAATTGATTAATTCAAATAACATGTTAAAAACATCTATTTGACATAGATACATATTTGACAATATTTATTTATTAATTAATGAATTCAAATAACACATTAAAAACATGTATTTGACCATAAATACATATTTGACAATATTAATTAATTAATTAATTACGCCGAAGGCGTGTCCTATATGAACTTTCCAAGTTCATTTTCCCTGTGAACGGTCCAAAACGAAGGATAGAAGATGGTTGACATTAAAACGAATTTCAGTCGTCCATCATTTTTCGCCGTCTTTTTCTCTGCTTTACCCGCCGTTTTCGCCATGTTTTCTGCTTTCCCGCAGCTATCGGTTCGCTGCAAAGTACGACCATAATTTTTTTGCATTTTTGGCGAGTTGCAGCCTGAAAATAAGGTTTCGAAAAGGGTTTTAATCCTGGTTTGAAATTACCGCCGGTTTTGGTAGCCGTAATTTTTTCACTTTTTGCCTATGGATGGTTGAAAACGCACTACAGGGCTTGGAAGGGGGTTAATGTCTTTCTAGCTATTGATCCTCTCCACTAGCTCCAACCTTCAGGGCGACAAGATCATTGATAAGATTGTGCTTGCACACAAATTGTAATGACAACTTACATTATTTAATGAATGAGAGTTTGCATATGGAGCCATAAAAATACGGTAGTTATTAATACGGTGTTGGGAAGATAGTTTTTTTTTATTGCCACAGAAAACAGATATTGTTTTTTATTGCCACAAAAAACAAGACTTCTATTGACAAAAAAAACAAGACTTCTATTGATAGTGCACATTTTTATTGATTTTGTTATTTACGTCCTTGTGTTGGGTGGTGAATAGTAATTGTGAGAGTTAAAAAAACGAGTTCATTTTAGGTTTTAACATTAAGAGAGTTACTGCTCTAATTAACATTATGATATTTTTTCCTTTATAAAATATAATAATTAATACATAAAATTTTAAAAATAAATATAATAATATTATTTTATAATAAAAAAATAAAATTAATAATAATATTACAATCATTTTTTAAATATCTATTAATTGATCTCATGCACTATACAAATGTGTGCGAAAAAAAATCATTTTTTTTCTAATTGATCTTGTAATTTAATAAAACAATAGATAATAAAATTTTTTTGGACAATGAAATTAAATTAAAATTTAAGCATTTAATACAAATATGAAATAAAATGTAAATTTAAGCATAGTTGCTTTCAAGCTATTAGTTCTCTAGTGACACCTTTGTTGCACAAACAACATCATTTGCTAATTACCTTACCAATTGAACTTATGTATTACACAAATATATGCGAAAAATAGACCAATTTTTTCCCTAATTTACCTTGCACATCTCTTCGGTGGGATTGCTAGTTAATTCAAATAACAATATAAATACATGTTTGACAATATTTATTCAAAATATAACATAATTTTAAAGTTCAATTAAATAGTAAATTCGACCAAAGTTGCATAGAATGCTAGATTTGAGCAGCAGGTCCCGTGTCCAACAAGAAAAAGACCAAGCCGGGGTCTACGTTAGCCGTCAAAGAAGATGCGATACCACTAAATTACATACTCATCGTTTTCCGATGAATGCTTTAAGATCTCGAAAAGATATTCATACATCCAATATCGAGGAAACTTCCACTTCACAATCTTGTAAAAATAAACCAAGATATGAAAGTACATAAACAACATTTTTGCTAACCCTGGTTAGCTCAATCAAGGTTAAATTTTCCATCAAAAGTGGGGACGCCTTTGAACCTAAAGTTGGCATGTTTGTAATCCTTGGAAGCTGTCAACACCACAAATTGGACCTATTATTATATATTAAATGTTAGTTGTCTTAAAGGAATAAACCTTATTAAGGAGGTCTTATTTTTCAAAATTGAGATGATCTATATTTTGACTTTAATTTTTAGTGGTCCCTAAGTATTGGTTTTTTAATATATAAAAAATGTTATTACATATATATTTTTGTTTGTTTTGGATTCATTTGTAGTTTTTTTTTTATACAATGACAAGTGTCTAAGTGATATGATTTGTGTTAAAAAATAGAATATAATTCAACTCTTAGACTCACATGTACTTATTCTTGGGAATTAATTATAATCTTAACTTTATACATTTCATAATTAGGTTCAAATTTGCAATTTACAATTTGCAAGATTGGTCCAAGTCAATTTGCACAATTTTTGGAAATGAACTCTCATCTCTTAAAATTAAAATTTGGGGTCAATCCAACCCTTCCAACTAATCAATATATGTCAACTCAAAGCACAAAATGTTTTACTTGCCCCCTTTGGAGTTATAATTAGGGACATGTACAAATGCATTTGCACATGTAGGAACATAACACTTAGAAATCATCAAGAGGAATTACTTTCGGCCTATATCATCACATAGAGAATATGATCAAAGCATCATTACTATATTATCTTCTTGCATCAACATTTAGGGCATGCTCTACATGAGTAACTATTGTCTTTGATAATTTCTAAAAAACATCAAATCAATATCACAGGCCATAACCTATTGTCTTTAATATTTAATATTATATATTAAATGTTGGTTGTCTTAAAGCAATAAACCTTATTTTGCAAGAAGCTCCATGTGTTGATGGGCCATAACCTCATTTTAGTCAATAACTTATAAAAGAGGTCTTATTTTTCAAAATTGAGATGATAATATTTTGATTTTAATTTTTAGTGGGCCTTAAGTATTGGATTTTTTTAATTTTTAATATATAATAGTTATTATTAAATATTTTTTGTTTGTTTGTTTTGGACTCATTTGAAGTTAGTTCTTTTTTATACAATGACAAGTGTTTAAGTGATATGATTGTGTTAAAAAATATAATATAATATAATTTTTAATCTCACATGTATTTATTCTTAGGAATTAATTCTAATTTTAAGTTTATACATTTAATAACTAGGTTCAAATTTGCAATTCGCAAGATTGGTCCAAGTCAATTCGCACAATTTGTGGAAATGAACTCTCAACTCTTAAAATTAAAATCAAAACTAAAATTTGGGGTCAATCCAACCCTTCCAACTAATCAATATATGTCAACTCAAAGCACAAAATGTTTCACTTGCCCACTTTGGAGTTATAATTAGGGACATGTACAAATGCATATGCACATGTAGGAACATAACACCTAGAAATCATCAAGAGGAATTACTTTCGACCTATATCATCACATAGAGAGCATGATCAAAGCATCATTACTATATTATCTTCTTGCATCAACATTTAGGGCATGCTCTATATGACTAACTATTGTCTTTGATAATTTCTAAAAACCATCAAATCAATAGCATAGGGGTTTGACCAGATGAGAATAAATTTGTATCAAACCTCCTAAAAATGTTTCCAAACATTATAAGTAAGATAAAATAAACTATAAACATCAAGGTGAACTAAAAAGTAGATATTAGAAGCTAGTAGAGTTCAAGTCTCCAAACCAAATTTTGAATCCACACATCAAGTTTAGATCCACGGTCACACAAATCAATTCAACACTTATAGATGTGACCTAGAATGATGTCATTAGTTACTGGATTCTAAAACACTCATCTCACTATTTCCAATTTTCTTATGCACTAACAAATCAAGTATAAACACATTGCACTATACTTTTGATTGATCAACATCTAGTTAATTATTGTTTATTTAGTTATTTTGATGTATTAATCTAGGTAGTTTTTGTCCCAATTATTAATTATAGGGTAGTCATTTGATTTTTATTTAATTATTTTATCTCAAGACCCATATGTAAAAGGGATTTTATCATCCCTTTCATTTTGATGAGGTGTGATTTATTCCCTTATATAAAAGGGCGAACTTGGTTACTCTTGCACCCCCTTAGGGTTTTCCCATACACTTTATAATTTAATTTTATTGTTTTGATTAAAGGTAAAAAATGGGTTTTGAAGGGGCCCAAAACCCTTTACAAAAAAGAGCAACTGAAACAAAAGATACAAAGAATTAAGAACATTTCAGCCCAACCACAACAAAACAACAACAAAAATTCAACAAAAAAGTAGGAACCCAACTAGCAACATTACATATTTTTTAGAATATCAACAACCTCTACTTCATGAGCCACATTCTTCAGGACCTCATCCTCATCAATAGACATTTCTTTGATAGGAGCTCCAGCCCAAGCTTTGGTTTTGTTACGAGTCCTAGCCCTAGGCCCACCCAAATTAACCTCACTAATCAGAACATTACTCTTCTCACCACCTTTATCAACAAGCACCACCCCCTCCATCAACATGCCACCAACACCAGTCTCATCACCCACCTTATATATTTTAACACTATCCATAGGAGAAATAATACCAACAGATTCAACATTAAACCCATATTTAGTCCCCCGACCCACCTTTATCCATATTAGCATAAACCTTCTCCATGATGTTTTCCAAGGTAAGGACTCTCTCTTCAATATTTTGCTTCATCAGAAGCATTTCCTCCACCAAATTTTTTAGAGAGTTCATCAGATCATCGATCTGATCTTGAGCAGGGGACTCATCCACTTTGCTAATCATGCCACACACTTTCACATTTGTCATATTGATTTCATGAAAAATCCATTTAAAAAACTTATAGAAAATAATAGAGCCATCTTTAGCAACTCCTAAAACATCAACAAAATTATCTTTATCAATTTTTAAAAAAAATTCTTACCCTCCTCATCCTCCTCATACAAGGAATTTCCCTTATCCATACCACCAGCGACATCCTTTCCCTTATCAGCTGCAACCATACCCTTTTCAGCGACAATCAACGTCTTGATTTTGCGAATGGACTCCACAATCTCAGCAGCAACAACCTTCCTTTTCATCTTCCTATTCAATTCCACCATAGGAGAGTCTTCAACACCCTACCCTACATCAACCATAGTCTTCTTATCCTTCTGCGCATCCTTAACCCCAACCAGAGAAACAACAACTTCCTGTCTGCCACCAATTTTAAGTGGGGAATTTAACTCCAACAATTTTCTAGCAAGCTTCACCACTGGCTTCTTACAAATCAGCTCCCTTTTTTCCAAAGTAGGGAGAGGCGAGGACACCTCACCAACAACATCCTTCTTCTCCTTTCTACTATGACTCATCATTTCATCATCCAACTCCTCGCTGCAAGTGTCATAACCCTGATTAGGGCTCAACTCCTCTTTCCTAATCTTTCCCATTGCAGGGGATTGCATATCCACACCCAAGGTCACAAAAGATTCTGACATATAATCCACATCATCCTCAGACACAGACTCCTTTTCCAAAATGAGTTTTCTCTTTTTGCATTTTTTTCTATCCAACTCCTCTTCAGAGACTGTCTCATAACCCTCCTCCAACTTTTGTTGCTTATCTTTAGGGGTAGCAAGCGACTTGACAATTTTGAAATCGTTAGCATAGTCAAAGATTAGGAGGATAAGCCCCACATGAAGAACATGGTTCTTCAGGTTTTTCTTATGATCAATAATGCCAGCATCCAAAGAGGCCAGAAGATAAAAAGGAAAGGAAATCTTTTTGTTGTGTCGAAAGTGGTTAAGCAAAACAAAGTGATAAGCATTGAAATAAGAATAACGACCTTCAAGGGAAATGAACCACATAATCTCCTCAGCTACACCCCCCCACAACACCTTAATAGATTTCCTATGGTATCCTCCACTCCTAGCCATATGAAGGTCTTTAGCTATTTATTGTTAATTTTCTAATATGAGTCTAATTATATATTTGAGAATCATATTCCCATTTTACCCTTGACTTATCATTCTTTATCTATCTAGGGTTTGTTTATGCTAAGACCTAACAAAAAAATTATTTTTCCTTGAAGAAGTGTGTATATAAATCCTATTATGTCTTTTCATTCAATTAATCATGAGATCCCTATTGGCTCAATGGATGCTAATCAAAATGAATAATTATATTTTGATCATGATACATATATGAACAATCAATTTATTCTACTATTGCACAAGCAACTTTTCAAGAGTTTTCCAATGAAACTTATCATATGGAACTAGTTAAAACTTTTCATGATTAGTATTGAGATTATTCTTGAGGAATTGATACTAAACTTAAATCTTCTAGTTATTTGTGTAGTGCACCTTCCTCTCATACCCTCTCCCAACATTCTTACCCCTCCCACCTCCATGGTTCACCAAGTTCCTCCATCTTGTGTTATTTTATCCCATTTTCCACCCATGTTCCATCTCCTTCCCACATTCCTAGTGTAATTCTTTCGTTGTATCATACTAATAGCCCACCTTTTTATACCACTAAGAACATTCCTATACCATATTTTTTGTGGTATGCCTTCCTCTTTTTACTATAGCATGTTGCTTCTCATCCCTCTAGTGACATATCATTACCTCTTGTTCCTCATCCCTTTTCCACTCACTCTATTGTTTCTCATGCTTCCACTACCATCACTATCCTTGAATTCACCTTTAATCCTCTATTATAGAACCTAGACATAGTTGGGAAAAAATTTGATTCCATGGCTAGTGGGAAAGATGTTATTACTTATACTCCATCACACCACACTCCTCTTGCATGCGATATTATGTCATATCCAATACTAGTTGGTTTCATGACACCTCATTTTAAAGTTGTATCATGGAAAGTTGAACTTAATACTTGCTTGAAATATTTTTCATGATACATGTTTGGATTATGCTTATGGTGATAAAATATCAAGGCTAAGATCTATTTATTTCCACTAATATAAATTAAGTTTTATTCTTTGAATCCTATCTCCATTCATTCTTTTGATCCTCTAGTTATAGCTTTTCTTGGCTATTTTTGAGTAAATATAGGTTTTTAAACTATTATATATAATTTATACATGAGTGTGCTCGAGGTTTTAATTGAGGTATTAATGATTATATGATTTAATGACAATCTCTTTGTGCTAAGTGAGACATCACCTTCTTGATGGTGAATGGTAAATTATTTTTGTTAAGGTTTTACTATCTTATATCAAAGAAGTGTGTATTTGAATAGTTACACTTCTTTCATGGATCTATGTGATCATGTAAATAATGTAAAAAAAATAACTACTCACTTATAATGGCTTGAAATATGGGTCCTCCCATACATATCCTATGCCCTTTTCCCTTTCATGTTTTCTAAATAATTTTTAAAAGGGCAATGATGAAAGAAATAAAACAAGCTTAATGGAAACCATGTGGCTACCACTTCTAATCTTATATCTTTCAAGCCTAAAACAACTAAAAAAATCACAAGATCAAATGAATCTATAGATAATGTAACTCAAATTTTAGCTAATTCTAATATGACTACTCTTCCTCCTATATGACCATTGGATCCATATAGAGGACTTCTCAAAGGATATCTTGAGTATATTTTTTGTTACCATCATAAGGTTAATAATCATCACACAAATTTTTATAGCTCTAAAGCAAGTAAAATATTTAGTAGAAAATAATGTTATACATGCTAATGATATTAATGATGGCGAAAATCATTGATTTCTCCACCTAATCAAAATTTCTAGATTTATAGAAAAGTTTCCTTTGCATACTCAATCTAACAATGCAAATTTTGAGCAAGTTCTTAAGCATCTAGGTATTAGCATGACATACCTACACATGGAAAAATATGTTATGGACCAATAGAATACTAGTTACTCTTCACATTTATAGATTGATACTTTTGTAAGAATGACTCATAATAGAGCTCTATATCCTCCTCCTACTCTTGTTATCTCATTTTATGATGAGGAAATCCATTAGAAGAACTATTATGGCCCACTATACGTTTGAGGAAATATTATGGTTATTCATACGATAATATTCTCATTGATTTGACTAACTAATTTAATATTTGTATAAAGAAATATTTATATAATCATCATTTGTAGCAAAACAATTATGCTCAATCTAACTTATTTCTTCATAAGTGACTAATGGATTGCTTATTAATTTATTGGGATTCATCATATTTTATTTCCAAGTGGGGCTTAAAGAATTTGATGATTATTTTAAGTTATTTAATCTTTTGATAGGTTTTCCATGTCACTTGGAAGACCTTGGATTGAATAGCCAAGGATGGTTTCTCCCATGGTACATCAATATTTGAATTATGTTTATGGTGATAGAGTGTTTAGGTCAAAAAAGAAGATGCGTATAAGATTTTTTCTAAATTAAGTCATTCATATTAGACATGTATATGTGAATAATCCTAAGGAAGTTCCCTATGAGAACCAAGATAGGATTCACTAGTTATATAATCTACATATATATATGAAAAAAAAAGATTTAAATAAAGATTTTTAATGCAATAAAATATGGAGCAAATGAAACCCTCGTATTTGCCTCCATCATAGAAAGATTATGTGGTGCTCACCATTGTACTTAAAGTTGCACATAGAAAACCTCCCCAAGAGGGATGCTCATAATGTTTTTGATCCACTTTATGTCAAAGGGATTCTTACCTTCCAAATATTCTTTCAAATGAAGAATATAAGGCAAGGTATAAATATTTTCCTCCACCATAAGAAATTCAAGAATTTGTTATTTTTCATCTTGGACATATGTATCAAAGAAAGGAAGGTTTCGTTGTTATCAATAAGCAAAGACAAATATATTTAACAATCTTGTTTCTATATCTAAAGGGTCATATTTTACTTGGGTACTAAAGAACAATATGAATATTAAGCAAATGCACCTCCTAAGTTACAATAAAAATGGGTAAATGTAATTTTACTAAAAGTAAAACATAGTATCATGATGACAGACACTTATTGGAGGGTGATTGTTAGATAACCATTAGGAAAAATACTATTTAGTGGAATATTATCCTTCCAACACTTTTGATTGATATTTAGAGCTCACATTCTCTAAATATTTGCAGACAAGTTCACACATTTTTTTTTTTCATGGTTTCTCCCACTTGAGGGCATATACTTTATGAAATTTTCCACCTTTCGACTATAATTCAATCTAATACACTTACATAATTTTATCCATAGGATTTGGCTAATTATGATTAGTATTCTTTATCACATGTTTCATTAAAATGATATTTTCTTGTGATTATTATAGAATCTTCCATGACAACCATGATTTCATATTATATTTTTATGCTTAGCCTACTTTATCATGTTTAGGCTAGCAATATTTACATCTTATGCTGAATTTTTTTATGATAATTATATTTTTTCCTGATTTTTATCATGATGATATCTCACATTTGATGGTATTTATAAGTTAATTTATCTATTATTTATGGCTACTTTCACTTGTTTTGATGACCCTACTATGAGGAAATATTAGGGACACCTTGATTCCTACCATTATATGTACTTTCATGAGCATATCTTAATATCTTCTTATGTAGCCACATGATGTTATCCTTGCATTCCTATATGATTATTGAGTTTTCCAAGGTTTACATTTATTATATATTACTTTTTATATCATCCAAATTAATTTCATTCTTTAAATGCAACTAGAGTACACACATACACACATACACACATACATACATACATATAAACATGTACACACACATAAATATGTATGCATGTATTTATTTATGTGTGTGTGTGTGTTTGAGACATAAAGCATGGGAATAGAATCTCCCCCATTGTATTAATCTTAAAAAATATACAAAGTTTCAACCACTACAACTAGGAAATAGGGTGCCTAAATTTATTTACTAAGAATCTTTCATACTTATGAAAGAAGCTCTTATAATTGTCTTGTCTCAATTACAAGCCATTCTTTTTACTCAATCCATAAAATTACTAATTATGGTGGAAATATTCATCTACCTCATCCTCAACAAATTTGGAAGAGGATGCAACTTTAAACACTTTGCACAATTTTTTTTCTTTGAGAGCTCTATTTGTCCTCTCACAATAAATTGGTGTGGAGAATGAAGCCACGTGGGATAAATAAAAATAGTATTATTTACCATAGGAACATCCTTCATAGGCTTTCCCTCTACCACCCAATAGTAGAATCTTGACATGATTAA
The DNA here is from genome assembly GCA_007115665.2 of Sequoiadendron giganteum. Taxonomy (NCBI): domain Eukaryota; kingdom Viridiplantae; phylum Streptophyta; class Pinopsida; order Cupressales; family Cupressaceae; genus Sequoiadendron; species Sequoiadendron giganteum. The sequence goes on from CM021104.1 coordinate 471,602,238, forward strand.
CCAAGAAGAGAAAACAAACTTATAATTCATGAAATGAAACCATAAAGACCAAACTTCTTACCTCTGCACAAACCAATAGAAGAGACTAACTTGGATGGGCTTCCACTACCTCAAGCATGATATCTAGACATTTAACTCACACAAAAGACAACTCGTTACACTATCAAAATTTTATTCTTAAATAGATATAAATAATTAAAGAGGAAGAATGAGGCTACCTCTAAGTTGACTCAAATTTGTATATCCACTTCTAAATACTCTAATCCAACACTTCTTTGATTAATTTATTAATATATTAATTTTCAAATAGATAATGGTATTAAAATATTTAACAAGATATGTTTATACATTTCATCCTAGAGAAGTGGATATCCCACTTCTTCTTATCTATTTAGTCACTTTCAAAGAGGAGAGAAACATGCTATTTTATGATTTCCATCAAGGGGAGTTGAAAAGTCACACAAGGGAGGGGAAAGCATGCACTATGTCTCTTCTATTTCCAAGGAGGTGAAAATTCACACAAGGGAGGAAAAAGGTGTGCTATTTCCCTTTCATTTCCAACAAGGAGGTGGAAGGTAACATATGCCTCTTCATTTTCTAAGGGTTTTGTATATCTTGATTTTGAGCATGTATAAAAGGAAAAATGTGTCTTACCTACCCAAATAGAAGCAATGTACATAAGTGTATTTTATCTTTTAAGATTGAGCATGTGAACAATTATATGATATCCATTTTTTGAATAATATACTTGGATAGAAGAGAAGTTTCCTCTACCAAATATGTTCGTCACCTTATCTTGGGGTTTTCTTGGCTCATATATATTGTGTTATGTTACAAATTTTTATTTTATATGTATATTATCATAAATACATATTCATTAATGGATAGAGTTTAATTTTTATTGAGTAGAAAAATTTATTGGTTTTATAATTCCTCTAAGCATAGGTCTTGAGATTTTCTAGATCAATTTATATTAGAGCAGTAAGTTTATTGAGGCTTGTAGAGGATTTTTGTCACATAAAGAGTGTTTATATAATAATATTTGTAATGAATCACAAGGTATAAAAGTTGTGAAGTATAAACCATAACTAAACACATGAATAAGAAATTTGAAGATATCTAATAAATCCATGAGTTGGTTTTGGATGAAAGTAGAGCTCTTTGGGAAAATATTCACCATTTGAATAAAAGGCTTGAATATTTGTGATAAGAGTTGAAAGAGAAGGATGCACTTCTATCAAATATTCAAGAAGATAATGACAAGTCTACAAATAAAAGTGGAGAAACTCCTTCTCAAGAAGAAGAAGTAATTATTGGAAAGACATGCAAGATCATCTATGAAATTTTTTCCTTTGATAATTTTGAAACTAATAATTCCACTTGGAAGTTTGAAGAGTACTCAGTGACGATCGACGGTGGTGATTGAGGTTGCAAGATGTAATGGCCTCCCTGCTAGCCCACTGCGTTTGTGGTGGGTCTCGACTAAGTCCCACAAGATAGCAATCAATGGTGGAGATTGATCCACGAAGATCAGATGATGACCGTGGATGTGTTTTGTGGGACTGGATAATGAGGAAGATGAAATAGGGGGAGTGATGTGTAGACAGGTGGCGCTTAGCGATTGAACAATAAGACCAACTCACATCATTGTTGTGAGTTGCATGACACAGACAGGTGGTTATAGCCTGCCAATCTACTAAGATTCAGTGGGCCCGTGGTTAGAGCTCATGGGGCAAAAGGCTCAAGATGCATGTCTTGGTGGACCCTATGTATGGAAAGCGGTGTATGTAGGAGATATATGGTTGAGATTTAATAGAATTTTCATCTAATGGTTGGAATTTGAAGATGGGCGATAAGACACAGATCGTAGGATCGTGGCACGAAGAATAGAGATCAATGACCTGAATTAAAAATGGTGAATTATAGCAGCCATCTCTATGTGGATAGGGGTTTCAACCTGAAACTAACTTTGTGCTCAAGATTAATTGGTCTAGCTACACCAACAACCAATATGAATGAAGATTTGATTGGGATAACAGTGGCACAAATAACAATAAATATTAAGATCAAAATCAGATCAGATAAATAGAGGAATGCATTTAATGCATATCAGATTGTAAGGGTTTACAAGTTACTATACTTAGAGAATTTGTTGAACCTATATAGAGCATTGATTGTGTGAGTGGCTCGATGCTAAAAAAGGTGTTGTAGAAACCCTAACAAATGATCTATACGTGTGAGAGGATCTCGAGGAAATTACAGTATGCCAGTGTAAATGATACAATATAGAACATCAGAGAATTGGTGAAGTCAGATGGTGTGAAGTTGATGAAGAGATAGTGTAGAATACAGAAGAGTATTCTGAGCTCTTGAGGTGGACAAAGAATGCACTAAAGAATTTAGGTGCAAAAAAAAGAAGTTTGGTATAGATTTGAGTATGAGTGTTGCAAAGGTTGTGACAAAGGGTTGAGCAGTTACAAATCAAGTTGCAACATTGAACTGAGTTCTTAGGAATATATTGTAATATTGATTTTGTAAATATGATTGGTGGGTGCCATAAAAAATCTGGGTAGGTGCTTAGTGTAGGGAGTTGGTGCTTCCTTGGGGTAGGTGCTCCTAATTCTGGGGATTGGTGTCTCCTTAGGGTTGGTGCCCTTAAAACTTGTAACAAAGCTTTTGATTGTGAGGTTGGATTAGTATAGTAGCTCCTAGCAACATTTCTCACTGTGATTTTTCCCCTCTTGGGTTTTCCACATACATCTTGTGTTATGTGATGTTTGTGTGCGTGTGTTTGATTATATTTCTAAATCTTATATTTTAATCTACACATAGGATTTAAGGACATAAATTTTAATGACTACTGATTCACCCCCCCTTAGTAGATTCTTGTGGTCCAACAATTGGTATCAAAGCCCCGGGTTCCCCAGGTGAAGCTTAATAATCTTGGGTAGATTTTGGTAAAGTGAACACAATGAACAATCAAGAAGGTTCTTCCACAAACAAGGCACCTTGGTTCGATGAAATAAATTATGCCTTTTGGAGCTTATTGATGGAGGCATATTTTGGATCTCTTGGATTTGATGTTTGGATGTTTGTCAAGAATAACTACATCACTCCTGCTATTCCTCCCACTAATGTTGTAGGAAAGAAGAATTACGAGAATAATGAAAGAGTAAGGCATGTCATTATCTACAGTTTGTCTAGATCAGTGCTTGGGAAGGTTATGCATTGAAAGACTTCCCATGATGTTTGGGATAAGTTGAAAAACATCTATGAAGGAGATGGCAAAGTAAATTTAACAAAGCTTCAAGTTCTGAGAGCTAGATTTGAAGGCCTAAAGATGACAGATGAGGAGAATATTGTAGATTATCTTCTAAGAGTTGAAGATATAGTAAACTCCATTAGAGGATATGGAGAAGAAATAAAAGAAAATTTCATGGTTTAGAAAGTTTTGAGGTCAATGAAAAACAAATATGATCCCAAGATCTTTGAAATAGAGGAAGGAAGAGAAGTGGACACGCTTACTCTTGATGAGATGCATGGTATATTCACCGCATACGAGATGAGGATGGGAGATATAGAGCCATACAGGAAATAATCTACATTCAAAGCTTCCAACAAGGTGAAGGATGAAGCACCCAAGAAAGAAAAAGTTGAAACAACACATCCAGGCATGGTGAGACTGATGAAGAGGAGGAAAATTTCATCAGAAGACTTAGAAGAGGCTCTGGAAAGTACAAATTTAAGTTACCCTTCAAGTGCTTTGACTGTGGTAAAGTAGGTCATTTTGTTGCTAAGTGTCCCTACAATAAGAAAGGTAACTCTGATCAAGAGATAGATGATAAAATGAAGAAACCCTAATACCCTAAGAGAAGGATATTTTAGAAGAAGAAGAAGAAAATTCTATACATCCAAGAAGACAATGATGTATCAGATGACTATAACAACTCAAATGATGAAAAAGTTTGTGCTTTTTTTGTGAGAGAAAACAAATTTTTGTTCATGGAAAAAGAGCCTGAGGAACAAAAGGATGGAAAATTTGAAGAACTTCGTGAAGAAGGTGAAGAGGAAGGAGAGGTTGAACTTGAAGGAGAACTCATCTATGCTCTAGACGAGATTGATGATCTCAAAGATGAGATTGAGAAGTTGAAAAAGGAGAACAAGTAGCAGAAGAAACTTGCACAAAAAGAGTCAGACAAACTAAGCAAGGAACTTGAAGAATCTACCTATAATGTGGTATATTTGAAGTTACAATTGGAGGAAGCCAAGAGGGCAGAAGATGTGATAAAATCTAAGTTGAAATATGAGGTTGGTAGATGTATGAAGCTTGAGGAAGAAATTGTGGCTCTTAGAAAATACTTAGAAAAGGCAAGAGAGAAAATAGAGAAAGGAATCAAGTTGAAAGGAGGCTCAAAATTTTTAGATGAGCTATTAGCACACATAATCCCTCAAACAAAGAAAAATCCAGACTAGCGCTTGAGAAAGGTAAGAGTACCTTCATAGACACTTCTGCAAATTTGTACGAAATATTTAGGGCAAGATAAAATTTTGGTTCCATTGATGAAAGAGATTGCAAAGGGGGTATATCCAAAGAGAAACCCACAGAGGGAGAGAAAACTAATGAAGAGAAGAAGCCTTCTATAGACAAGAAGAATAACCAATCAACTCTTAATCACTAGAAGAAGAGGCAAAACATAAGAAAGACTAATGATAATGGATTCACAAGGGTGAGAGACACAAGGAAGCATATGCACAAAAGACCACCTCAATGCTATGACCAGGTATTCTTCATACTTTTATGGGTACTGCTATACTTGTAATCAATTCGATCATAGAGCTAGAGAGTGTAGATTCACGCCTAAGAGGAGTACAAACTTTGTTAGCAAGAATCCATTTTCTCCTTTAACCGACATGAATATAGTTTGTTATAACTATAATAACTTTGGTCACATAGCTAAAAACTATAGAACAAAATTTGTAAGACCAAATGTGAAGAATGAGAAAAAGAAAGACGTACCTCCTAAGACAAACAAAGAATCTGAAATAATGGAAGCAAAGGTAGAAAAGATAGAAAATAAATATAAGAAGGTGTGGAAGGAAAAAGGACAAAGTTCCACATAGTCAATGATTGCTCAAACAAAACTGCATGCTAAGAAGAAAAATTTATGGGTGATAGATAGTGGCTGCTCCAAATACATGATTGGAGATAAGAGCAAGTTCATCAAACTCAAGAAATGAAAAAGAGCATCAGTGAGTTTGGGTGACAATACAACAGTCAAGATATGTAGGAAAGGAATATTGAGATTAGATGGTAAGAATCCCACCAAATATGTCTTGTATGTTGAAGGATTGAAGCACAACATGCTAAACTTGTGAGTCAGATGTGTGACAATAGATATAAGGTCACCTTCAATTTAGAAGGATGCAAAATAAGAAGAAATGGAAAGACAATTGCACAAGGATTACGAATTGATAGCAACCTTTACAATCTTTATGAAGTAAAAGGTCAAAGTTGTCTGATAGGGCAAGCTGATGAAAGTTGGTTGTGGCATAGAAGATTAGGGCATGTAAATTTTTATAATTTGGTGAAAGTAAGTTCAAGGGGTCTAGTAAGACACATGCCTAAAATAACCAAGCCTGCAAATATCATATGCAAAGAATTCCGACAAGGAAAAAAAAGGATAGTTTCCCAATTAAGCAATATTCAAGAACTAAGCCTTTACAGTTGGTCCATACAGTTGATTTATGTGGACCTACTAGGACAAGAGGACTTAAAGGAGAAAGATACTTCATGTTGCTAATAGATGACTACAAAAGAATGACATGGATAACCTTTCTTAAAGATAAGTCACAAGCATTTGAAAGATTTATAATATCCAAAAAAATGGTGGAAAAGGAGACAAGATGAAGGATCAAATGCTCGAGGTCAGATAGAGGAGGAGAATTTACTTCAAGTGAATTTGTTGAGTATTGTGAAGTGCATGGAATTAAAAGACAATACTCTATGCCAAGAACTCCACAGAAAAATAAAGTTGTAGAAATAAATAATAGAGTGGTTAAGGACATGGCCAAAACAATGTTAAATGAGGCCAAGTTAGCATATATGGTTTGGAGGGAGGCAGTTCATACTGCACTCTATATTTTGAATAGAGTTCAAATTAGAGCACACAGTGATCATACTCCCTATGAAATATGGTATGATAGACCAACCTCTATTAAGTAATTCAAGGTATTTGACAACAAGTGCTATATTAAAAGGGAAGATGAAAATATGGGAATTTTTGAGTCAAGGAGCGATGAAGGAATATTTCTAGGATATTCCACCCAAAGCAAAGCCTTCAAATGCTACAACAAAAGGTCGAATAAGATTGTGGAAAGTATTAATGTTAATATTGATGAGAGCATAAAGCACATTAAATTTGATAAGAATGAGTTTGAGGATGATTCAGATTATGGGGAAAATGCTACAAATAATGAAGAAGAATCTAAGGAAGAATTTAAGAAGGAACTTGCAAAGTATGTGTAGAAGGATCACTCAGCAGATAAGATAATTGTGACAAAAATGAAGGAGTTCAGACTAGGAGAAGCTTGCAAGGAATAAGGAGCAAGTAAATTTCGCTCTCTTATCTCAAATTGAGCCAAAAATATTTACTGAAGCTAGCAAGGATGAGATCTGGATGAAGGCCATGGAGGAAGAGCTAAATTAGATTGAGAAGAACAAAAGTAGGGATTGGTTCCTAGACCCCCAAGCAAAAATTTCATTAGTACTAAATGGGTGTTTAGAAACAAGCTCAATGAAGATGGAGTTGTGGTAAGGAATAAGGCAATATTGGTGTGCAAGGGGTATGCGCAAATTGAAGGCATTGACTTTGAAGAAACATTTGTACCTGTTGCAAGATTACACGCAATTAGAATGTTTCTTGCATTTTTAGTATTTGGAGGTTTTAAATTTTATCAAATGGACGTTAAGTCTGCATTTCTAAATGGAAACCTAGAGGAGGAAGTCTACATAGAACAACCAGAAGGTTTTTAGCTATCAGAGGATGATGACTATGTATGCAGATTGAGGAAAGCATTGTATGGTATAAAGCAAGCACCAAGAGCATGGTATTCCAAACTAGACCACTATCAAGTCAACAACATGGATTCAAAAAGGGATGTGCGAATAGTAACTTATATTTCAAATTTGAAGATGAGCACATGATTATTGTTTTTGTGTATGTAGATGACATCATATTTGGCGATAGCAATGATAAAACGTGTAAAGTATTTTCTACACATATGCAAGATGACTTTGAGATGTCAATGTTAGGAGAGTTGTCAATTTTCCTTGGTTTACAAATAATGCAAATTGATAATGGGATATTTATATCAAACTAAATATGGTAAGGGAAATGCTTAAGAAGTTTGGTATGAAGGATAGTAGACTAGTTAGTACTCCCATGATAATTGGTTGTAAGTTGAGCAAATAAGATGAATCACTAGATGCAAATCAGACTATGTACAGGTCAATGATTGGAATCTTGTTGTATTTAATTTCCTCAAGGCCAAATGTAATGCAATCTATGTACATATGGTAGCAAGGTTTCAAGTTGTACTAAAAGAGTCTCATTTCAACATAGTAAAAAGAATTCTTAGTTATATCAAGAGCACTGTTGACTATGGGTTTTGGTATCCCAAGAGCAAACACTTTTCTTTGACAGCGTATAAAGATGCAGATTGGGATGGATGTGTAGATGATAGGAAACACACAAATGGAGGAGAATTCTTCTTAGGAAACAAATTAGTTTCTTGGATGAGCAAGAAACATGAATCAATTACTCTATCTACAATAGAAGTAGAATATGTAGCAATAGCAGCATGTTGTACTCAAGTCCTATGGATGAAGAAGGCACTTAAGAACATCCAGGTAGAGTACAAAGAACCTATCTCTATTCTTTGTGATAATTCAAGTGCCATCAACATCTCAAAGAATCTAGTGATGCACTCTATGACGAAGAACATTTCAATTAAGTATCACTTCATAAGAGAGAAGTTCACGAACAAGGAGGTTAGCATGGAGTATGTTCCCACAAAAGAACAAGTAGTTGAAATTTTTACCAAGCCTCTTCCCAAGGAACAATTTGAATATCTGAGACAAAAGTTGGGATTAATTGCTCCCACATCATATCACTGAACTCTAGTGATAGGGCATGGGTCCAGGGGGAGAATCCTTTGTATTTTCTTCATACCAAAATATAAAAAGGATAGATCAAGTCAGGTAAAACTTCCTACAAACTTATAATGACTTGATGATAGCAGATTCTATGTCCTCTCTTTCTCTTTGAGGCATTTTTTAAGGGGGGGTGATCCCTTTTCCATTGATGTCAAAGGGGGAGAAAGATGTGCAAATTCTCAAACACATGAGCAAAGGGGGAGAAAGTAAAGTTGATATTGGTACAGTTCACAAACTACAATATCTTCAATTGGTGCATAGCTTCTCAACAATAGGTACAAAGAATGAATTAGAATACGATCCAATTGATATAGTGTTGAGTGAGCATTTAGTTTTTCCATCAATGATAAAGGCGGAGATTGTTGGTATATTGTTGTCATTGATGTCAAAAGACGATCAGAGGTGAGATGGTACTGATCCTGTAAGAAGGGAGTATTGGAATATTGTTGGCATTAATGTCAAAAAGCTATCATTGATGCCTAAGGAGAGTTTGGATCTAGTTCTAGAAGGAGTGGTGCAAATTGCAAAAGTTTCTTAGATTGTTGTATTGTTGTCATACACTATTGTCATGATGTTACAGAGAATTCTTCTAGGTATTTGAAGAGAAATCAAAGGCCAAATTTGATATGGGTTTTCTAAGAGGTTCTTAGAAGTATGAATTGCAGGTCTAGAGCATGTAGGTGCACACATAGAAAATTTATTTATGCTCTCGAACAGTTTTTAGGGTTTATCAATTAAACCCTAGGATAGCAATCATGGTGTTCAATGGACTTTATATTTCATTGTTGTCTATTTATCACAGGTTGTAGGTAGCTTAAGTTATAACTAAAGCCAATGGTGTCGTATGGGAAACTGACCCCTCTCTTAGTGTTATTGGCCCAACAAATATTTCTAGACTTTAATATTTCCTAATCTTCTATGAAATATTTGCCTTCAGTGAAGATCAATGGTGGTGATTGAGGCTGCAAGATATAATAGCCTCCCCACTAGCCTGTTGCATTTGTGGTGGGTCCCGACTAAGTCTCGTGGGATAGCGAGCAATGGTGGAGATTGATCCATGAAGATCAGATGATGATCGTGGATGCGTTTTGTGGGACCAGATAGTGAGGAAGACGATAAAGGGGGAGTGACGTGTAGATAGGTGGCACTTAGAGATTGAATGATAAAACCAACTCAGATCATAGTTGTGATTTGCACGACATAAACAGGTGGTGATAGACCACCAACCCACTAAGATTTAGTGGGATCGTGGTTAGAGCTCATGGGGCAGTGAGCTCAAGACACATGTCTTGGTGGACCCTGTGTATGGTAAGTAGTGTATGTAGGAGATCTATGGTGGGGATTTAATAGACCATCTATCTGACGATTGGAATTTGAAGATGGGTGATAAGACACAGATCGTAGTATCATGGCACAAAGCATAGAGATCGATGACTTGAATTCAAAATGGTGAATTATAATGGTCATATCTATGTGGACAGGGGTTTTGACTTGAAACCAACTTTGTGCTCAAGATTAATTGGTCTAGCTACACCAGTGACCAATATAATGAAGGTTTGACTGGGATAATGGCGGCATAGACAACAACAAAGATTGAGATCAAAATGAGATCAGATAAATAGAGGAATGCATTTAATACATATCAGATTGCAAGGGTTTGTAGGTTACTATACTTAAAAAATTCACTGAACTTGTACATAGCATTAATTGTGTGAGTGGCTCGATGTTGAAAAAAGGTGTTACAAAAACTCTAACAGATGATCTATACGTGTGAGAGGATCTTGAGGAAATATAGTATGCTAGTGTAATTGATACAATATAGAACATCAAAGAATTGGTGAAGTGAGATGGTGTGAAGTTGATGAAGAGATAGTGCATAATAGAGAAGAGTATTCTGAGATTTTGAGGTAGACAAAGAATGCATTAAAGAATTTAGGTGCAAAATAGAGTAGTGTGGTGCAGACCTGAGTATGAGTGTTGCAGAGGCTACAATAGAGGGTTGAGCAGTTGCAAATCAAGTTGCAACATTGAACTGAGTTCTTAGGAACATATTGTAATACCGGTGTTGTAAATATGATTGGTGGGTGCCATCAAAAATATGGGTAGGTGCTTAGTGTAGGGAGTTGGTGCTTCCTTGGGGTAGGTGCTCCTAAATCTAGGGATTGGTGTCTCCTTAGGGTTGGTGCCCTTAAAACTTGTAACAAAGCTTTTGATTGTGAGGCTGGATTAGGACAATAGCTCCTAGTAGCATTTATCATCGTGTTTTTTTCCATCTTGGGTTTTCCATGTACATCTTATGTTATGTTATGTTTATGTGCGTGTGTCTAACTATATTTCTAAATCTTATATTTTAATCTACACATAGGATTCAAGGACTGAAATTTTAATAACTATTGATTCAACCCCCCCCTTAGTAGATTGTTGTGTTCCAACACTTCAGCCTCATTTGGAGCTTGAACATTACCAAGATTCTCATGCTCTAAAATGCTTGCCAAAAAACATGTAGTCTCTTGCCCAAAATTCAAACCCTCTATTCAAAACATTCACAATATTTATTCTTAGAGATATAAATTGCCTTGGGAATTCTATCCTACATCACTTAGTTAAAGTCTCATTAACATCCATTTTTGTTAAATTTTCATTTTCAAATCCCTTCACAACTTGAACATTGGGAGATTCTACACTCTTTGTCACATGTTGAAAGTCCTTTGTTCTCCCGCCCAAAATCACACTTTATGTTGATAACATCCAAGATTATGAATGTTCTATCACATTTGTACTTAATATAGGAACACACTGTGGACATGTTGAGTTGTTGTAATCTGGTATGTAGCCTAAGGTAGGAAAAATCTCATTCTCCATTGCATCCATGGTATTGCTAATGGGAAGTATCAAATATGTCAAAAATTAAAGTAGGTGAATTAACATTCACTATTTTTTGTTCATTGTATGTGCACTATTCTTTGGCTGAGTTGAGACTTTGTTTTTAATACTACACTCTTGAACCATTTCCATAATTGAAAGTGGAGGAGCACTTGTTTTAGAGGCTTTGGGAGAATCAAATTTTGGGCGTATTAACTTTCTTCTTTTTAGCTTACAAGAATTAGGTTTTCCACAACTATGTTTTTTTTTAAAGTCAACCTATTTTCCATCCTTGCAAACTTAACTCCTCTGCTTGAAATTTATGTCTATCCTCAATAATAGGTTCATCACTAGCCTCTGCATCTTGCTTATTGTCATCTAGATTCGTTGATACTTCAAGTTCATTGCTTACAATTGATATTAAAATTCCTTTGGTTATTGTGGAAAGAAAATTTCACTGAACTTATTTCTCTTAAAATATCTTCATGCTTTGTCTCATGTCCAACACCAATTTCTTGGACTCTCTGAAAAAAAACTCTATTTTGAAGAAATATTATTAGACCTTAGAGTATGCATGCCACTAGAAAATACCTATGCTACCGAAAAGGAAAACAAAACCAAAGGTAGTTCTATAATATCTGATGCCAAACCATCTTCAAACTCATCCACACTCGTGACAAGCTGTCACTACATGTGAAATAATTAGAGAAGCTAGCCTCAATTTTTGATGATTTTCAATTATCAAATTGTACTCTCTAACATATTAATTTATATATAATTTTCTAGGGTCTTTTTCTTAATGAAGCCTCGCAACTTGTTTGCATAGGCCACGATTGTAATGTCCCCTTAAGGAATTTGTCCTAAAAATAGAGAAAATGTACAAGTCAAGGTAAGGATTACTTTCATGTGCATGTGATTTAGCTTTTATAATTTGTCTTAAAGATCTAATATATCACCGATTTATAACAACTATGCATTTACATAATTTGAACATCTAAAAATAGGAAAAATGCAAAATTTATTTTAATCAATATACGAGATGAATGCATTAGATAATTTTAACATCAACACATACACAAGTTATGAATTACATAAGTACATGCTTAACATATTTTATTGTAACTTGCTATGCTCTACCCGGAGTAGATTTGCCTTCATCTCTCTTGCCTAGACTCATTGGAGGAGGGACGGCTTACAGTGCCGAGGGCGCGTGACCAATCTCCAAGTGGATTCCCTCAAGGTTATCACCCGTCTTGGGACATCCATCATGGGATCGAATTTACCCATCTTTCCCTCCACAACCATCCTCTCCTTGATGAGTATCGACGAGAAGTTTGTTTGCTAAATCTATCCCTCGGGATAGAATCACAGTTGCTTATGGGGACACAATAATTGCTGCAAGCAACATTACTGTGACTGAGAAGGCCGCAACCAGTATTAAGAATCAATCTATTGATCCATTCATATATACATGTAAATCTTTTATACCATATCAATCAGATTTGTAATTCGATTGGGTACAGACGCCTTACCTGTAGCTGAGCGATTGTGCCTTCTCTGTGACTAGTCTTTGACAAACGACTTACCCATCCTTTTTGCCTTTGAGTGATTTCTGTCTTTTGGCTGAGTGGCTCACGACTTGCTCAATCTTCCTCCCATAGATAGGATGGCGGATAGGCGTGTAAACGTCGGGTCTTCAGTTCTCCAATATTCCTATGTTTCCTCTGTTCTAGCCTCCTCCTTCCTTCGCGTCTGGTCTCATATATCTCCGCTTTGGAGATCACAACCTTCTCCATAGCCACGACCCTCGACCCTCTGTCATGGTCGCGACCCTATGCCCTAGTCATGATCCTCCACCATCGTCGCGACTCTCTGTCATAGTCGCTTCTTCAAACCTTCGATAATGATTTTTTAGCAATTCGTTTCTACCTTTGATAATATGAATTGCCTTTTTAGTCTTAAGTCTAATTATTTAATTTTCATTTTATATTGCCATATGCTTAAGATTAAAATTATTTCATCTATAAATACTTATTGAAAATAATATACAATATTTATTATTATGATGTCACGTAATTGATGGCTTAAGCTAATGTTTATATATATATATATGAGTTATCTTTATCTTTTTTTCTTTTATCAATAATTTAATCCAATTATGATATTGTCTCGACAATCATAATTACAATGAAATCAAATGTTTAAAGATTAATTTTGTATTTTAATCTCAGGGTTTTAGGGACATGACAATGGCCTACACTAACAATAACACTACTTTAACATTGATTCTAACAATAACACTATCTTAACACTAATTCTAACAATAACACTATTTTAACACTAATTCTAACAATAGCACTAATTTTAAAACTAACACTAACACTAATTCTAACCCTACCCCTAACACTAACTCTAATTCTAAATCTAACTCTTACCCTAACCCTAACATTAACACTAATTGTAAGCCTAACCCTAACTCTAATTCTAACTTTAACCCTACCCTAACCCTATTTCTAGAACTAACACTAATTATGATAGTAACCCAAACCCTATTTCTAACCCTAACCCTAACCCTAAACCTAAACCTAAACCTAAACCTAACCCAAAAACTAACACTAATACTAACTCTAACTCTAGTCGTAAGACTAATTCTAACCCTACCCTTATCTCTGATTTTAAATTTAACCCTAACCCTAATATTAACACTAATTCTATCCCTAACTCTATTTCTAACTTTAACCAAAAATCAAACTATTCCATTAAAATATTTGTCGACATTATCTAAATATATTTACACTGAAGGCCTGTCTTATTTGAAAATACCCAACTGAGCTTCTCAATCGACGATGTGCGCTGCTCTAGAGGGGATGGAATACGGTTGATTCCTACATAGCCGTCGATGATGATGAACTATGAGAAATTAGGTTATAGCTGAATGAATGGCATGTCATATGGTGCTCTTGAGAAAACACAGAGATTCTCTCGAAGAAAACATGGCAGGTAGTGGGGTTACAGAGGTTTCTACCGAAGAATGTGGACGCCTAGGGATTCGAGGCGACATCATGTTGAACTTCTGCAACCTCTTTTCACACTGAATGGTGCAGATTGCAAGGGACTACGATTGATGGAATCTCATCTGTTCATATTTTTTGGTCATTTTCTTGACTGTTTACGCACCTTTTACTTCTCCACATGCGTCCCTTGGTGAGGTCTTCATGCCTTCCTTTGTCTATCGACGGTCTCCACTTGTGTCCGTTGCAGAGTACATTCCACTTGCAGTTATTGGTTGGAGAGACATGCCACCTGCGTCTAATATTTTATTGCTGCATTTACTCTCGCTGACCCCTCTCTCACGCCTGAGAAATTGGAACATTTCGTCATGCCTGAAAACAAAATTTGACATCGCCGCTTTATGCCTCAGGGGACACTCTGTCACTCTTCATATTCCACTACATGTTTTCAGAGGTCTCGGGTCGATTCTCCACTACCATAAATGACGAGCTAGGATATTCAAAAGAAGGCCACCAAAATTGGCGCAGTCATGGATGCATGATCGGTAAGGAGCAACTTTCACCCAGAAGTTGTCTCACATCAAAAAAACCAACTTCCAGGCATTTGAAACATTCCTCGCCAAACGCCTAATTTTTCTTTGACTCACAACTTTAGGGAGAATGGTTTTGGTTTGTCTCATTTTCTGTTGTGTTTTATTTCTACTCAACCCCATTCACAAAAGATCAAGACACAATTCTCAAATTTCTAGACCCTATTGTTGGGGTCGTGAGTGGAGATGTTATACAAGAGAAGTAAGGAGTACCCATTTCATTTGATGGGATCACTGTGGTATCTGATGGCAGGTCATTTCGGTCTCAAAAGATTCATCCACAAATGTCTAGAGAGGAAGTTTGACCACAGAGTGATGAAACAAAGAAGTTTGGTGATTTTGTCCTTGGGAAAACCAAGCCGACTCTGTACAAGCCCTATAGATCAGATGGAGATGTGTTGACATCTATTAGGCTTGGTCACAAGAATAATACATGGAAAAATGGGTTGGGTGCTCTATTCTAGAGCAAGGTCCCTACAGTCTATATGGGCAAGGAAATTTCATGGAAATTGGAAGAGCTAACAATAAGGGAAGAGGTTCTAGATAGAGTTTATGAGGAGAAGGTGTTTGGGTATCTGGCTCAGATTTTTTTTACATACTAGGTGGGATTTCAATTTATAGGAGGTGTTTTAGCAGCTATTTATTTTGCTGCTAAACAGTTTGTGAGAGCCCATGTGAAGGATTCTAGTGGGAATGTTGCTTTCTTCACAATTTTCATGACCATCTCACATTTTGTGAATGTAGGGTACGCTCATATCAATGCTAATATGACACCCTTTATTAAGGATTTAGTACTAGAAATTATTTTTGTTGGGAAAATGCTATTGGGGAACACAATGTTTCCTATGGCCTTGAGGGCGATGGTTTGGGTGGCGAGGAAATGGAGAAAGGAAGAAAAGAAAGGAGAAATTTCTTCTTTTGTAGGGTTTCATAATATTTTTCCTGCAAACTCTGCCCTTTTTTCTCTTCGACATGGCATGGCTGATAGTACGACACATTTTTGCTGAATCTTAAGGTAAGTCACTTGCCATGGTTTCGGTGAGTTTTTTCTTTTTGAACCTATACATGGACAGTTCATTATTTGATGTGTTTTATTTCATTTCAAAATGATTATGTGGTTATCAGAGCATCTTGGTGTTGAGTAGAAAACATTTCCGATTTATTATAAGGATATTTGAGGCTCATTTCATTTGACTACTTTTTCTTTCCTGGGTTTCAGAGTTGCTTTAAATTTTATTTGATTCTAAAACAATTTTCTTGTTGTCTTTCAGTTTCAAATGGGTTTGCACATTTTTCCCCTCGCTGTCGTTGACATAAAACACAATTTCTACATAATCTTGAGGTAAGTCACTTGCCCTGGTTTGAAGCAGTAAGATTATTATTATTATTTATTCTTGCCTCCCTTTGCATTGTTTATGTTTCTATTATGTTCTTTGTTATATTCCCTTATTTTCTCATGAGAGTCGTCACAAACATTGCTTGGAATTAGGTCAACTCATTTAAATTTGCAACCCCTAGATTCATATAGTATTGAGCATCAAGGTTCGAAATTGTGTAGAAACAGCAGAAGCTGTAAATGGGGGCTCAAACCTGCAATTCAACTCCCACACAATAATACTGCTTGTACTAAGAGTCTCACTTAAAGGAAGATGATGAGAGCTAGAGATGCTTGATTAATGGTTTAGTTTTTGGACCCATCGTCTAGTGCAACAACATAGTCACAACCCCATTTTTTATCCCTTGTCTGGCTTCACAAACAAAAGGAAGCTAAGAAAAACACGTTAGGGCAACGACCTGTGGAAGCATATCGATGGCTATCTTGTGTTTGTATCTATGCAAGACGATTAAATGAATCTCAACATTTCATTTAATCTGCTATTTGTTTGAGCTGTTTATCACACTTGTTTTTGCAGCTTTCATCACCACTAGTGGTTGCTCCTCCAAACTCTTCTTCGATAGTATTGACTTTTCACTTCTCCTTTTGGCGAGTTGCAGCCTGAAAATCTTGACCGGTATGAGGTTCTGAAGTGCCC
The DNA here is from genome assembly GCA_007115665.2 of Sequoiadendron giganteum. Classification (NCBI taxonomy): domain Eukaryota; kingdom Viridiplantae; phylum Streptophyta; class Pinopsida; order Cupressales; family Cupressaceae; genus Sequoiadendron; species Sequoiadendron giganteum. The sequence continues at coordinate 471,618,949 of CM021104.1, forward strand.
TTTGACTACAAAATCTGCAATGAAAAAGATAGAAGACAATAATACACTTGTCTACATCATTGATGTTCAGGCAAAGAAGAAGAAGATTAAAGATGCAGTGAAAAAAATGTATGACATTCATACCAAGAAAGTCAACACCTTAATCAAGTAGGTTATGATCTAGATTTTAAATTTTTTAAAACTTTTCTTTCATCAATTGCATGTTTACTGATGTTAGTTTTGTAGCTGGTTAAATTAGTTACCTTCTTAAATTTAACTAGGAAACAGACAATAAAGTAATTTCTAATGGTTTTTTTACATTGATAATTATTTTAACATTTTATGTGTTTAGGCCTGATGGATTGAAGAAGGCATATGTAAGGTTGACCCCAGATTTTGAAGCATTGGACGTTGCTAACAAGATTGGCATCATCTAAATCTCTAAAGGCTTCTCCTTAGTTTAGGCTAGCTTTGCATTCATTGTCCTTTTGAAAATTTCCAGGTATTTCTTTTTTACTTTACAAATGAACATTTGCAGATTTCAATTGCTTTTCAGCTTTTCGCTTCCATGTAAGTTTACCATCTAGTAAATATAGTTTTCTTGTCTATGATCTATAAATGTTTACTCTGAAAAAATCTTTGGTGGCTTATCTTTCATAGGGAGCGATAAAGTTTACACCATTCATGGCACATGAGCTTCTATTATCCAAAGTTTCAGCTAGAAACAAGAAACTTCTGTACAAAAATACTATCAACTCTAGGAATTATATCGGCATCCTTGACAACACAACAAAATTAGTTCATCTCTACCACCAGACTTCAATAGAATGCCCCAATTTGTATTTGAAGAAAAATATCAGCTTTCTTGACAGCACAACACAATTATGTTTGCTTTGCTTTTTGCTCCCATGTAAGTTTACCATCTACTAAATATAGCTTGCTTGTTTATGATCTATAAATGTTTACTCTGAACAAATCTTTGATGGCTTATCTTTCACAGGGAGCGATAAAGTTTACACCATTCATGGCACATGAGCTTCTATTATCCAAAGTGTTAGCTGGAAACAAGAAAGTTATGTACAAAAATACTATCAACTCTAGGAATTTAGGTGAAATCCATTACAAATAAGATCCATTTCTACAAGGTAACCAATTAATGGGATTTCCAAAATGAATTTGTACAAGAATTTGCTATGTTTTGTTATTTCCAAAAAAAAAAAATTCAAAATTCAAAATTTCTCCATTTCCATTTATATACAAATTGTATGCACTCAACTCAATAGCAATTTCCAAAATACATTAAGTCATATCTTCTACAATTCTCACTACTACACCACATTTATCACTCTTCTACCTTCCACATGTCTTCGGCGTACCTATTGCACACGAAGAATTTGCTACGCACACAAATAAAAGCTCCAAAAAATACAAATTCTAGCGCCTCTTCCGATGAAGAAGATATAATACAAAATAACAACCCATCAGAATGGCAAGTATTGTCTCGCTTATACCCAAGCCTTCCCCTCCACTTTGACGAACTAGACATGCTTGGTCACCATGACATTGACTTGCACCATGATTGGGGATCTTCCCAATTCAATCTACAACATCAACTCTTTGCAACTACATTCATAGAATCCAACCATCCAACATTTCAAGTCTTCCAACTTACCAATTGCCCTACCCAACATGACCTATCCGTCCAACAACAAAAAACATTTCATATTATTTTGTCACACTTACGTGCTGATACTTGCCAACCTCCTCTAAAATTAATTGTTCAAGGAACTGGAGGAACAAGTAAATCACGCCTTATAAAAGCCATAAAAAATGCACTCATGAGCTCAACCCAAAATGGCCAATCACCATTACTACTTCTTGCACCAACAGGTGTAGCAACATTCAACATAAAAGCATCAACAATCCACTTTGCTCTACAAATACCTATCAAAGATATGGAACCCTTGCAAGAACAAACACTTGCAAACTTCCAGGAAAAATGTACTTCATTCGGTACATACAAATAGATGAAATGAGCTTCATTGGACCCAAGTTGCTACAATGCATTGACAAGAGGTTACATGAAGCATTCCCCAGCAATAACCAGATACCATTTGGAGGACGCTCAATCATTCTCTTTAGTGATCTTGGACAACTTCCACCAGTCAAGGACATCCCTATGTATGCGTCAACATCTTATGGAGGCACTCTATGGCACAACTTCACAAAATTTATCACTCTTACCAAAATCTTTCGTCAAATCGGTGAAGATCCTGCACAAATTTCATTTCGTACTCTACTCTCCAATTTACGAAATGTAGAACCTATAATTGAAGATTGGAAAGTTCTAATGTCACGCTCCAGCTCAACATTGACATCTACAGAGCAAAATAGTTTCTTATCCTCAATACATCTTTTTGCAACAAATGAAATGGTCTCACTACATAACCAACAAATGTTATTGTCTTTGGCAAAACTTGTTGCATTATCAATTGCAGAGCAACTTAAGGGACCACCAAGTTCAAATCCAGATGAAGAACAACTTCAATCTAAGCTTCTATTATGTGTTCAACAAAAAGCAATGTTATGTTAAAATTTATGGGTGGAAACACGCCTTGTAAATGGTGCACTTGGTGAAGTCAAAGCAATAGTCTACAAGGATGCAGAGAATCCATCTTCACTTCCATTATTTTTTGTTGTTCAATTCAACAATTACATTGGGCTTGCTTTGGACCACAATAATCCAAAGAATGTCCCTATTTCCCCTTTGAGTCGTGGTTGACGTCGACAAATACTACTCAAAATGGCATGGGCCTTAACAATACACAAATCACAAGGCCTAACACTTGAAAAAGCAACAATCGACATCGGCAATGTCGATCGGCAAGGCCTAACATTCACAACAATTTCAAGAGTGCGTCAACTTGCAAGCCTGCACATCAAACCAACCTTCACATTTGAACGATATGCACATATGCAAAAAACCGATATGTAGCACGTCGAAAGCAAGAGGAAGCACACTTATTAGAATCATCAAATTCAACCTCCACAACAAACACTAATACTTAAAACAACTGCAGGTTAGTTATATTTTATCAGTTACATTTATTCGCCTTCCAAGTTCATTTACAATCATTTCATACTAAGTTGCAAATTGCAATATCAGCTATTACCTCTATTAACAAATATGTTTTGTATATATGAACAAATATAATAATGTGCCCTGCACATTTGAATTGCGCTGTACAATGAAATCTGTAAGCAGGAAAATCAAATCATCTACTATCTATCTATAAGGTTTCAAGAGTATGCACCAAAGAATATACAACCACTCTCCTACTATGTCTGAAAGCATAATAATATGGTATATGATACAAGAATCTCTCAACTTAAGTGTTTATGAGGACTTAAGTGAACAATCCACAAGTAAATTCTCCTTTTAAATTTCCCTTCAAATGGTCTTGATGCTTAGAAACTTCTACTTTGTTTTCCAACATGTATTTTCATTGTGGATTT
>CM021104.1:471622543-471687916 GCA_007115665.2 Sequoiadendron giganteum
TTTTGTTTTCGCTGGCGGCCATCATTAATTTCACATTCACAGATACAGTACAGTAATTTTTTTATCAACTAGTCCAATACTGCAAACGATAAAATAACAAATGCCAGATCATTACAAATTTGGGACAGAATCTGTCCGTCATGAGTAACGGGAATTGGATAATACCTTCTAAAAATAGGATTTCACCGTACACTTATTTCTACGAGGACTCAAATTTTATTGCTTGATTCGGGCATCGGTCTGAAAGTAAGGAACTGATTTATCCTTTAAGGATTTCCGTTACGTTACACGTTGCCGTTTTGATTCCGTTTGGACAGAGGTATGAGCAGCTAATATCCTTTGGCATTGCTTTCTTTCTTTGAGTAATATATTTTCCTTTATGTTTGTTTTCTATTTAGCTAATGTTTTGTTGACATATGGAGCTCTCTGACGCAGGTTCCGTGTGAGGTAATTTTGAGCCGTAACCCATTATTGTTTAGATGCTTCATGGGGAGTAAAATGCATACTCATTATGGCTTAGCATTTGAAAGGGCAATTATGAATAGATGATGAAAAAATTGGTTGATAGGCAAGGTTAATTATTAAATTTAGGTCTGAAATAACATTCATTTACTAAAGTAAATTGTAAGTAATGAATTAAAATCTTAAATAAATTTTTTATAATTATTTATGAAGATAAAAAATATCCAAACTAAAGTAAATATATTTTTATCAATAAATCTTTTATTTGATTTTTTAAATTTTGAAAGTATAATGTATATTATTAATAATTTAAAACTATTTTAGATTATATTTTGCAATTAATTATGAAGATGAGAAATGATCCAAAAGTTAATGAAAATAAAGTAAATATATATTTTTTATAAACTTTTCAATTGATTCCATTAATTTTGAAAACCTAATGTAGTATTATTAATAATTAAAAATTATTTTAAATTTGGAATAAATTTTATATTCAAAAAATGTCAAAGCTTTTGATCTCTAAAAATATTAAGGTTATGTTTTAAGAGCTCACCAACAAAATAAAGAATAGGAAGTGTGACTCATGCGAACTACATGTGGAACATTTGTCAAAACTACCAAAAATAGAGTCCCCCAAAAAATAACAAAGCGTATCAATCTTAATTTGAAATTTATATGTTAATGTCCACTAGTAACCAAAACCAATTATAGTTTAGATGCTTCATAGGGGAGGAAAAGACATTCTCATTATGCCTTAGCATTTCAAAGGACAATTATGAATAGATGATATATAGAAAAAAATGTTTGATAAGAAAGGTTAATTATTAACTTTAGGTTTGAAATCACATCTTTATTCTAGTATATTGTATGTAAGAAATGAATGAGTATAATTAAAATTTTAAATAAAAAGTTATGTATGCTTCACTTTCATAATGTTTTGGATCATAATTTGTAATTAATTATGAAAACAAGAAATGAACCAACTAAAGTAAATACATTTTTTTCGATGAACTTTTTATTTGATTCCATTAATTTTAAAAACTTAGTGTACATTATTAATGATTAAAGACTATTTTGGATCCTACTTTGAAAGTAATTATGAAGATGAGAAATGATACAAATAGTTAATGAAAATAAAGTAAATAGTTTCTTTTTCAATGAACCTTTCATTTGATCCCATTAATTTTGAAAAATTAACATACACTATTATTAATGAAAAAATATTTTAAGTGAAATAAAATTTATATTCTAGGAATTTCAAAGCTTTGATCTCTAAAAATATCAAGGTTCTATCTTAAGTGCTCACCAACAAAAGGATATCTATGCCAACTCACTAATGCAACCTTCATTAGTTATTGTCTAACATTCATATATCAATGAAAATATAATCTTAACATGTCCATCAACTCACAACCTATAAGAATCGTGAAAATAAGTATAAACAAGCAAGATAGTGTAAAACAAAAACTTATCTAGTTTGTAATTTCTCCTCTATGTTCCACACTCATCTTAGTGTCCATTACCATAATATAATCTAGAACTCACTTATCCTATTCTTTGGACCTATTATCCTTACCAAGTTGCCAAAATACACCACCTACCTAACTTAAAGACTTCCTCAATTTTAATTTTAGTTTTTCCCTACTTGGATGCTAACACAATCAAGGTAGAGACTAGTTTCTACCATGATTATGGTAGTGTCCTTGATATTTACATCATTTCTACAATAGTCAAATAATATGTTCACACCTTGTAAGGAATAAAATAAACTTTTTGTCACTTTTCTACATTTTTCCAATGATCTATTTAAATATTTTATAATTTAGCTAATCTCTAAACTATTAAAATGCTCAAAAAATTATCATATCTTCTATTTTAATTATTTCCATTAACATTCTCTTCAATAGTTTCTTGGTTTGTTTCTCTAAAAACTCTTTAGACTCTTTATAGCCATTCTTAGCTCATTTTTATAGTTTTGAAACCCTTATTGCTTCTTTTACCCTAGGCACAACTTGGTGATCCACTTCATTCAACCTTTCCACACAAATAAACACAAACTAGATAAACCTTGTAGGCATCTAACGTTTTTAAGTTTACATTTATTTGCCTAACATGGAGCACCCTAGGTGAAATACACACTTCTAGATTATCTCAAACTATAGTGTAGTTTGAATAAAACAAACAGGGCTTGAATGAGGTAGGATCTCAAACAATCACAAATGATTTTCATGTCCCATATATGTAGGTTTGAGCTAATCTTCTCCTCATAAAAGAATTTGAAACTAGATTCACAAGCACAATGAGAGTCTACAAACCATCACACAAGTTGTCCTAAAGTCTAGCAACCATACAATCAAAGTTTACCATACATTTGATGTTAACACCATAATCTAGATTCCACTACAATCCTCTTAAATATGGTCTAATATTAGTTTCTACTTAGGATGCTGCTACAACTATGTATTTTTATCTTCAAAACTAGATTAGAGGCTTTTGCAACTTCTAGCATTGGTCTATTTTTAGTGTAGGTTTTATTTTTCTTTTATATTTGAGTTTATTTATTTTACCTACACATATATTTAAGCCTACTTAAGTTATTATAAATGGTAATTATGAGGGTACATAGCATCTTCCATAAGATATGTGTGTAACTCCCATCTATTCTTGGTAGTTGGAGTTACTTATTCTCTTGGATGTATATACCACCCCTCTTAAACATTCAATTATCTTTTATTAAGTAGGTGTAACCATTTGTTTAACATCTTTCATGTAGGTCTATTTTTCACCTTTTTTTGGTTGTCAAAATTACTCCTATTGGTTGTATTTGCCTTAATTTTAGCTATATATAAAACTCATCTATCGTTTTAATGACGGATAGTGAGGTTTCTTTATGTTATTTTACATGTTTCTTGTATTGTTGAAAACTAGATCTATTTGCATTTTGATTGTACGACCACTTATTAAATAGTTCTATTGTATCTATTATTGTGCTAGGTCTTAGATAGTTTCTCACTTTATTTGTACAATCTAACATGGTATTATAGATTTTAATGTTGGGAAAGGTCAAATTTGTTTCTATATTTTAAGAGAGAAAGTTTTGTGATTTTGAGAGTGTGTTGATTTTTGATACACCATGTAGCATTTCTAGTTACACCATTATGTCCGAGAGGATTTTAAAAGTTAAACTAGGCTTTCATTTACCTAAATCAAACTTCATAAAACTAGTCTACTAGTAAGATTTATATGTGTTTGCATGCTTGATTTTTGTAGATAACACATTTTTGAATCATTTTGGCACCAAATAAACCCTACCATTACATTTGGAATATGCCAAAACCTATAAATTGATATAAAATTTAGTAAGATTAGAGATCCTAGTGTAAAGGGTATGAGTTTTTTGTTTTGAAATTATTCACCCATACAATTATACCATTGTACATGTGTAGTAGCCATAAGTTTCGTAGAAAATTAAGTGGTTTTTCTATATTTTAAGAGATAGTGAGTTTTGTGATTTTGAGAGTGGGCTATTTTTTGACACACCATGTCACATTTTTTGCTACACCATTATGTTCAAGAGAGGCTTGATAAAATCAAATTAGGATTTCATTTGTCTAAATCAAACTTTAGTAAACTAGTCTACAACTCAGATTTGTACATGTTTGCATGCTTGGGTTTTGTAGATAACACATTTTTGAAGTATTTTGGTGCTAAATAGACCCTACCATTGTATTTGGAAGACACCAAAACCTATAAATCAATATAAAATTTATCAAGATTACAGATCCTAGTGTAGAGGGTATGAGTTTTTTTTGTTTTGATATTACTCACCCATACAATCATACCAGTGAACTATTGTATAGTAGTATATGTGTGTAGTAGCCATAAGTTTGGTAGAAAATTTAGTGGTTTTTCTATGTTTTAAGAGATGGTGAGTTTTGTGATTTTGAGGGCTATTTTTTGACACACCATGTATCATTTCTATCTACACCATTATGTTCGAGAGGCTTGAGAAAGTCAAATTAGGCTTTTATTTTCCTAAATCAAACTCTAGAAAACTAGTTTACAATTAAGATTTGTATGTGTTTTCATGCTTGGGTTTTGTAGATAACATATTTTTTGAAGCATTTTTGTGCCAAATAGAGACCCTACCATTACATTTGGAAGATGTCAAAACGTATAAATCGATATAAAATCTATCTAGATTATGTGAGAAAATTCAGAATGTAGAATCAATAGAGAAAAATAATACACACAAATTTACATGAAAAACTTGGTAAAATTATACCAAGAAAAAACTATAGTTAAAGATCTTTAGTATTTTATTAATTTGAAAAAAATCCATAAGTACACCAATCATCAGACCATGTTGAAAATATGACTTTGAAAATACATAAGAACTATGAGTTGTAGAGTCCTTGTTGAAAAAAAAAACTTTGCAAAATAAAAACTGTGATTCATGCAACTACATATCAAACATTTTCAAAATTACCATAAATAGTAAGTCCTAAAAAAACTTTTGACTTCACTAGAAAATTCCTTCAACATGCAAGGGGGCTACAACAACCCCTTTGGGACCCCTCATCACTTCAACCTTTAGTTGAATAGAAGCCCTTCAGCCATGTTGGGCACATACTTGAAGCATTGCCTAGGAACTTCAATGTTGACTATTCATCATTGCTGGAATAAAAATAAATTTTTTATATTCTGACAATCTCCCACTTGAAGTCAAATTCCTATCTTGCGAATAAACCCTCATACTGAAAGACTAATACCAAAGTTTCCAATCATCAAGTAATATGCAAGCCTAGATAAGTTTTGCACTAGATGAATTTCTCTCTACCAGTGGGCTTCATCAAAATATCTATTGGGTTTATATCAGTGAAGATCTTGGTCAAAGGTATGTGTCCTCCTTCGACCACCTCACATACAAAGTGATATTGAATATCAATATGTTTTGTTTTGGCATGATATACCGAGTTTTGTGCTAAGTGTAAAGCACTTTGGCTATCACAATGCAACACCATTTTTTTACTTTATGTGCAATTCATTCAAAAGGATATGAAGCTAGATAGCCTCCTTGTTAGCACGTGTTGCTGCCACATATTCAACTTTAGTATTAGACAATGTCACCACTATTTGTAACTTTGATACCCAATTAACTGCTCCTCAAACTAAGGAGAAAATGTAACCTGTAGTGGAATTTCTCTTATCTTTCTCTCCACCAAAATTTGCATCCAAATACCCATTAACCTAAAGGCTAATCTCACTATAACATATAACAACATTAGAAGTTCCCCTAAAATACTTGAGAATCTACTTCATAATCATCCAATGCTCAATACCTATATTTCTATGTAACAAATGACTACTCCCACTACTTGTGCAATATTTGGTCTGGTACACACCATGACAAACATAAGACTACCAACTGTTGATGAGTACAATATGTGAGACATTTTTTTCTTCTCTGCTTCTATGCTAGGCATTGTTTTGAAGACAATTTAATATGAATAGGATATGGAGTACTAACTAGTTGTGCATTCTATATATTGAAGTGTTACAAAACCTTATCCATATAAGTTTTTTATGACAATCATATTTTCCTATTATTATTTTCTTTGTGTATCCTCATACAAGAATCTGATTTGCACCACCTAAGTCCTTCATCTCAAAATCCCTAGCAAGTTGAGCTTTCAAAAGGATGATTTTGTATATGTTGGGACATACTACCAACATATCATCAACATACAAAAGAAAAATAATAAAACTACCATCATCATAAATTTAAAAGTAGGCACAACGATCAACCTCACATTTGCTAAAACCAAAACTCATCATGAAGGAATTGAAGTGCTTGTACCAACACCTTGGCACCTATTTCAAACCATACAATGGTTTTCTCAATCTATAAACAAGATTCTCCTTGTCTCTTTCCTCAAAACCTTTTGGTTGTTGCATATAAATCTCCTTTAATAGATCACCCTATAGGAAGGTTGTTGTGAACATGAAATATATTAGATCAAATACAAATGAATTAAGAAAATAAACCAAGAATTTAACCTAATTAGATCATATTCCCAATAAAATTCTTGCAAATGCTAACAAGGAATCCATTAAACATGAAACAACAATCAATTGATATAGAAAACCTAATTAAACACAAGCAAACCTCATCCTATTTAGGGATTAGTGCTGAATTGATGTGGAATGATCAACCCTTTCCTAATCCCATTGTTGAAGCAAAGCTTGAATGACCTCTAATGGTGAAATTGATGGAAAGGACAAATTCTCTCAAAATGAGGATGAAATTGGCTATAGTGCAATTGCTCAAATGCTTTGTGGATGATCTACTCATAGAAATGAGGGATATTTATAGGATTTTTAGATGAATCAATGGCTAAGATTGATTTAATTAATCAATGGATAGAAATGAATGTGAGAGAATGGCATGGATCAATGATCAAATGAAGAATCAAGATTACTCAATGCCATGAATCAAGGGAGTTAATCAAGGGCTTAAATTGATTGTGACAAACACAAATCCCATGATTTTAGAAAGAATGTTAGAAGATATTTCCATTGGAGGGAAATGTTTGAATTTGAATTGGAAGAATATTCCCCAAGCATATTCTCTTGCAAGTGGGAGAAATTAGAGGAATTAGAAGATATTAGTCAATTAACTAATTAGGATATTATTTAATTATGCAAGGTGAGAGAATTAGGACTTTAATTAAATAATTAGACCATTTAATTAAAGTACGAATTAATGGCATTTAATTAAACTATTAAGATTGTTTAATCAAATGAGAGGAATTAAGGGATTTAATTAAAAAATTTGCATTATTTAATCAAATAGGATAAAATCAGCATGAAAGAGGTGAATTAATCAAATAATGTTGATTATTTGATTAATAAGAGAAAATAATAAATTTAACTAAACAATTAACACTATTTAATTAAATAGATGAGAATGATCGAATTAGGATGAAAATGGTTTTAAGATATCAAATTAGGTGTGTAATATTGACCAGGAAAATTTTAAGTGTCTACATTTGTTTTTACATCTAATTGTTCTAACTCCAAATCAAGGCTAGCAATAAGAGCTAAAATAACTGTAATAGTACTTAACCATACAACGGGTGATTTTTTTTTTATCATAGTCAATACCATACTTTTTTGCATAACCCTTGGCTACCAATTGAGATTTATACCTCACCAAATTATCATTTATGTCCCTTTTCAATTTGAAGACCCACTTGTTCCCAATAGCTTTATGCTCTTTAAGCAATGACAAAAGCTCCCACGTCTTGTTCTTCCATAGAGCTTTGATCTCCTCCATGGAAAATCTTCATTGGCTTGCACATTCGACTTCACAAGCCTCCTGATATGAGCTAGGTTCACCAACATCAACTAGTAGTGCATAAGAAAAATTACAAGTAGGAGAGTACATTTCAAGTGATTTGGATACTCTAGAGGATCTCCTTACAAGGGGTAATGTGCTACGCCCTTAATATTAGTGTACATAGGGTTATGAATAGTTGGCTTGTAGCTATCTTAACTCTTAATTAAATCATATTATTATTGTTGTATTGTTATTTAGTTAATGAGGTCAACTTAAGGCTTATATTGGGCCATCTAAGTTAGCTTGAGTTATATACTAGGCATAAATCGGGTATATATAGGAGGTAGTGAGTCTTATTTCATCACCAAATTATGAATTATGTTCTCATTGGAGATATTTGGATGTTTTCCCTCTCAAAGTGGCTTGTTATTTTCAAATATTATCAAGTATTTGGGTAAGTGCACAAAGATGGGGGACCAAAAAGTGGCCTCCACTTTTTGGTCCCAAAATAGAGAAAACACGAGTACGTTATAAAAAAACGTGCTCGCGTTATGGGTTGGTAATGATCGAGACTAGGCCCAGTCATTACCAAGCCAAAATGCGAGCATGTTATGGTTTGAAAATCATAAAACGCGAGAGAATTATAACACAATTTTATGTTATTTGATTGCACAAAACAAGAGCACATTATAATGCACTCAGATTTTGTCCTGCAATGAATTTTTTTCTTTCTCTTTCTTCTCCATCCTTTTCATTGAAACTATATACATGAAATAAACTATATAGTTTTAGGATGTTTGATAGTGGTTTTGGATCTCTAGGAATTATAATTCAAATTCTAGTTTTTAGAAGATCTTATAATTTTTCAGACTTAGTCAAATTTTAGTAATTAGCATACATCAAATTTCAGTAATCAGGAGGTCAAATTTCAGTAATCAAAAAGTTGTATCATCTTACTTTCTCTCTCTCTCTCTCTCTCTTTATATCTCACTCATTTTTTATCCCTTATTCTATAGACCTCTCTCTCACACTCTCTCCTTCCCTCTCTAATTCTCTTTATCTCACCATTCTCTCTCTCTCCTTCCCTCTATACTTCTCTCTATCTCACCTCTCTCTCTCTCTCTCCCTCTCCCTCTCCAATTTTCTCTATCTCCCCCCTCTCCCCACCCCCCCTCTCTCTCTCTTCCTTCCTCCCACCCACCTTCCCTCTCTACTTCACTCTATATAACCCCCCCCTCTCTCTCTTCCTTCCTCCCACCCACCTTCCCTCTCTACTTCACTCTATATAGCTCCTCTCTCCTCCCTCCCTCTCTCTCTCAATCTCTCCACCTTCCTCCTTCCCCCTCTCTCTCATTCTCTCTATCTCACTTCTCTATCCCTCCATTCCTCCCTTGCTTCCTCCTTCCATCTCTACTTCTCTCTATATCCATCCCTCCCTCCTCTTTCTCTCTCTATCTCACCTCCCTCTCTCCCTCTCTCTCCCTCTATACTCTCTATCTCACCATTATCTCTCTCTACTTCTCCCTCTCCATCTCTCCTTCCCTATATACTTCTCTCTATCTCACCTCTCTCCTTCCCTCTCTAATTTTATCTCTCTCTCTCTCTCTCTCTCCCATATATATATATATATATATATCCCTCCTTCCCTCTCTACTCTCTATCTCACTATTCTCTCTCTCTACTTCTCCCTCTCTATCTCTCCCTCCCTCCTTCCCTCTCTCTCAATCTCTCCAACTTCCTCCTTGAGCTCTCTCACATTCCCTCTATACTTTTCTCTATCTCACCTCTCTCTCCCATTCCCTCTACACTTCTCTTTATCTCACCTCTCTCTCTCCCTCCCTCCTTCCCTCTCTAATTTTATCTCTCTCTCTCTCTCTCCCTCCCTCCCTCTCCCTCCTTCCCTCCCTACCTCTCTCTCTTTTCCCTACTTCTTTCTATGTCACCTCTCTCTCCTCCCTTCCTCTTCCCTCTCTACTTCTCTCTATGTCACCTCTCTCTCTTTGTCTCTACTTCTCTCTATCTAACCTATCCCTCTCTACCTCCCCTCCCTCATCCCTCTCTCTCTTTCGCGCTCTATACTTCCCTCTCTATTTCTCTCTATCTCACCTCTTTCTATTTCCCTCCCTCCTTCCCTCTCTACTTTTATCCATCTCACCTGTCCCTCTCTAGCTCTCTCTCTCTCTCTCTCTCTCTCTCTAATTCTCTCTATCTCACCTCTCTCTCTCTCCTTACCTACCTCTACCTCCCTACCTCCTTCCTTCTCTACTTCTTTGTATCTCTCTACCTCTCCCTTCCTCTCTCTACCTCTCTCCATCTCTACTCTCTATCTCCACTCTTCATTCCTCCATCCATCTCTCTCTTTAGGTAGGAAGAGGTAAGTAGAGAGAGGGGTAGTGAGAGAGAGACATGAAGAGGTATGGAAGGAGGAAGGGATAGGTAAAGAGGAAGAGTGGAGATATAGAGTAGATATGGAGGGAGGGATGGAAGTAGGGAGAGAGAAAGGGAGAGGAGTGATATAAAGAAGTAGAGAGATGCAAGATGTTGGACTAATTGCCTCCCGTGTATTTTCTTATCTCTAGCATTTGTATCTTGTGTTAATAGGATGATATTTTGGCGCAACAAAAAAGATGTTCCAAAAACTAGTATTAGAGTCGTGGTCATGGGTTTGAATCCCCTCAGGTGATGTTAAGGGGGGGTTGTTCGAATAATCACCAATGTCTCCCTTCAAATTCAAGACATGGACTAACTGCTTCCCATTGATTCGTTTATCTTTGGTGTTTGTATTGGGCATTAGCATTTCAATCTTTTGGTGCAACGACAAATATGTTCCAATAAGAGAGAGAGAGAGAGAGAGAGAGAGAGAGAGAGAGAGAGAGAGAGAGAGAGAGAGAGAGAGAGAGAGAGAGAGAGAGAGAAGGATAGGTAGATAGATAGTTCTTGATCTCAAGGGAAAGAGAGGTAGAAGGACAAAGATAGTGAGATGGAGAGAGAGAAAGATGATAGAGCTTACTGATTACTAAAATTTGACCTCTTGATTACTAAAATTTGACCTACTAGTTAATGAAATTTGATTGTTTGAAAAATTATAAGATCTGAACCAAAATTTAGAATTTGCATTATAACTCCTAGAAATCCAAAACCATTATCAAACATCTTAAAATTATATACATTTAATTGGAAGAGAAAAAGAAAGAAATATTTCAAAAGCAAACAATAACATGAGCGCATTATAATGTGCTTGTGTAATGTAAATGCAATCACATAACGTGCTCGTATTATGTGAATGCAATTGCATAATGTGAGCACGTTTCACTATAACGTTCTCATGTTTTCTCTTTGATGGGACCAAAAAGTAGAGTGGCCAATTTTTGGTCCCTCATCTTGGTTTACATGCCCCTATGATGTATTTTTTATTTCTATTATGTAACCATATATTGCTTTTAGCATTTTGACCTCTTTGGGGCTTTGTAAAACCTCCATTGCTTCGGTATTTTTCATTATAACATGCACTAAAATAAAATTCCAAACATTGTAATCACAATGGGGCCATTTCACATACTATTGGGGGTGTGGGTGGGGGAAGGGGGTTTCTTTATGCTCTTATCTTACAACCTATCTCTTTTTTTTCCACTATGAATATTTCAAATTTAATTCTACTTATATTTTTTACACCTTACAAATACTTTGAATGGAAGTAAAATATTTATTTCACTAAAATGTAAAGGATACCATGAATATGCAATGGGAACAATTCCTAAATGTCTTAATGCAGAAAAAATTGGGACATAAAATGTGATGAAGTTGTAAGACTTTTATGTCTTTTGTTGTCTCCAAATTTATTTTTCAACATTGAATTCTTAAAAAAATTGGTTGAAGTATAAAATACTTTATCTAAGTCATCTATAAAAAAAGATGCAATGTGAGTTATGTTGAAAGAATGAAGAAGGAGCCCCTTAATGTGTTGTCATTGATGTCAACATTGATTATTGATATTTACATTAATCTGGTGAACAAAATGAAGATATCCTAATACGGTATTTTGGTCCGCAATTTCTCATGTGATAAGATCTACCTATACAATGATAATATATTTTTCCTTACCATTATGTGCATCTATGATCAAGATTTCAGTTGGTTTGGATGTATATTTTGAAAGATACAAGTGACATACAATTTTGGCTATATACAGTGCAGTTGGGTATGTGTAATCCGTTCGTGTTCCTCTAGTGTTAAGAGTTAGACTTTGCAATTTTGGGAGAGTTCTTACAAGTGTGAGTACACTATATATTCCAGCTGGTGAGTGATTATTCGATTGAGATGATCGTTGGTGATTGATTAGTTAGCATAATTCGTGATTAGGTCTAATTCATGGCTGACCTAATGCTTGATAAATGTTACGATGATTAAATATGTATTGTGGATGTTAGTGAGATCTATTTTAGGTCCATGTCGACCTAAATCAAGTGTTGCATGTTTGGTTTAAGTGTGAAGATGTTTTTGGTACAAGTATGAAGTCGACAAGGTAATTTTGATTTAATATTGGACTACATCTAATTAGGTCGACCTAATTGATGTATGTGGATGTATTGGGTATATATGTAAGATATTTTGAGGTTGTAGGAGAGTGAAATGAGATATGACATGATGCGAATATGCGAATTTTGTATGTACATCATCAGATCTATAGCAGAGTTGTTGTGAATGTTGAACGGATGTAAATCAGAGTAGTGTTTTGTATTTTGTATCTCATGAAGTGCATAGAGTCAGTATATTGAGCTTCAAAGGAACTAAATCTAGCACAAGGAAGGTGCATTTTGTATCAGTTCACATCCTGGATGTGTATCCATTTCTATTTTGTATCTTTTTGTGGTTGTGAGCCTTATTGGATAGTGTGTCCTGACAATGAGCCTTTGTAATATCTTATAACTAGTTATATTAATATATTGTGAGCTAATCCTCACCATGGTTTTTCTCTTTTTGGGTTTTCCATGTAAAAATCCTGGTGTTCATGTGTCATGTGATCTTGTGATTGTTTCATACTTTTATTCTTTGTTGCAGTTTGATATTATTTGTTAATTGGATGGATTATGATCAAATGGTTTAATGGAATACCGATTCACCCCTTCCTCATTATTCCAAGTGTTCAACAAGTTCATGTATTAGGGAGTGAACTCATAAGTTTTAATCACTATAATTTTGACACGATTCATAATTTATTTACTTGTAAGTTTTAGAGAATTGGAGAGAGGAGGGACGAAGGATGAGGTAGGGAGAGAGAGAGAGAGAGAGGTGAGAAAGAGAGTAGAGAAGGAGGGAGGGAGTGAGGGAAGGAGATAGAGGGAGGGAGGGACGAAGGGAGGATGGATGGAGGGAGAGAGAGAGATAGAGGGAGGGTAGGAGGGAGGGAGGTAGTTCTTGAGCTCAAGGGAGAGAGAGAGATAGAGAGAGAGGGTAGGAGGGAAGGAGGTAGTTCTTGAGCTCAAGGGAGAGAGAGAGTCAAATAGAGAGAAAGGTAGAGAAAGGGATGTAGATAGTGAGAGAGAGAGGTATAGAGCATAAGGGATATATAAAGAGTGAGATAGAGAGAGACAAATAAAGATGATAAAGCTTGTTGATTACTAAAATTTGACCTCATGATTATTGAAATTTGACTTGTTGATTACTGATTTTTGTCTGAGTCTAAAAAAATATTTAAGATCTTCCAAAACTTAGAATTTGCATTATAACTCCTAGAGATCCGAAACCATTCTCAAACATCCTTAAACTATATACATGAAATATAATTTAAAGTATATAAGAAAGTAAATGCCCATATTCATGTACATATAGTTTGATTAGAAGACAAAGAGAACATTTTTTCTTTATCAAAACATACTCATGTTATGTGAATACAATCACTTGACTGGAAGACAAAGAGAAAGATATTTTTTCTTCATAAAAATATGCTTGTGTTATGTGAATGCAATCACATAACACAAGCATGT
This sequence comes from Sequoiadendron giganteum, assembly GCA_007115665.2. Lineage (NCBI taxonomy): Eukaryota > Viridiplantae > Streptophyta > Pinopsida > Cupressales > Cupressaceae > Sequoiadendron > Sequoiadendron giganteum. The sequence continues at coordinate 471,636,332 of CM021104.1, forward strand.
TATAGTGTGCTCACATTATAACATGCTTATGTTATTATTTTATTTGGAAATTTCTAAGCGTTTGGCTTGGATTTTCCTTGGGCTTCCAACCCAAAGGGTCGGACTAACTTTTCAATGTTCAAATACATGTTTTTGTAAATTGTAAAAAAATTGACATATAATCTCGAGTGTGCCCCCCATTAGGTTTGCACATGTTTTAATGTAAATGCAAAAAAATCACGATAATATTAAGCTTTCTTTTAGCTTTCTAACCATGTAATTTTTTTCACATTTTAGTATGTTAAGGCTTTCATCTTTAATTTATTTTGTTATTCTATCCATTTTTTTGGTCAAAAATCAATATATGGTATTTTTTACTTTATTTTTTAGCCATTCATCAAAATTTCAAGTAAATTACATTTTTAGAAACTAGACTCCATTCTACACGTATTCAAAAAATATATTTTTGATTAGTTTTAAAAAAAATTAGGGGGGCATGCTTAATTTTTTATTTTTCAAGAAGTGTCCATTTTGAAAATTAGTAAAAACTCACATATTCATTAAAAAATTAGTAGAAAAATCAGGCATAAACTACATGGTGTTAGCTAATTTCTCAATGAAGCAATTTTTGAAATACTAAAAAAAAGTTAACATTTTAAGGGGGCCACACCAGACGCTATGTTATGTTTTTTGAAAAGAACGGGAACACTTTGTGTGGCCCCCCTTTTCAAACCCTTTAATCTGTACCATTTAAAAAATAGTAGTTTAGAAAGTAGATTCAGAGCACTACAACTCTTGTTTTCATTGTATCTTCAAATTTTGAGTGTAACTATCTTCAATTTCTCATCCAAGATTAGCCTTTCCTAATTTCAAAAAAATGGTCACTTAAGACCCCCTTTTGGTCCCCCATCTTTGTGCACTTACCCAATATCTACCTTCTAATTATATGGTTTGCCTTCCTTTTTTGAGTAGACCTTATAATTATATATGTTTCTTTCCTTACAAGATTTATTCATGTGGTCTTTCTTTAGATTGTAGTTCTAACATTCAACTTTTGACTTTCCAAGTGACTTAGATCAAATTTTTGACTTATATCTATGACCTTTCTTGCTTTTGACTTTCTCCTTGGAACAACCTCCATGACTAGAGCATCCTTAATGGGTTTATATTTTTTCTACCTCATTTTTTCAAAGAATAGGGCATCCACCACCTTCTCAAGTTTCAACTTGGAAATAATTATATTGATTTCCATGACAAAGTTGTCTCACAAGGCAAACAATGAACATAGAATGACAATTCATTTATCTTCCTCCTCTATCTTAGCATTTATGGATTGTAACTAAATCATGAAAATGTTGAATGCATTTAGATGTTTTGCAATGGAGTTTCCATCACTCGTCCATAAACAATACAAATTATTTACTTGAGATACCCAAGGAAAACCCAACAAGTGGAAAAACCTAGCAAGAAGAGAATCTCAACGTATTAATCTAGTAATATAAATATTTCAATACACTTCGAGATATGAGCTCTTTTTAGAAGATATTCAATCTTCAATTTAGGCTCAAATAATCCAACATAACTCTACAATGCAATCTTCAAAACACCTAAGAATAAATAACTTATCGAGCCACCTTTAATGCTTGCAAAGATAACTTTTTGAATGAGTAAATTGCTCACTCAAGACTTGTTTACATAGGTAAGTGGCTTACTTGTAATTTACCAATGGTATCCAAAACCTTTGGCTAACCAAAACAAAACCTTAGCAACAATTAGTTTCATGAGGTGGCACATACTTCCAAAAGCTCTTTTTAGAAGTATTCCAAGATGTGTCCAAACAACTTTGTACATCACAACAATTGTATAAAAAATAGTTGTTTCTATCTTAATGGTTTTGTCTTCTCCTCAACAAATTTGTCACGTCACAACCAAATTTCTCCTTGTTTATCTCCTTGTAGTTTTGTTTTTAGTACATCTAATCAATACTCCATACAACATTATTATGCAAGGTGTAGAACACCTTCCCAACAATAATTTTGCTAGCATAAGAATGATATCAACCATGTGCCTTTCCAACACCACTTTATTTTTTTTCTCAAAATAAAATATTTCTATCTTATCGATTTTGTCTTCTCCTCAACAAATTTGCCACAACTCAACAAAATTTGTCCTTATATATCTCTTTATAATTTTGTCTTTAATACACCTAATCAATATTCCATAAAATGTTATTATACAAAATGTATAACATCTTCCCAACAATAATTTTGTTAACATAAAAATAATATCAACCATTTGCCTCTCCAATTCCAATTTACATAGATATCCGACACTATGTTGTTATCCTTCTTGTTGCTATCAATATTACACCGTTTTGGGCCACTTGCCATTTCCAAACTTTTTCACTTTTACTCACTAGTTGCCACCAATCTGCCCTACCATTGCCAAATGACCAAGCTTTCTAAATCTTTTTTGCCATGCTTGTCAAATGGACATCCTTACCATAGCTTTTGGTCATGATGACAGATTGTGATGTTAGAGAAGTTTTCAGTGGGCATGGATGACTTTCCCTTTTAGCGCCACTTTGCCAAAATAGACCTGTGCATTACCCTATATTCAAATGATACACAGATTTTTTGGCATCCTTAGTGTATTCATTATCATAACGAATACTACACATGGCATGTTCCTCCTTGTTGACATTGCTATCTCCTCTCTTTAATATAAACAACTACTCACAATTCTAAAATAAGTTTCATGTCATCATCCTTTGACAGCAACAGGAACAGAGCAATAATGGTGCAACTGAAGAAATTAAAATGTGGTATTATCTCAATATAAGTATTATTATATAGGCTCTTAGATTAAGTATACTTTGATTGCAAATGAATAAAATAATGGTAAGAATGCATTATACTATATATATAGTGCCATGTTATCTTAAATTATATATTTCTCAAAATTATACAGATTTATTTTAGACAAGTAATAATGTAACACATCATTACCATTTAACTATAAATCTACACAATCAGTCTTTGAGATATGTGCGCATTTCCTTTACAATGTTTATTGCTTGCTGCATTGTTTCTCTCACAAGTTTTGCCTACACTTTTTTAAGATTCATGGATTTGATATGATTTGAGATCCAGCTCACAAAAATCTCATGTCTTTTACTACCCCTGTATACTTGCTCTTTTCCATGCGTCTTTTCTGGCAGATTCATTTTATGCAACACAACATTAGAATGTACATTGGAAAAAGATTGAATATGTAAATACTAATTGATTTGAACGATTTCCAATTAAAATTAAATAATCATATTTTAAATCAAAATTCATTTAATTAAATCAGTTATATAATTAAATTTAAATCAAAGTATATTAAATTAAAGTGATAATAGAAGAAATGAAAAATAATGAAACATTTAGAAATGAGTGAAATATTAAAGTGATCTAACATTTTAAAATTTAGGAAAGTCTATTAAAAACTTGGGTATGTTGTGACAACATCTATCATATTTAGGGACTCATCGATTAGCCTATCTCAATTGTATCAAAAGCATAGAGTTATTTGGGTTTAGCAAGTTATTTTGATAGTTGAAATAAGCACTTGCTATTACATGAATCTTACATGTACCTGATCCAGAGAAATAATTTGTAGTGTAGAGAGATACTTGACTAGATTAAGTATGAGACTTGATGTAGGATGGATGTGTAATTGAATTTGAGTCTAAGAAATAAAGGTGTCACAATATTAACTATCTTACATATGGTCTTGAACTTTCAACTATAGTGTATTCTTTAAAGATGTCAACAAACTATCTCATGGGTAGACCATGCAAGCATAATATTAATCACAAGGGAATACAATACATTTTCATTCAACTTGAAGTGAATGGACATAAAAAATATGGATAGAATTCCTCACTAACCATGAAATAAACATATGATATATTAATCAAAAGGTAAAACATGTTGTAGACGTCTCAACTCATAGAGCTTGTCTTGCCACAATCACCAAAGTAATATTTGATCTTCAAAAAACCATTATTCAAATGTTGGAAAATGATCACTTTTATCAACAAACAAAGGAGGAATTGCAACATATGATAGATTCAATGGACTACCACATACCAAGATGACAATTTATGCTTGAAGGATGAATTTTTGTATCTTGTGAAGTAGGATTGAGGGGAAAATTAATTGATGAAAGACACAGTACTCTATACTAAGAACATTTTGGTCCAACCAAAATTTATGGTTATCTATTTTTTATATTTTGGTTAGTAATAAAGAAATATATATTGGACACCAAAAGCCACAAATGAGATTGAGCTAAGGTAGAAAATTATTATCTACAATGGATTTGTATCTATATGAGCTACCTTGACACAAATAGTTTCTTATCTCGATGAATTTTATGGTCAACTACCAAAAAACTATAATAACCATGATGGCATCTAAGTAATGGTTGTTAATAGGTTAAATCAATGATCAAATGAATTCAACTAAACAAAAATGATAGCAATAGTCAATAAACCAATTCAAATGATCAAAAAGACCTAACCTCAATGAAGCATGTGCACAAATTAAATATGAAAGAAAATAATGTAAACTAATATAATTACTTCACCTCCATCAAAAATTCCTAGCCTTACTCCATTGTAAGATGTAAAATTAAGTTATTTGAATAGTATGTGGATTGCTTAGATACTTAGCATAACCTTGTTAGCAAAATCAATGTAAAATCGAGTATAGTTTAGATGCAAATTTAGGAGGGGATTGAATGGCTAAATGATGGATGTTTTATAGCTTTCAGGGATATCATATCAATGGTATAGGATGTAAGATGAGATTGATGGATGAGAATTGGTGAGAGATCATGAGGAACATGCACCTGGCATGTGGCATGATGAGGGGTTATGATGAGGAGTTGAGTGAAATAATGAATCAAAGGACTAATAGCATGAGAGATGAAGTGGGAGTGAGTGAGTGTGAACTAGGGTTGTTTTTCAGTCAACTCACTATATTTAGCAATGGTCACTAAATTTAGAGGTGGTCACTAAATTTAGGATTAGATGAATAAAAATATAATTTGATATTTAAAAAAATATTTTTAGAGGAATGTGCAAAGTCAAACTAAATAAATTAAATAATTAAAATTATTTCATTATGTAGATGAAAGGGATGCATCATTTAATTATTTAATTAGGGAGATGGAAGAATAATGCAAGATTTAATTAAATAATTAAAAAATATTTAATATGGAGATAGAACAATAATTCAACATAATTAAATAATTAAAAATTATTTAATTAAGGTGGAGGAAAATTAGAAATATTTAAATAATTAAATAATATTTAATTAAAGTGGGAAATATGTTAGCTTAATCACATAATTCAAAATTATTTAACTAATAGTGATGTAGTTGATATCTTTATGAATTTGGAAATCTGCATGTAAAATGGTTTTTACCTTAATCTTAAGAATGTATACACATATTCAAACTATGATTAATATGGCATATGTGTACACACATAAATTCTTCATTTATGCATGTACACATACATGCGATATACCTTCTTACTTCAACATATTTACTCATTTGAATTATGTTTGCTTAAATTCGTTCACATTGAAGGAAGAAATGAAATAAATAGAATATTATTGATGTGTAAATGTGAATCTGTGTAAATGGTAGATTACTTGATATATGACTTATTGGATAATCTAGAATTAATTTGATTATTTGCATGTCGTATGATGAAATAGATTAAGATGCAATGATACAAAAGTACTAGATAGATTGTAGGACATTGATGATGCTAGTGGATGGTCTAGAAGGGAGGGATACCCCTTTTTTTATGGAAAGTTACCTTCTGAGATGGGTGCCAAAGAGTGTCTAAGATTTTTCTTTTCCAAAATTTAATTTTAAGTTGCTTATGCAACATGATCTTGGCCAAGCTTTGTAGCCATTATGTCGAATGAATTGATTTTATTTATTACTCTCTATCTTTACCTAACATGGAACTTGCATGTTCTAAAAGTAGATAGAAATGCATGTAGTTAGGCATGCACCAGATTCTGCCTTGCATAGTGTATCTCTTGCAAAGTATTTTGTGTAGGGTCAAGCATTCTTCAATTGATTGAAGAATTTTAGGGAAGTGTAGGGTAAGTGCAAGAAGTTGAGTCCACGAAATGTGGAAGTTTTTTCCTTAGCCAAAAAAATGAAATCGACATTGCAAAAATAGGATCCCGAGCCTAAATACTAAATGGGATCCCGTTTTTTTAAAATTGGGATCTCGTTTATCAAAGGATCCTGAAACGATAGACGGGAAACGAGATCTCAATCTTTACAAAATGGGATCCCATTTTCAAATTGTATTTATTTTAAAAAAAATGAAACTCAGTCATTAGCAGCTCGCGATCCCAATTTAGGAAAGAGAGCGGCGATGGTTGATAGCGACCTCTGACCTCTAGGTATGCCTCCACCTATTTTATCTATGTTTTTTTAGTGTTTTTTTTTAATTTATAGGAGAAATGTAGGTTTTAGCATTTTTTTTTTTCAGTTTATTTAGCATTTCATGTATTTTATTTAGTTGTAATAAGAGAATTGATAATTTGTAGAGGTAGAAGAAAAAATGGAATGAAACCTTGTAGAAATGAAAAAATCATCCTTGAATCATATATGAAGAACAAAATTTATCTTTCGAAACCTAAATTGTTCAATCAAACAAAAAAAAATTGCATTTGAAAACCCTAATTTGAAATTGAAAGAAAACAAAAAAACTTGCATTGAAAACCCTAATTTGAAATTGAAAGAAAACAAAAACCTTGCATTGAAAACCCTAATTTGAAATTGAAAACAAAAATTGCATTGAAAATCCTAATTTGAAATGAAACAAAAATGCATTGAAAACCCTAGTTTTTTCTTGAAACCCTAAATTCAATTCAAACAATTTTTTTTGCTAATTTACCCTAAATTGAAATCAAACAAATTTTTTTGCATTCAAATGAAAACCTTGATTTCAAGCTCAAGAATATTTGATAATAGAAAAAATTGATTTGTATAATAAGGGAAAATAAACAGGATTAATGAAAAGCATAACAATGATAACAACCACCAATTGCCTAGATTATGCTAAGATCCCCAAATTGATAATGAAATGCAATGCAATAAATGAATTTAATATAAATAAGAATCATATCATGTAAATCCCATGCTTGCTTGACTCATCTCCATTATTCTTCTCAACTTTGCTTTAAATCGCTTCAATTTCCCTCAGATCGTGAGTATGCAATATTCACTTGTATGTATTTTGACAACAAAACTTTAAAGATTGTGATTACCGAAAACATAATTGAAAGGCTTCTTTTATAGAAGTTTCATAGATTGGACGGATGAGATTGATTTGAATTTGAATGGTCCAAATCAAGTGTGAGGACCTGATTGCATGCTTTGATTGAATAGTTAAGTGATTTGATTGATTAGTTTCACGAGGTGTAATTGAGAGAATGTGTGAGTCAAAAGGAGGTGATAGATCAATTCAATGAGTGAACTGAAAGAGAGTGTTAGTTAGAAGGAGGTGACATATCAATTTGGTGAGTGAATTGAGAGAGAGTGTTAGTCAGAAGTGGAGAGAATAAATGCATGAGATATTTACTTGAAAATGTAGGAGACATGTGCTCAAATAGAAGAATTAATTATTAAATTAATTCCTTTCTTTTATCGAGGAAGTTGTGTACACGTGATTAAATAGTTGAATGAACTATTTAATTTATGGAGGCACTTTAGGTGAGAGGATAAAATTATTAATTAAACAAATAATCATTTATTTAATTAAATGTGGGAGAATATGACTTAATTTGAATGACTTAATTAAATAAATTTAGAAAAATTATTTAATTAAAAGAAGATATTAGAATTAATTAGGGACGTAATTAAATAAATTTATGTAACTTATTTAATTAATCAAAATGAAGATTATAATTAATTTGCGATGTAATTAAGATAAACTAAGGTAATTTACTTAATCAATTTTAGAAGAATAATGAAAATGAATTAATTAAATGGTTAAAACTATTTAATTAATTAGAGGAATTAAGATGTTACATTATAATTAAATGAATAAAATCATTTAATCATTTTGTGAGAATCTTAAATTGATGATGAAAAATGCAGTCGCAGGCCTAAGTCATTTTTTAGTGTCTATATTTTTCCCCTCTTTGACATAATGTCATTTCCGTGTTTGTGTCAAAGAATAAAGAATAACATGCCCCAGTCATGCCTTGGTATGAATTAGGTAAAGGTATGCCCCCTAGGGAAAATTGACGAATTTTTGAAAAATTCATCAAAAATTGGAAATTGTCCTGATTAGGTAATTAGATAGCCATAAGTTCACTAGTGGTGAAAGAAATTAGTTGCGGTGAGTTTTAGTAAGTGAAATGGTTGATGGAAGAAAGAATGTTAGATTGAAGATGATTTATGTTAGCATGAAAGAAAGATATGCCATCACTTTGTTATCATTATACTAAGCATTTGAATTTGAGTCATCATTGGGTGATTTATTGCAATAGACAGGAAACACCATGATATGAGATAGACCAATGGTGTGCAATGTCATGCTTTTGCCAAAAACAAACAATCATAGACAAGGATTGTTGTGATTCATACTGAGAAACCCAGTTGTTCCTAGTCTTTTTGTCAAGACAAACCACAAGCAAAAAATCAAAGAAAACATGTCATGAAACGTCATTGCTCCTCTAAATCCTATCGCCAAGACATCCTTGAGGTGGCTAGTGACATGACAGTTTCAAAAAAATAAGACAATCATCATGAGATGTTGTTGCTCCTCTAAATCCTATTGCTAGGACATCCTTGAGGTGGCTAGTGACATGACAATTTTAAAAATATAAGACAATCATCATGATACGTTGTTGCTCCTCTAAATCTTGTTGTCAGGACATCCTTGAGGTGGCTAGTGACATGAAAATTTTAAAAAGAAAAGAGAATCATCATGATACATTGTTTCCCCTCTAAATCCAATTTCTAGGACATCCTTGAGGTGGCTAGTAACATGACAATTTCAAAAAGATAAGACGATCAATAAAAAATCTAGATATGTTCATGTAACATTGTCGCTCCTCTAAATCCATCATATGACATCGTCGAGGTGGCTAGGTACATGGTCATATCAAATAAATGAAAAAAAATTGTGTCAAGACGTGTGTCAAATATTTGTTTGTTTGCCAAGGTTGACTTGGTCATGACAGGGTTGATTGGTCATTCTTTAGGAAGGACACATCCTAAAGAAGATTGAAATGTCAAGTTTGGATATTGCCAAGGTCGGGATTCAGGAAGGACACATCCTAAATAGATGTCATGACAGGGTCAAAAGTCAAGAAGGACACATATTGAAGACCTGCAGTCGACATGAAAGTCTGACGTCAAGAAGGACACATTTTGAAGACTCTTAAGTGCTTGATTTGATAAATTTGATGTTCATTCAAGAACTGCATCTCTTGAATAATTTGTTTGACAGGAAAGAGTCTGATGTCAAGGACACATATTGAAGAATCTTAAATGATTGATTTGATAGATTTGATGTTCATTCAGGAACATCTCTTGAATAAATTATTTTTTTAGGAAAGATTCTAACGTCAAGGACACATCTTGAAGACTCTTAAATGATTGATTTGATGTTCATTCAGAAACTGCATTTTCTAAATAAATTGTTTGACAAGAAAGAGTTTGACGTCAAGAAGGACACATCTTGAAGACTCTTAAATGATTGATTTGATAGATTTGATATTCATTCAGGAACTACATCTCTTGAATAAATTGTTTGATAGGAAAGAGTTTGACGTCAAGAAGGACACATCTTGAAGACTCTTAAATGATTGATTTGATAGATTTGATAGATTTGATGTTCATTCAGGAATTGCATCTCCTGAATAAATTGTTTGATAGGAAAGAGTCTAGTGTCAAGGACACATCTTGAAGACTCTTAAATGATTGATTTGATAGATTTGATGTTCATTTAGGAATTGCATCTCCTGAATAAATTGTTTGACAGTAAAGAGTGTTATGTCAAGAAGGACACATCTTGAAGAATCTTAAATGATTGATTTGGTAGATTTTTTATCGATTTAGATTGGTTTGATTGTGCGTCGTTTGTGACCATGGTTCGAGTCGTTCATTGTATGACCATGTGATATGACCAGCATGACAAAAACCCTAAGAGGACCGACAAATAGGGCCTCGGGGGTTGTTAAGCCTTGCCTACGTTGTACACACAAAAACCACCTAGTTTGACCAGACTTTGACCAACAAGCCTAACTGAAAAAGATTTGTTCTATTTGAAGATATCTGATGTGTGTGATAGTGAATGTGACAAACCCTAAAGGACTGACCGAGTGTGGCCTTGGGGGCTTATCGATTGATGGCCATGCCTATGTTATACATGTAGAGACCTCGCAGTTTGACACAACATGACTTTACTTTATTTGACAAAGAGTAAGTAATGATTTTATTGGTTTTATTTGAAAAACCTAGAAGGAACTGACCTAATGCCTTGGGGGCACATTGACAGATGGCCTTGCCTACATCCAGTCACATAGGCAACATAGTTCGACAATAACAAGGACTGACATGATAGACTTGAATTTTTTTTGTAGTTTTCTAATTATTTGGATGTTTTTGGGATGTGTTGGTTTTTTTGGATTTTGGATTTTTATGATGTTTTCGATTGTTTTGAATTTTTGAATGCTTTGAGGATCGTGAGAAATGTATATGAATGGTGCCTACAAGAAAGTGAGCAAGCATGCACAAGAATCCAAGGACAAACATAGTATTACCTCTAGTCAAGCTGAATATCAATTAATAGGTGATGATGATGATGATGACAACGTTGTTTGACGTGGGAAGGACACATCCCAAAACAACATGAGGACTGGGAAAGAAATATCCCACTGATGACAAGGTGACTAAAGGATCAAGGTATGCAACAAGGCTAGGAACAAGGCCAAGGAATTTCTTCGATGATGCGCTAGGATGCATAGCAAGATTGTATGGATTAGACTGGTTGCATTTGGAATGACTTGTTTCAGACTAGATGGGATCATGGAAGGATGTTGGATAAGTGGATTACAATCCTTAAACCATGACAAGGGAAAACCAAGTCTAGCAATAGGTATGGAAGGATAATGGATGACTTTGGTAAAAGATAATCGACATGAGGATTATTGGCTGGAAGAATTATCATATGGTCTCGAAGGACTATGTCATATAAGGATAACTTGTTTTCTTCAAGGTATGGGTTTGGAAAATGATATGAAGGCTATGACATGATATTTCATGGATAATGTATGACCAAAGAATAGACATGTCAAGAGTTTTTCCAAAGCATGATCTTTATGTTTGTACCCTAGTCCTTCTCAAGATCAAAGTAGGTGGGAAAATGGATAAGAATGACAAGGCTTAGATGGATAAATGGAAATATCATAAGAAATATCATGGGAGATGAGGCAACTTTCTCCCAAGAGTAAAGGTCCACATAAATAATTTCTCTTATACATGATGCCTATTTACCAGGTTTTCATCATGGTACTTATCCAAAGCACCATAGAAATGGTTTTCACTGTTGGACACATTTTTTCTCTTTGCTATTTTCTTGATTTTTTTTATTTTTTATTTTATTTTTGCTATCACCAAGATGCCTATTTGCCAGGTTTTCATCAAGGTAATGATTTTTTATTTTTTTTTGTATTTTATAGATGGAATTGATATTTTGGATGATCTTTGATTGCCCTGAATCCTTCAGTGGTGTTGATGTAGAGACTAGGGCCATGATATGCTAATAATGACCTTTATGAAGCAGTTGCCTTGTTAGGATCATAGTGACGAGCCTAGTTTGGTCCAAATTTGGGTAGAATCTATAGTTTATTTGCTGAAGTTGACATGGACTTTGATATTAAATGTTGATACTTTCATAATGTTTCCCTCAAACCATAAACATTGGGTTTAATTCCATTTCTGCTAGTTTTAATGACATTAGCTTATTATGTGGACTATTTATATTAATTTTGCATGTGGTTGATGAATGTTCTTTAAGGTGGTTGTAGATGTGCAAATATTATGTGTACTAACATTTCCATGCAGACATACTTGAGGATACTAATTTGAGGAATGTAGCCGCCAGTTGGTCATTGCAGAGGAGGCGTTCGAAGGTCAACTGAAGGATGACTATGGAGATTCCCCATGTCAGCCACATGTAACCGCCTTGCATTGATCTTTCATGATGTTGAGCAATCGCGAGCATTACTGTAGTGTTGATTCTGCGGGTGGACTTGCATGTCCGACCGGATTCCCTGCATGTGTAGTCGCCCTTCCATTCTTTTCTTTACTTTCCCTAAATGGCGTCCTCCCAGTTGGTGGGAGTTGACTGCCCTGTTTAGTGGGTAGGATAAATAAGGTTCAGATTCCCTTCTTTGGGAGTTTGAAGATTGTCGAGTTGTTGAGTTATTGATGTTGTATCTGATCATATACTAAGCATTTCCAAACATGCTACTCTTTTGTAATTGCATTTTCCAATGAATAAGATGAAGTTTTGAGTTGAGCATTTGAGTTTAAATTAGTTTTAGAGGATACTCATCCAAGGGGGCCCACTTGGTGAGTAATCCATCCTTTAGTTTAGTTAGATTAGTTATTAGTTTTTGTTTAGTACTTAGTTCATAATTTGGCACTGACTGTTCCTGCAACCACTAGAATTCCATTATGTGGTTGTTCCTGTAACCAAAGCAGACATAGTAGTTCACTGCTTGTTGTTCATATTTTTGTTCCTGTCATGCATGTTAAGCTTAGTTTAATTGTTGAGTGATGATCACTATTTACTTTGTTCCTTTCCATGCAATTTACTTTGAGTGTCGACTCTTTCACAACTGTAGAATGAAGATGACTACTTCGAATTTCCTAGTGCACATACTGTGCTAACCCATTTCAAGTTCACGTCTTTGGATTGAAAATTTAAATGTACCTTCATGATGGTTAAAATGGTTATTAAGGTTAGATATCCAATCTCTGAATCATGGTTGTAAAGGCTTAGTTATTAAGATCATTGTAGGAAGCCAACATTTTTGGTGTCATTGCTGGGGATGGTGTCAAACTAGGGAGTTCTTTGAAGCCATTTCTAGTTTTATTTTTTCTGTAGTATTTTCTGGAATTCGCTCTTAGTTTTTAGAAGTTTTATCCACTATTCTTTCACCAATTCTTTGTGTGAGTTGATTGATGGTGAGTGATACCGCATGCATAGAAGAAGAGATGCTTGTGGGAGATTCTTTCCTAATAATCCATAACCATTTCAGTTAGTAGAGCTTCCAAATATGCACATAAATGAAGAATAAGAAGAGCCACACCCCTTTGCTGATATATTTCCTGAATTAACCAATTCTAAAGTTTCCCTTGAAGACCAAAACCCAGTTGAAGAACCCTTTACTTTGGAACTTCATCAAGCAGGCATGGATGATGCAAATGGAAATAGGACTAATAGGCATAACCATCTAGCTTTTCCTTTTCCCATTGCTCAACAAAATGAAGTAGACAATCTAAAAAATATACTTGCTTTAGTCCTTCCTAAATTCTACTTGTCACAAATGATCCTAATACATTCTTATTTGAGTTTGATATACTTTGCAAAAGTTATGACTATACCACTGATGCCCACAGGCTTAAGCTATTTCCTACCACTTTGAAAGAAGCTACATTAAGATGGTTTATGAGCCTTGGCAGAGATACTGTGGAGACTTGGGAGGACATGAAGAATAAGTTCCTTGAGAAATACAAAGAGTATTGCAGGGGTAGTGATATGAGAGGAGGAGACATTTTCAAAATGCAACAAAAGGAAGATGAAAGCCTGGAGGATTTCATTTCAAGGTTTATGTTATGTTTGCAGAAATATCCACACCATACACTCAATGAAGACTCACAAAAGCTTCTTTTCTTGAGAGGACTTAATGAAAGCTACACTGATGCCTTGGACCTGATGGAAGGAGGAGATGTCACTCAAGTTCCTTGGGAGGATATTAAGAAGATATGCTAGAACCATTCTAGGGTAGCCTCAAAGAAAGGGAGAGCTTACCAATCCTGTATGGGTAAGTCATCCACCAATGGAGTTTCAAGGATGGAGATTACTCACTTACTGGAAGATTTCAAGTAGGATATCATAAACAATCTAACTACTTAGCTGGATACACTGCAAGCCAAGAAGAAACATGAGGAGGTAGAGGCAATGCTGATAGAATATTTCCCTCATTGTAGACAAAAGAAGAAGGACTACAGATGCAAGATGGTAGCTAACATTGACAACAAGAAGATTCCACTTGAGTTCAAACCAATTTAGACTGAGGAAGATCAAGTCTACTTTGTTGCACAGAAAATACCATGGGCTCCGAGACAAGGTATGTCACCAGATCCACTATCTTTTGTTGGGCCATATCTTAATTCCTATTCATCTAGTAACTACTGACATCCCCCATGTCCATCCAACTATGGAGGATATCCACCACAGTCTTGGGGTAACTCTCCGAATGCTTTGCCCAATTATCAAAATGCTTCACCTCAAGGGAATTGATAACAATTTCAAGGACCTTGGTAGCCACCTCCAACAAACTGGCAACAAACATCCAAATGGAGAGGTGGAAAACAATGGCCAAACCAAATAACTAGTTACATGCGACCACCTTCTCAACCCTAGCAACCTACTATCATGCCTCTCCCTTCAAATCCTATTCCAAATGTGCCTAAATCCACTCAGTTACCAACTCAACCCATACCTAACCCAAATAATAAACCACAACAATAGCCTGTATACTCTGCTGATCCAAATCAATTTCTTGCATATGCTGTGAGTTTAAGTAACATATGTTTATGTTCAAGAACTACTTTTCCAACTCCTTCCACACCCATCATCACTAAGCTTCCTGTGGAAGAAGAAGAACCTCTGAATGTTCCCATTAAGCCTAGTGCACCTACAAATCCTGAACCAGTTCCAGCCAAACAAACGGCACAAGAACCATCATTCCCCCAAAGATTGGAAGTTGCCAAACAAAAGGAAGACAAGGAGGACACCACTTTTGACATTCTATACCAGTTGAAGCATATATGTGTCTAGATACCCCTATTCCAAGACATAAAAGATGTTCCTATATATGGAAAAAAAATCAAAGAAGCGTGCCTCAAGAAGCCAAGCAGGAAAAAGAAAGACCCAACTATAGTTCATGTAGTGGGACAATTGGCTGATATCATTCTTGGAAAAATAACTATCCCCAAGTACAATGATCCAAGTAGTCCTATGGTTGAATTTATTATCAATGGGACACACATAAAGAATGCTTTGATTGACTTGGGTGCAACAATAAATGTGATGACTAAAGACATCCTACAACAACTAAACATTGTAAGTATGAGATACACTCCTACTGTCATGCAGCTTGCTGATAGTTCCATTTTTAAGCCCGATGGCATAGTAGAGGACCTTGTGGTGATTCTAGAATATTGCGAGTATCCAATTGACTTCATGATTCTTTCTCCTAAAGCTACACTAGGCGGGTATCCTATCATCCTTGGAAGGCCATGGTTAGCAACAACATACACTTATATTGGATGTCAGTCAGGTGACATGACCATTTCTAATGGTAGGAACACCAAAGATCTTGTTCTTTATCCTCCTACTGAGCCATCCCATGGTGAGGATAATCCTGTATGGCCACATGCAGGTGAAGAGGCTAAGGAATCTAACTCTGTGACACAACTTATGATGTCAAGTAGAAGTCCTTTCCTACACCTTCAAGATGAAGATGAAGTGTTATCTAATATAATTTAGAACCATTGCGAGATAGAGGAGGTGCCACCCTCTCATGCAACTAGTTATGTTGATCCCATGAAGACACTTCTGTCTGCTCTACTTGATCTTCTTGCAACCACTATTTTTGCAGACAGACTTCCTGCAGCCACTCTTCCTACAGACAAACTTCCTGTAGCAACAGGTATGTTCCACACAATTCTGCCATATGAAATTAAGGTACCATGTATTCATGAAACAACTATGATAGAGTTAACTACACAAGTACAGGTTTATGAGGGAAAATACTTGAATATTAACAACAAATTGGGAGAAAAACAACAGTTGTCATTGGAAAGTTTTTTGAAGGCCCACCAAAATGCATTTGCATGAGATTATCATGATATGAAAGGCCTAGACCCCAAGCTTTGCACCCAGAGGATATATATAAAAGATGATTGTCAACCGGTCAGGCAACCACAAAGAATAATCAAACCTACATTGAGAGAAATTGTCAAAACAAAGGTGCAAAAGTTGCTAGATGCAGGCTTTATCTATCCTATTTCAGAAATCTACTAGGTGTCTCCATTGGTGATTGTGCCCAAGAAGGGAGGAAAATGTCGAGTCTATATTGATTGTAGGGAACTCAATGCTGCTACTAAGAAAGACCATTTTCCCTTGCCTTTTGTAGATCAAGTACTGGACTCACTTGCAAGAAAGCAATACTTCTCTTTCCTTGACGGATTCAGTGGTTACAATCAGATTCAAATTGCACTTGAGGACCAGGAGAAGAAAACCTTCACATGTCCATGGGGGACATATGCCTATTCAGTACTCCCCTTTGGTTTATGCAACGCACCTGCAACCTTTCAGAGAGCAGTCATCAACATATTTTTCAGACATCTCTCTGGATTGCATGGAAATCTATATGGATGACTTTACCACTCATGGTGCTGATTTTGATGAAGCACTAGAGAATCTCAAGAAATTATTACAGATATGTGAAGACCAAAATCTCTCTTTAAATAGTGAGAAGTGCTTCATGATGATGCAGGAAAGTGTAGTTCTTGGCCACCACATTTCCCACCAAGGAATTTAGGTAGATCCTACAAAAAGTGAGGTAATTACTAATCTGCCTACACCTGAAAAACAAAGGGATATTAGGAGTTTCTTGGGACATGCAAGATATTATAGGTGTTTCATCAAAGACTTCAATAAAATAGCAACACCCTTGTATACTTTGTTAACCAAATATGTTGAATTCCATTGGACATAAGACTATGCCACAACATTTAATGACTTGAAGGCAGCCTTGACTCATGCTCCTATACTTAAGGAACCTAATTGGGGAATTCCTTTTCACATCCACACTAATGTATCAGACTATGCTATAGGAGTAGTCTTAGGAAAAAAAGAAGTAGCCATTGAAAATGCCATTAATTTTGTCAGCAAAAACTTACAAGGAATTGAATTCAATTATACAGTAATAGAAAAAGAAATGCTGGCAATGATCTATACCCTGAACAAATTTAGGAACTACATAACAGGCTACCAAATCTTTGTGCACACCGATCATGCAACCATTAGATATCGCATGAATAAACCCTTGATCTCAAGAAGGTTAGCCAGATGGTTATTGCTGATGCAAGAATTTGACATAACCATTATGAACAAACCAAGGAAGGCTAATGTTGTTGCAGATTTTCTTTCTAGAGTGACCATATCAGAAGACAATTAGGCCATAGATGACTGCTTTCTTGATGAGCATCTATTTTCTATTAGTGTGGACACACCTTGGTATGCTAACATAGCTAATTACCTTGTGACAGGGAGAGATCCTCCTCACTTCTCTCCAAAAGAGAGAAGAGTGCTCATTGAAAAATATTTTTGTTTTACATGGATTGTTGGATGCTTTTTTTATACTGGACCAGATCATGTTATGAGAAGATGCATGAGGGAAGATGCGACATATGACATTTTGCATGCATGCAATGATGAACCTTGTGGAGGGAATTTTGTAGCCAAAAGGACAACAATGGAGATTTTGAACATAGGATACTATTGGCCTACACTCCACAAAGACGTAGGAAGATATACAAGGAAATGTGATAGGTGCCAAAGAATGGGCTGACCAACCAAATCAGATGAGATGCCACTCTACTCTCAAGTAGTAGTCACTCCCTTTGACAAATGGGGATTGGATTTTGTGGGACCCATTGATCCCCCATCAAACAGTAAGTTTTATATCTTGGTATGCACTGATTATGTAACTAAATGGGTAGAAGTCAAGGCCATGAAACATGCCAGAGACAATAAAGTTGCAAAATTTCTCTATGAAGAAATTTTCACATGATATGGAATGACAAAAGAAATAGTAACTGATCAAGGAGCTTAGTTTACCTCAACACTTGTTACCACACTAGTCAATGAATATAACAGAAGGCACAAAAAGTCGACTCCTTATCACCCTCAAGCCAATGGACAAGTTGAGGTGATCAATAGAGAAATTGAAGCCATTCTAACCAAAACAATGGCTATTCACAGAAAGGATTGGGAAAATAGATTATTAGAAGTAGTTTGGGCCTACATAACCACCTGGAAAACTACTACATGATTCACTCCATTTGAGCTACTATATGGGAAGACAACTATGATGCCTATTGAATTCGAGCACACAACTCTTAGAACTGCAGTAGACTATTTTTGAGGCATAAAAAGAAAGAATCATGTAGCTGAGTGCCTTAGATGAGATGAGGAAGACAAATTTGCACCACACCAAAGTCATGCAAAATCAAAGAATCAAATGGAATGAAAAAATTATCAAAGAGAAGAAATTTCAGCAAGGTGACTGGGCATTGCTTTATGACTCATGATATCAAGACAATACAAGAAAATTGTAGACAAGGTGGCTAGGACCATATGAAGTTGTTGAGGTATTTCCCAACAGAGTTGTTCAGCTCACCACCATTGATCTTGTCAAATTCAAATTACTAGTTAGTGTTCATTGTCTCAGATTGTATAACACACAAGCTTCCAAAGAAGAGTTCCTGCAACAACTCATCCAACTTGCAACACCCGAGCTTCCTGTTGCCGAAGGCAGTGGACCTAGTGTCCCTCCTGGCTAATTAAGGTACGTAATTGTCATAATAAAGACTTCTACTTTTGTAGAAATCCATTTCTTCACCCATCTGCCCATCTGCCCATCCATACAACCTTTCTCTCTCTTCCATCACTTCATTCCACCTCACATCATTCCATTTCATCATTATTGATTTCTCAATTTATTTCCTAAAAAGACGAATGATACTTTCTCCAGGGTCTTTGCAGCGTATCCTCCACAAATTCAAGTATGTGCACATTAATTGCTCTCTTAATTATCTTTTTAGTGCATTCATTTAATCGTTGTATGATTAGTATGGACGTTCACATAATTTTCATACCCCTATCAAATCACTACTACCATCTCGCATGTGTGGACACATGTCCAAATTTAGGTTGGGGGGGGAAAGGAAAGATGCAGGTACATTGCCCACATGTTAGTCCATGATTTATTTGCATTAGTAAATCTAGCTGAGCTAATTTGAAATTTGAAATGAGGGACGACTCGTATCTATGATGTGACACTAAATTTCCACCACCATTTCTTTTCATTATAACTCCTTTTTATCACCTCGTCTTTTCCATTATTGATCCCATCATAATCTTGAATTGCAAAAAAAAAAAAATAGAGAAGGAAAATTTAGTCGACATTGGTGCAAGACAATATCAACTAACAAGTGCTGCAGAAAGGAATTTGTTTTCAACCAGGAATTACAGGAAAAGAATTTTGCAGAGTGACAGTAATTGCAGAAAATGGGAGGCAAACTAATTTGAAATGAACCTTCGAGTCATGATACCTTATTGCAGGATGCACAATGCCTACCTAAATTTAGAAACTGTGGCTGGTTGGACTACTTCCTATAGCTGGAAGGTTTTGATGAAGGCATTACACTTTAGTTCACCTAGACATTTTCAGAGGGAAAAGATACAATAAAAGGATTGGAGGTTGTGGCAACTGAGAAGAGAATTGTAGAAGTTACAGGGTTACTTGTTGACGATGAGCATTACCCTATTTATAGAGATTCCAGGTCAACAAGGGCCATATTCACAATCAACATAGACAAGCAGGGTGCCAAAAGAACCTATCTGACTAAGCCATGGAAGCAAGCAACCATCTACATTATCAAGTACCTCACTTGTGAAGGTCGGTTGTCAAACTTACATTTAGTGCATTTCAAAATTTTGAGTCACATGAGGCAAAGAAGAATGATGAATGTGCCTAACATCTTATACAACCTTCTCTCCATCATGGCAATTGAAAATCAAAAAGTAGGGACAACTTTGTCTCACACCATTGCCTCATTAAATTGTTGGTTGAAAAATATTTGCATGATGTAGCACCAGAGGTGACCTGGGAGGAATTTATAAATGTTAATCAATTTAGACCTGAGTAGCTACAATCTATGGATTTACCTTAGAAACGTAGGTCTAGTAGGAGATTAAGCACAACTAAAGCCACCCTTGGTGCTTCAACCTCTGGTTCTAGCTCTAGTATGAATTCTCCTGCAAAAAAAGGGGCCACATACATTATTCCTCTGAAACAAGGTACTCTGAAAAAGAAATTCTTTCATCAAACTTTGGTGATGATGTTCCACTTGAAACCCTAGTAAGAACTAGGGCACATAAGACGAAAGTAGAGGCAGGAAAAGGAAAAGACAAAACACAGCCTTTGGAAAAAGAGGTGTTGAGTCCTAAGAAGAGAAAGGATGACACTATTCGTCCTGCAGCCAAAGGAAAATGTGAGAGCCCTCTTAAGAAATCAAAACCAGCGATTGATATGCCTTCATGGAAAAACCATAAGCATGGAAGGACATCACATAAGAGCACAGAAACCCCAATGGGGTAGGATAATGTCAAACAAAAGGATGTATTCGAAGAGGCAACAAAAGTGACCCTGGTAGATCTTGCTGCCATTGTAGAGGAAGTTGTAATTCGAGAGCATGAGGAAAATCCAGAGTTCCTGCAACAAGACCAAGAATTAGATCAAGAGTTCCTATAGCAACTACAGGAACAAGAACAAGAGGCCATGCAACAAGAAGTGGGAGAGTAAATTGTACCTCTGTAGCCTAAGCTAGTAAGATAGACTAAATATATGCAAATAGTGCTATATGGGGTGCAACCATAAAAAAAAACCTTGGTAGGAATTCATAATCCTCTTGATATTTCAGTGCCTACAAAATTTTTAAATTTATGGAAAGAGATATAAAGGCGAGAGGAAGAATGGAAAAAGGAAAAGCGAAGATTGAAAAAGGAAATTCAAGAGAGGGATGAAATTATTGAAGAAAAGAATGAGGAGACTGCCTCTCTAAAAGAGAGGGTGGGCAACATTGCAACCCTGGTGCCACATATTTTAGAATGCATAACACCTCCAAGAGTTTATGCTTTGCACCTGAAGTAAAAATATCTCTCTTTTTAGCTGTCAAGACACATCTTAGGTTTGAATCCCTCAATTGAGACCCCCACTGAATTTTTCAATGCTTATAGGATTGCCTCCCCTGAAATGAAGAATCTGTTATGTGAGTTTTATTTACATAATTTTGTTGTAACTCAAGACCAAGATTGGAACCCACTGTTGTATGTTGGAGATATCCAACTAAGAGCATTCATATCTTGGGTGCAAAATGAGATTAGTTGGGGAGAACAATATAATGCTTATAGGAAGAGGGAATCCAATTTCCCTTTGGCCATTATAGCAGAATCAAGAAACCCCAAGGATATTTATAGAGACTGGATCAAAATGTTTTTCAAGCCTAGTTATGGTAACAAAATTATGCCTTGGATTGAGATAGTTTACAATGAATATGAGGTAAAGACAACATAAAAAGAGGACACCATGAAAGGATATCTATCACAAAGATGGAACACTTTGACTGATGAGCTGAAACAAGTTGAACCTCATTCCATCCAGAACTATCATACAACAATAAAGAGGATTGAAAGGTACATTCAACTTGGGAGAGAAAAGGGGCTAGAGTGGATTCCCTTGACTTTTCAGCCACCTATCCTCTTGTGGCCTGTTCCAAGTTTCAGATTCTACCATTATGACATTGTTGAAGAAAAACAACGATGGAAAAGACTTGACAAAATGGGAGGATTCTACTGGGACCTTGAATCGCATTCAGTAGACACTGATATTGGATAGTTATTAGTTGCAAATTTCAAAGCTCTAACCAGATAGAAAAATAGTTCTTCCCCTGTTGGAGGACCAACAAGACGTTAAGTTGGAGGGAGTGATGAGCCTAGTTTTTGGTCCAAGTTTAGGTAGAATATATAGTTTATTTGTTGAACTTGACATGGAATTTGATATTAAATGTTGATATTTTCATAATGTTTCCCTCAAACCATAGACATTGGGTTTAATTCATTTTTTTCCAGTTTTAATGACATTAGCTTATTATGTGGATTATCTATATTAATTTTGCATGTGGTTGATGAATGTTTTTTAAGGTGGTTGTAGATGTGCAATTATTATGCGTACTAAAATTGCCATGCAGACATACTTGAGGATACTAATTTGAGGAATGTAATCGCCAGCTGGTCATTACAGAGGAGGTGTTCGAAGGTCAACTGAAGGGCAACTGTGGAGATTCCCCATATCAGCCATAGGTAACTACCTTGCATTGATCTTTCACGATGTTGAGCATTCACGAGCATTACTGTAGTGTTGAGTTTGCGGCTGGACTTGAATGTCTGACCGGATTCCTTGCATGTGTAGCCACCCTTCCATTCTTTTCTCTGCTTTCCCTAAATGGCATCCTCCCAGTTAGTGGGAGTTTACTGCCTTGTTTAGTGGGTAGGATAAAGAAGGTTCAAATTATCCTTCTTTGGGAGTTCAAAGATTGCCGAGGTGTTGAGTTATTGATGTTGTATCTGATCATATACTAAGCATTGCTAGACATGCTACTCTTTTGTAATTTCATTTTCCAATGAATAAGATGAAGTTTTGAGTTGAGCATTTGAGTTTACATTAGTTTTAGAGGATACTCATCCAAGGGGGGCCACTTGGTGAGTAATCCATTCTTTATTTTAGTTAGATTAGTTATTAGTTTTTGTTTAGTACTTAGTTCATATTCTGACATTGACTGTTCCTATAACCACTAGAATTCCATTTTGTGACTGTTCCTATAGCCAAAGCAGACAGAGTAGTTCCCTTCTTCTTGTTTAGATTTCCATTCCTGTCATGCATGTTCAACTTAGTTTAATTTTTGAGTGATGTTCAACATTTACTTTGTTCCTTTCCATGCAATTTACTTTTAGTATTGAATCTTTCTTAGCTGCAGAATGAGGAT
The DNA here is from genome assembly GCA_007115665.2 of Sequoiadendron giganteum. Lineage (NCBI taxonomy): Eukaryota > Viridiplantae > Streptophyta > Pinopsida > Cupressales > Cupressaceae > Sequoiadendron > Sequoiadendron giganteum. The sequence goes on from CM021104.1 coordinate 471,659,537, forward strand.
GACTACTTTGAAGTTCCTAGTGCACATACTGTGCTGACCCATTACAAGTTCACGTCTCTGGGTTGATAATTTAAATGTACGTTCATGATGGTCAAAATGGCTATTCAGGTTAGATGTCCAATCTCTAAATCACGAATGTAAATGCTTAGTTATTAAGATCATTGTAGGAGGTCAACACATAGCGCTTGCATACAATTGATTGATGTCATTGTGATCCTTTCTGATACTAGAGTTGGCCTTATGAAACTATGCACATTGCAATAGAGTGCCATGAGAGTCCTTACAATAAAGAGTTTCTACCAAGATGTGATAGATTTGTGAGGTATGAATTTTTAACTGATGGATGATATGTGAAAGGATTGTTTGGACATTTGGATGAATCACCTTTTATCTTCCAAACTTGGGATGTTGGATGGTGGACTTTGCAATTTTGATTGGGATAGTGTTTGGAACCAACACTTTTATATGCCTTTCTGGATGACCATTTTGAAGGAGGCTGACATTTATTATATGTGGGAGACCTCTTTTCTTGTGGCTCCACATTTTGATTGACTTTTGTATTTGGAATATTTTCCTTGCTTGATCCATTTTTCTTTGGGATCCATTTTAACTTCATTTTTCTTTGGGATCCATTTTAACTTCATTTTTCCACTTGGATTTTTGTTTGATTCAATGGCCTTTGACATTTGATTTTAATTTTTGATTTGTAAGACTTTTGTTTTTATTGGCTCCAAATGGTAGGCTTATTCATGTTGGAATGATGATATATGGTGTGAATGGAAGGAGTGTTGGCAACAACCTTATAAAAATGACTACTCATGGACCCCATTTTGATGTATGTATAAGATAAAGTTGCCCCCAATATTGAGTAGGTACCAATAACATCATTTTATTCTTTGACTGAAGAATAGCCAAGACCTTGATGTCTAGGATTTTCTTGAAATTGTATTGGTTCTCGAATTCCTTGCTCGAGTAGGCCTAGTCATTTTCCTTGATATTACATGCTTTGACATATTCTCTTTGTGATGGGGTATTTGTCATTTTGGAAGCAAGATGCGAACCCATCATTGTGGAATTTTTTTCTCAAAATATTCTCCTCTATGAGAAATCTTGATTTAATAAAAGTGGTTGATCCTAGTTGATAGGATATTTTGGCATCATCGTTTGTCATGCTTGTGTCTTCTTGGTCCCTTAAGACGTCAATTTGATCAATAATATCTTTTGTGCCTTCATCTTTGACTTGGTCAATGATAGCTTCCTTATTTTCTTCTTGATCCATAGTAGCATTTTTATGTTCTTCTTGAATGTTGTCTATGTCATTTGTTTGATTATCTATGTGTCCTAAGGATGCAAGTGTCGATATTTGGAGCTTGGATAGATTTGTTTCAAGTGTTTGATCATGAATGGCATAAACGTTGAGTGGATCATTTTGGACTTCTTGCTCAATAGTAGTGTCTTGATCAAAGATGGGTTTGTCTTGAATCATATGGTTGGGAATGGAATCCTGGTCAAGGATAGGTGTATTTTGGATGCCATGATTGTCTAAAAGGACTTCTTGGATGGACTTAAAGATAGGGTCATGGGATGGACTACTTCGATCTTGACATGAAGGTGAAGTTATGATGTCATGCTTTGGACTTTCCATTTGACATGTATCCTCAAGTATAGGTAATGGGATGTGTTTTTGGAGACCATGACCAAATGTATTTTTATGACTAAATGTAGCTTGGGATGGAGTGAATAGGAATAGATTAGCGGATGATGATTTAGGATAGGATGTAGAGTCTCGGTATGGATTAATGAATGGTGGACTAGAATAGGACATGGAGGCTTGGAAGGGATTAGTGGAAAGTTGGTTTCCCTTGTCAAGGTTAGGATAAGGGTGATAATTTGATGTTTGTTGTGGATTAATGGCATGGATTATGCTAAGGGACTCCTGATAGTGAGGGTAAATGGATGGAGGACTAGGGTTTATGAGTTGTTGGTAAGAAGGATAGATGCGTGGTTGACTATGGGTTGTGGGTGATTGGGATAGAGAATTAATCCACTGTCTCTTGAATTCTATGGCTTTTTGGGCTTGACCATTGTAGATAAATCGGTATTCAATAGGACTAGCAAGGATATAAAGGTTAATGGAAGAAATGATGGTGAATTTATGACGAAAGGTGGAGTATGACTAAGGTATGTCTTTTGATAATGTGTAAAATGCAAATATCTAGGATATGAAAGTTAAGCTATGTTTTTGGTCTTTCTAGCAATATTATGACATGCAAAGACAAGGGTATAATGCAAACTATATGTCAATATCATTGGAAAAATAAGGTATGAGTCACTAACCGACCAAGTTTGATGCAAGGTTCTAACTAGGATTATCGATGATGTTTTAGGATCAATACCAAAATGACTAAGTGACAGGTTGACTAGGTGGAGTTCAAACTAGCCTAGTGAGTTTGAGGTATTCCACTAAGATGACAAAGGACAAATTATAAAATGATATGTTGTAAATTCCATTTTGAATGTTGACAATGCAGTGAATGAAGACAAATTAAGCTAGATTCACTAATTCTGATGAAACAAAAAATCAAAAAGCTGAAATAGGAAAGTAATTGCAGCAAACATGAGCACAAAAAGTAGATTTAAACCCTTAAAACTGCAATTTCAAACTCCATAGGTACTAAGATGCTAACAATGGCATCTTGGTCTTGCTGATGAAATTTGAAGGTTCCAAAAACTAGAACATAATTCTTAATCAACTCAGGCAGGATTTTGAGCTAAAAACCTGGAGAGGGACTAAGATGCTAGTGAGGGCGTTTTAGCCCCAGTAAGGGTTTTTTTAGAAAGACAACAAAATTTGGATTGATAATATTGTTCCCGGGTTGCCCACCTAGGTACCTGATGTTTAGAAATAGAAAACTATGCCAATGAATGCAAGAAAACACGACTAATGACAAGCAATTGAATGCAATTGTTTTCAATTTTGAATGCAATAATAATATTCTTAAATGCAATTAGGATGATTAATAATGCACTTTTCAGTTTTCAGTTTTTAGTTTTTTGATGAGATAAGATGATGTAAGAAATAAAAAATGCAACCTATATGCACTTTCACTAATTCAAATGTAAGAAACCCTAGATGCACTTTCACTAATGCAAGATGCAATGCAAGATGTAATGCAAGAATAAATACAACCTAGATCTATGACTAAGGAACTCCAAATCAGAAAATGAATGTTCTAAAATGTCGGGTTCACCAAAATGAACCGTAGAGAAAATAGGAATGGGGGAGATATCCACTTATTTTCTTTAGGTCATTCAAGAATGTCCTAGGATCCCCAAATTGGATTGACTATCAATCCAAAGGGTGAGTCAATTCTCAATAAGGAAGATCTAAAAGGGGGTTCTTTTAGGCTTTGAGGGGTTCACCACCAAGCAAAATCTTGGAAAAGACAATTTAACATTCAACTCACAAAACCTAGTAATGTAAGCTGGTGAGTGCAAATGATGAAATTAAGCAAGATAAAGTTATGATGTGTGTGCTTGGGAAGTCTGAAAATTTAATGAGGATTCCAAAAATGCAAAGAAGCTATCAAAATATGCTAGGGAGGACTAAGACACCCTTATTGTTGTCTTAGTCCCATGGTTATTTTTCAGGGCATATGCAAAATATTTAGATTTTGGAATCGGATCTGAAATAATCTCTACAAAATTCCACTTGGAGGACTAAGATGCCCTTAATACCTTCTTAGTCCCAATCTAAATTTTTGGAATCTTCGAATGTGGTCCTGAGGCTTGATGTTTGCACTTCCTTCTTCTCTAGTCCCAGGTCCTGAAACTTCCAGATCTGGCCTGTAGGTGAGTTTCTATGAAGATGATAACTTTGCTATGAAAATTTCCAACTTTTCACTTCAAATGATATTCAAGTATTCAACCTAAATCTGTAATCACAAACATGTAAGAGAGGAAAAACTTGTTGACTATTAGTAAATGGGGGTTTTCCTTGGTCAAACCCCTTGTTGGTAATTAAACATTGAAATAGAATGAAATGGAGGGAAATGATGAATGAACAAAACACTATGTTGCAACTCACCAAACCCTTGTAACAAGGTGATACAAATATGCTTGAAATGGTTGCAATGGATGTGGTTCTTGACTCCTTCTTGAATGATGTAGATCTTGCATGAAACACTTGTTTGAATCATAAACCCTACATCATAATTGTTAGCACAACAACAAACATGATGGAACAATATCCTTGATATGATTCTTGAATCTTGATGATGGCTCCAAATGCTTGATGAATTTATCTTGATCTCATAAACTTGCCTTAGGAATGAATACTTGAATGCTTTAGTTGAAAATGAGTGAATGAACCTTGTATTTATACTTATCCATGCTTAATATCCCGAAATTGCACCACAACAAGCTGACATATGAATTCATTAATTAAAGGAGGCTAAGTCCCACCAAAATTTGAAATTAAATCTCAAAAAAAGATTAAGGGGCCTGACTAAGATTCCCTAGGTGGTGTCTTAGTCCCAAGTCCTGAAAACTTGGGGTATAGACTCCAAAAAGGGGCCCATTTAAGGCACACTTGAAATCAGGGTCCCAAGAACTTAGGGGGAAAAATATGCCCCAAATGGCATCTTAGTTTTGATCCAGAAATTAGGGACACTTAGACATAATCATTAAATTATCATTTATCCTTTGGAGTTTTTCGAGATTAGCCATAAAAAGAGATCATTCATTAGACTTGTGGATGCAAAATAGGACCACTTACGACATAAATAAAGATAAATAAAGCAAGGCGGGCCAAAATTAGTGTGAAAATGCAAGGGTATGCATTTTCCTACACTACAACCATAAAAAATGAGGGATTTAGGAATCAATAGACCTAATTGCATATATTAAACCACTAGCAATATAGTTTTTAGAGGGTTGACATCACTAAATAATGGGATTTCTATCTTTCGACCAAATATCTATATAGGGGCCCTGAATCCAACTCTATTGGATCAATTGGAGCCATAAAAATATTCACCAGCACATCTAGAGGCCTAGGCTTAGTCATAAGTCACAGTTGCAGGCTTTGGGTGGGTGGGAGGATGAAGCTGATGGAGCTTCGATCACAAAATATGAGTTGTGAAGAGGAACAAAAGTTGAAGCGGATATTCTATATGTTGAATTTTTGTCATCTCTGGCTTATTTATATTTCATTTACTTTAGTATGCCCTAAGTTATATTTCATTTATATAGTTTTAGGATGTTTGATAATGGTTTCAGATCTCTAAGACTTATAATAAAAAATCTAGGTTTTAGATAGTCAAATTTTAGTAATCAAAAGGTCAAATTTTAATAATTAGTAGGCTCCCATCATTTCTCTCTCACACACTCTATCTATATCCCTTGAACTCTAGAGGTCTCTCTCTACCTCCATCCCTTTCTCTACCTCTCCCCTTGAGCTCAAGATCTACCTCTCTATCCTCTATCTCTCACTCTCTCACCCTATCCTTCACTCTCTAATTCTATCTCACCCTTCTCTCTCCCTACCTCTCGCTCCATCCCTCTCTCCTTCTCTCCTTCTCTACTTCTCTCTCTTTCTCTCACCTCTCTCCCTCCCTCCCTACCTCTCCCTCCCTCCCTCCTTCCCCCTCTACTTATCTCTATCTCTCCTCTCTCTCTACCTACATTTTTCTCTCTATCTCTCTACTTATCTCTATCTCACCTATCCCCTCTACCTCTCCCTCCCTACCTCCTCTCTCTCTCACTCTCTCCTTCCCTCTCTACTTCTCTATATCTTACCACTCTCTCTATACCCTAATTTCTATGCAACCTCTCTCTCTTCCCCTTCCTCTACCCTCTCTACTTCTTTGTATCTCACCTATCCCTCTCTACCCCTCCCTCCTCCCTCTCCCTCCCTCTCTCCCTCCATCTTTCTCATTCTCTACTTCCCTCTCTACTTCTCTCTATCTCACCTCTCTCTATTTCCCTTCCCCCTCTCCCTCATTCCCTCTCTACTTCTCTCCATCTTACATGTTCCTATCTAGCTCTTTGTCCCTCTCCCTCTCTAATTCTCTCTATCTCACCTCTCTTTCTCTCCCTCCTTACTTACCTCTCCCTCCCTCCCCCCTTCCCTATCTACTTATTTATATCTCTCCTCACCCTCCCTCTCTACCTCTCTCCATATCTACTTCTCTCCATTTCCACTCTCCGTCCCTCCATCCATCTCTCTCTCTCTTAAGGTAGGAAGAGGTAAGTAGAGAGATAGAGGTAGTGAGAGAGAGAAAATGAGAGGTATGGAAGGATAAAGAGATAGGTAGAGATGGAGAGGGGAGATATAGAGTAGAAATTGAGGGAGAGGGAGAAGAGTGATATAGAGAAGCAGAGAGAGTATGGAGGGAGGGAGAGATAAGAGAAGTAGAGAGAGAGAAGGACATATAGGTAGATAGATAGTTCTTGAGCTCAAGGGAGAGAGAGAGAGATAGATGAATGTATGGAGATAGTGAGAGTGAGAGAGGTCTAGAGTGTAAGGGATATAAGAAGAGTGAAATAAAGAGAGAAAGATGATAGAGCATGCTGATTACTAAAAGTTGACCTCCTAATTATCGAAATTTGACTATCTAAAAAATTCTAAGATCTAAAAATTAGAATTTGAATTATAACTCCTAGAAATCCAAAACCATTCCCAAAAATCTTGAAAATATATACATTTCATCAAAAGAGAAAGAATTTTTATTTTTTTTAAAAGCAAACAATAACATGAGTGTGTTATAATGCGCCCATGTTATGTCAATGCAATCACATAACATGCTCACGTTATGTGAATGCAATACCATAATGCGATCATGTTCATTATAACATGCTCATGTTTTATCTTTTATGCAACCAAAAAGTGGGTGGCCACTTTTTGGTCCCCCATCTTGGTGCACATGCCATTATGGTGTGTTTTTTATTTATATTATGTAACTATATATTATTTTTATCATTTTGGCCACTTTTGGGCTTTGTAAAACCTCCATTACTTTGACATTTTTCATTATAATGTCCACTAAAATTAAATTACAAACATTGTAATCACTAGAGGGCCATTTCACATACTATTGGGTGCTGTGGGGTGGAGGAAGGGAGTGGGAAGGGGGTTGTTTTATGCTCTTGTCTTACTATTTATCTTTCTTTTTTTTCCATTATGAATATTTTAAATTTAATTCTACCTATAACTTTTACACCTTATAAATACTTTGAATGGAAGTCTAAAACATTGATTTCACTAAAATGTAAAGGATATCATGAATATGCAATGGGAACAATTCGTAAATCTATTAACATAGAAAAAAAGTGGGACATAAAATATGATGAAGTTGTTAGATTTTTATGTCTTTTGTTGTCTCCAAATTTATTATTCAACGTTGAATTATTAAATAAATTGGTTGAAGTCTAAAATACTTTATCTAATTGTTTTAGACAAAAAGATGCAATGTGAGTTCATATCTTAGAGAATGAAATCATAAGTCTTAATCAATAAAATATCAGATGCAATTTATAATTTATTTACTCATAGGTCTTAGAGATGTAGAGAGAGGAGGGAGGAAGGGAGAGGTAGGGAGGAAGAGAGAGAGGTGTGTGTGTGGGGGAGAGGGAGGGAGGAAGGGAGGGAGACAAAGAGAAGTATGAAGAGGTAGAGAGGTAGTTCTCGAGCTCATGGGAGAGAGAGGGTCGGATAGAGAGAAAGGGATGTAGATAGTGTGAGAGAGAGGGGTCTAGAACATAAGGGAAATATAGAGAGTGAGATAGAGAGACAAATAAAGATGATAAAGCTTGTTGATTAATAAAATTTGACCTCATGATTATTGAAATTTGACTTGCTAATTACGAAATTTTGACTGAGTCTAAAAAATTATAAGATCTTCCAAAGCTTAGAATTTGCATTATAACTCCTAGAGATCCGGAAGCATTCTCAAACATCCTTAAACTATATACATGAAATATAGCTTAAATTATAAGAAAGTAAATCTCCATGTTCATGTACATATGGTTTGATTAGAAGACAGAGAACAAATTTTTTTCTTCATAAAAATGCGCTCATGTTATGTGAATGCAATCACTTGACTAGAAGACAAAGAGAAAGATATTTTTACTTCATAGAGATGCACTTATGTTATGGGTAAGTGCACCAATATGTGACACAATTTAGGTGCTAAATTGAAAAAATGTTAAAAAAAAACCTAAACTAAGGCATTTGGCGCATGCCAAATTTGGCGTGCGACAAATGTCTTTTTAGACATAAAAAGAAAAAATCGGGTTTCAAACCCTCATTTTGTCTTCAACCCGTGGCTTGAGGAAGAGGATTTCAGGTCTGAAACTCGCACTCGCCAAATCTATTCCATTGTTTGCATCCTTAGCTTACCATTTTCCATGAGGATGTTGCCAACACGTCGGAGAGGTCAAAGATTTCAAAGAGGTGTGTATTTTTATTCTATTTATTTGGAATGCAAATTTAAATAGATTTTTTATAATAAAACTTTGTTCTAATTCTCAGGGAATGAATCTCCACCTCAAAACATTGAGAATTCACAATCACCCCCTCATGAAGAGCCTCCTATACAAGAACAACCTGAAACCCCTCCATCAATTCATAGGCATCCTCAAGGAACACAAGAAAATATTCAAAATCAAATTGAAAACAATAAAAGAGAAATTCAACAATTAATTGCAAAAGTAACCAAGCATGCCAAAACCCACCCTTATAGGAGAGGGATTGTTGAATCATTGAAGTCAATTTTAACTCATGTAGGAGAAATGAGCAAGCAAATGAATTTTTGGTCAACTAAGAGGCATGAGATGAGACAATTTTATGCTAATGGTTTGTCATATGCAAATGTCAAAAAACTAAAAATTAGCAAAGCCGAGTTGTGTGCCCTATTTATAGACCCAAAAACCAATGAACCTTTGTCCCATGCATGCAGGAGGTTCCACATCCATTGGTGCCACCATGAGTTAATTAAAAATAATTTTTGGGAGTGGTGGTGGATGGTATTTGACCAGCCTCCATGCAATAACCATGAGGTGCCACAATAATTTTTGAGGAAACTCTATTGCGAGTTTGTCCTCAATAAAATTTCAAACTATTTTGACATCTTAGACTTTCAGGGTAGAGGTGGGGGCTCCACACATGATAGACCTGCTGCATGACATAATCCACAGTTGGCACCGAGAGCCTTGGGCAGACCCATGGTGGAGCATGTCGTTGTTCCTTCCATTTTTAAGGATAGTGTAGAGGTGGACACAATGAAGTCGATTGGCTCACTCACCCAGACCATTTTATAATGTGCGAGTCCTCTAGTAGAGCCTAGTGTGGAGGAGACGTGTAGGCCCCGAGCTCCACCCCACCATTGTGGCGCTTGTGGTGTTGTTTGCACGTACGATTATCAGGGTGCTCTTGATGTAGCTACACAACCTATGTCAGTTGCAAAGGTGATGGATTTCACATATGATATTCTGAATGATACATTCGACATTGACACTCAGGTAAAATTTAGCAAGTTATTTTAATGTTGTTTATTAAAATATATTTTGAAATTTAAGAATAACTAAATTAGTAGAATTTTGATATGATGAAATTTCAAGGTCGCACTGTTCATGAGGGATTCTCTATTCCTAAAAACCCTTATACATTCTCGACGATGAGTCCACATGTATGCAACTAGTATTAAAGATATTATTATTGCATTTGAACAGTTGAATGTTATATTTGAATGTTTGTCTCATAACATGCTTCAGATTTCAAACAGTTTCCTAGTGTACCTTCTTCCTCCACACCTTGCGATTCATATCCTCAAACAACGTACACTCAAGTAGCCTTTATTAATTAATGGTGTTGTAAATCTATGTTAGCTAGTTTTAGTAATTTTGCGTAAATACAAATCTAAAAAAATGATGAGAAACACAAACATTGCATTCAAGTATTCCTTGATCGTGTCACATTATGTTCTCCTATATCAACATGATACTTGAGATAATGTTTCATTTGCATATGTTGATAAGAGATAGCCCTGGTGATGTTGGTGGCATGATGGACCATGGAGTTGCTACAACAATAGCCAATTCTGATCCATTGAGAGAGGTATGGAATAGATTAGTCAATTTGACATTATATTTTTTCTTTTATGGTCTATTATAGAAAATTTTCATGATAATTTTATGTAGTTTAATTTCTATCTTCATGGTTGCTACAGGTGGTTGTCACTCTAGATCGTGGACATGGTGATGTTGTAAATGTGCATGATGACTATATGTATGCGGTAAGTGATTATATATTGTGTTATATGCCATTCCACAATTCAATTTCTATGTTTTAACATCTTTACTTTTAATTGTATTAGTTGAAGGTCCAGAGTGAAGAGAGGAGTAGTGAGCGTGTTCGAAAGATGAGAGAAGCAACAGTCACTCCATCTAGCTGAATTTTGAAGGCAGTATAGGATCTATTTCCTTCCCCTAGAGAGAAATGACTATGTATTAGTGTTGTTTGTTGTATGCCTATGTGGCATTTTGGAACATATGTTTTGTACTATTGATATATATATACGTGATATTTTATGTCCATATGGCTCCTTTGTACTAAGCCTATATGTTTTTTTTGGATATATTTATATAATTTTATCAATATATATCATTGTATAGCCTTTCGGATTTTTGATTAAAGAAACTCTTATTTTTCTATTGCCATTCTTGAATGATGTTATCATGTGTATCGTGTAAGTTGTATGCTTGAATTATGTAGGAATGGATTTTGTTTACATCTAATGTTTAATTAATTACTGTTGAATGCTCAATAAGCCCCATCTAAAATGTATTGTATAAATACGCTCCATTCGTGGTGGTTTGTATCCTTTGGAATGCTTCAATTACTTGTGCCTCACTGATGCAGAGGCAAGGAGGCTCAAACCCAATGAGTTTGACAACCTTCCTTCAAGGGGATCCTAACAAGATTAATACAACCTATTTTGAGCAATCTACACAAACTCAAATCCCCATCAAACCAAACTCTTCATTCAACACCTTACCCTACAATCCACCCTTGTAGCACTCAAAACATGGTCCAAGCCTAATTTATCCCAACCTTTCCAAAAAAACTGACCATTTAAAGGTGGATTAAGATACCCTTTTCAGGGTTACACAACATATGCCAAAACCAATAGTAACTCTTTTCGACCAACATGAACTTTCAATACACCTCCCTCGCTCTAGGCTTCACAATTAGGCCTAATTTCCAAAGGAACCCCCTCAAAAACTCACCTCCAAACCAAGGAAACTTGAAACAGTCTTAGGGATGCTCACCAAACTCAGGATTCTCCCATTTTAAGAGCCCCAAGAAATTTTTATATTCCTCTACTCACAAACCCTCCTAAACCTTCACAAAAAAAAAAGTTTTAAAGAAACTCATAACTCCAGACCTCCCCCAATCCTTCCAAAGGTCCAGAAAACCCAAAATACCTCTTCCCTAACTTAAAAGACACTCACAGTCCCATTCCTTTCAGTATTTCTTAGATTCACTACTTGAGTTCCTTACTTTCATGGTGGAAACACCCTTGAACAACATTAGAACTTCACACCCCACTGAGTTTATTCATTCTCTCAGCCTCCAATGTATTCATACACAAAAATAATCATGGTACAGGCCAATCCACTGAGCCATATGGTTAGAGCATTAGGTGTATTGGCTAATGTGTAATGGTGTTGCCCTCAAAACCCCTAACACAAAAAACATAGCAGTAACCAAGTTTGTTGATCCCACACACACCAACAATGGATTTAAACCTTCAGAAGAGATGCAAAGAGAGTAAACACATATTCAATCAAGTATCCAAAGCCTCAAGTCATGATAGACTTGTACGGGCCTGTGCAAGGCAAAGAAAATTTAGGAAAACAAAGAAAACTAGTGATTAGTGGTTTCAAAAGTATATTTTCTTATTAGAAACTGAACAAAATCAACCCTCAACTCAGGTTATTACAGAAATATATCTTGATACCACCTTCCAACTACCCCTTGAGCTGATCAACCACCATAACCACCCTTTGTTAGACTTCTAAGATGGCAATTTGCCAATTTTTCTCTTAATTACCATTCATTCACAACTTGATTTTGCAAATACCACCTAACTGACCTATTAATCTTTTAAATACAATTGCAAGGTATTTCCATAGCATATAGAGATATAGAGAGAAAATCCAATAAATATTTTAACTAATGAATTGTAAAAAATGGATTTTTGTAGTTTATATTCATGTCGTTGATTACATTGCATTGCACATATTTGAAAGTCAAAGCATTACTTCACTTTGCATAACTAATAGGTAGATGCTGATAGATGCCAAAAATTTAATTACAATATAGTTTGTACAAAGTCAACCTAAGCAGTTATGCAATTTCTCCACATTGCATAACTAATAACTAGGAGCAGCTACCAATTGCATTTTCTTATCATGGCATTCCATAAGACCAAATTTCTTTGAAATATTTTTTCAAATAGTTCCCTGCCTTGTCTATGTTACCACATTTTTCATACATGTCTACCAAAGCATCTTCTCAAACAGTTCATTGCCTTGTTGCTATGGCTAAAATTCTAAAACAAGTGATTTTGAACAAGGTATGGATGCTTCGAAAAAATATATCAAAATCATAATAGTAAGCAATATCATAGACAAGGCAGTGAACTGTTTGAAAAAATGCATCAAAAAAATTGCTTTGAAATGATAAATTTAGTTGTGCTTTCACTCTTCTTTAACATTGTATATGTGCTCCTTTTGGTTTTCTATTTGTGTGATGGTAGACCAATGTTCAAGCCCTATGTACAATCTCAATTGGTATTTATTCTTTTGGTCATAGCAACAAAAATCTTTTGGGGAATAAATCGGCAAACCAAAAGTATAAGATTTTTTGAAAAAATCGAGAAAAAATTGGATTTTAAAAAACATAAAAAATTGTATAACAAGAGATAAAAACTATCTTTTTTGAAATCGAAAGGAATTTCCATAGCATAGAGATATAGAGAGAAAACAAAATTTAGGTTTTAACTAATGAAATGTAGAAAATAGATTTTTGTAGTTTATATTCATGCATTACACATCTTTCAAACTCAAAGCATCACTTCACATTGCATAACGAATAACTAGATGCTGATAGATGACAAAATTTCAATTACAATATAGTTTTTTACAAATTCAACCTAAGCAGTTATGCAATTACTTCACATTGCATAGCTAATAACTAGGAGCAGTTGCCAATTGCTTTAGCTTGTCATGGCATTCCATGAGACCACATTTCTTTGAGGCATTTTTTCAAATAGTTCATTCCCTTGTCTATGCTACGACATTTTTGATATATGTATACCAAAGAATTTTATAAAATAGTTCATTGCCTTGTTGCTATGGCTAAAAGCCTAAAATAGATGCTTTCGAACAAGCTATTGATGCTTGGAAAAAAATTATCAAAGCATAATAGTAAGCAATAGCATAGACAAGGCATTGAACTTTTTGAAAAAATGTCTCAAAGAAAAGTGGTCTCATGGTGATGGAATGCCATGAAAAGCCATAGACAAGGCAGTGAATTGTTTGAAAATATGTCTCAAAGAAATGTGGTCTAATGGTGATGGAATGCCATGATGAATGCCTATGGTGATGGACTGTCATGGCATTCCATCACCATGAGAACACATTTCTTTGAGGCATATTTTTAAACAGTTCATTGCCTTGTCTATGGTATGACATTTTTCATAGATATCTACCAGAGCATTTCATCAAACAGTTCATTGCCTTGTTGCTGCTATGGCTAAAAGCCTAAAACAGGTGCTTTCGAACAAGCTATGGATGCTTGGAAAAAATATGTCAAAGCATAATAGTAAGCAACATCATAGACAAGGTAGTGAATTGTTTGAAAAAATGCCTCAAAGAAATGTGGTTTCATGGTGATGGAAGGCTATGACAAGCCATAGACAAGGCATTGAACTATTTGAAAAAATTCCTCAAATAAATGCAGTCTCATGGTGATGGAATGCAATGACAATAATCACCATGAGACCGCATTTCTTTTAGGCATTTTTTCAAACAATTCATTGCCTTGTCTATGCTACCACATTTTTCATACATGTCTACCAAAGCATTTTTTCAAACAGTTCACTGCCTTGCTGCTATGGCTAAAAGCCTAAAATAAGTGCTTTCGAACAAGCTATGGATGCTTGGAAAAAATCTATTGAAGCATAATAGTAAGCAATAGCATAGACAAGGTAGTGAACTGCTTGAAAAAATGCCTCGAATAAATGTGGTCTCATGGTGATGGAATGCCATGACGAATGCCTATGGCTATGGATTGTCATGGCATTCCATCACCATGAGACCGCATTTATTTGAGGCATTTTTTCAAACAGTTCACTACCTTGTCTATGCTACGACATTTTTCATACATGTCTACCAAAGCATTTTATCAAACAGTTCACTGCCTTGCTGCTATAGCTAAAATCCTAAAAAAGGTGCTTTCGAACAAGCTATGGATGCTTGGAATAATTCTATCAAAGCATAATAGTAAGCAACAAGCTATGGTCTCATTATTTTTTTTCACATGAAAATCAATACGATTTTATTCGTGTTTTTTTGCAGGTTTTAAAAGCATTTTTTGCCCATTTTTTAGTTTTTTCCAATCAGACGAGAAGTTTCTAAGCGTCACAGTGTCCGAGTAATAGCATGTTGAGGTTTGCAGCCATTTTGCACTTTGGACCCATAAGGGATCAATCTGGTTGAATGTAGCTTGAAGCGATTCCGCGTGTTTGGGTGTGAAAGAAGACCATGCCTAGCGTAAACATACCTATTCGAACGTGATGGAACAATCTGTTTGGTCACACGAGCTACAGAACAAAAGTTGCACCATTTTGCAACTTTCAACTACTTGCATTTGACAACTTTTTCCCCGAGTTAAAATTCGCCACCAAGGAAAATGCCTCCGAGATAGAAATAACCGAGCGAGGTTATTGTAGAGGGGCCCAACATGATCCCATAGGATCAGATGAGAAGTTTTTAAGCATCATGGTGTCCGAGTAATAACATGTTGAAGTTCGCAGCCATTTTGCACTTTGGACCCTTAAGGGATCGACTTGGTTGAACGTAGCTCAGAGCAATTCTGTGTGTTTGGGTGCAAAAGAGGACCATGCTAAGTGTAAATGTAACCACCCAGATGCGTCGGAACAATCCGTTTGGTCACACAAGCTACATAATGAAAGTTGCACCACTTTGCAACTTTCAACTACTTGCATTTGACAACTTTTTGCTTGAGTGAAAATTCGCCACCACAGGAAAATGCCTCTAAGATAGAAAAAACCGAGAGAGGTTACTATATATGGGTCCAATGTGATCTTGTATGATAAAAGGATAAGTTTCTCAGCATCACGGTGTCTGATTAATAGCATGCTGAAGTTCACAGCCATTTTGCGCTTTGGACCCGTAAGGGATCGATCCGGTTGAACGTAGCTCAGAGCGATTCCGCATGTTTGGGTGCGAAAGAGGAGCATGCCTAGCGTAAAATTACCCACCCGAACATGTTGGAACAGTTCATTTGGTTACACGAGCTGTAGAATGAAATTCACATCACTTTGCAACTTTCAACTACTTGCATTTGACGACTTTTTCTTTGAGTGAAAATTTGCCACCACAGGAAAATGCCTCTAAGATAGCAATAACTGAGGGAGGTTATTGTAGAGGGGTCCAACGTGATCTCGTAGGTTCAGAAAAATATTTCATAATCACCACGGTTTACGAGTAATACCCTGTCAAATATTGTTTCCCTTTTACACTTTTCACCCTTAAGGGATCGAGTCGGTTGAACCATAGTAGTTGTTTTGTTGAATGCCATAACCTAAGGTATGTTAGAGATGACCTAGGTTGCATCAATTTCTATGAGGCATACGCTGCCCCTACCTTGTCAACCCTATGGATTTGGCAAGCCAGTGAGCTCACTAGCTTGCCAATTCGGTAGTATTGACAAGGTAGGTGGTGGAGGAGCACCTAGGCACCTAGTCACAAATCTCCATGTTTGATGGTTAGAATGTACCCTTGAATTAAAAATATGTGAACAAGTGAGTTTGAAAGCCTAAAAGGAAACATGAAATATTGTATCTCAATGAAATAATGGAGTCATAAGTTTAGTTAGTAGGAAAAGTGATACAGTTGCAAATTTGTGAGTTGCATAATGCAACAAATTTGTAATTGCAATGGTTATGTGTTTTGAAAAGTTGGTTTCTTGGTGGTTAGGGGCATTGATCAGTTATAGGAGGATGAAAAATTCTATGTAAATCTTGGAGAGGCTCGAGTTGTGGTTGTTGGATTGGAGGGAAAAGAATAAAACTTGCAAATTACTTTGTTTTCTCATAGTTTTATTGATTTTTCTGAGTTCCCTACCTATGTACAGGCCGAACAGGTCTTATATGTATTGAATTCCATTGAGCAACAATACATAAATGTTCTAAATTTTGTTTTTTTCCTTGGCAAGGTTTGGTTTAAAAGTTCATTTGAAGGTGATTTCATCCTTGTTCCATGAAGATATTGCAAAATGTGTGAAAACTTGAAAAAATTATCAAAATTGTCAAAGATGTCAAATTGGGTAAATGAAGGGATTTTATTGTTTTTGAGTCTATAAGTCTTAATAAGGGTTAAATAAGGTCTAAATTACCATATTTTAGGTGTCTAAAGGTATTTAGAGTCTTAAAAGTTCAATAATTGCAAAAATGCAAAATGTTGCAAATGTTGTCAAATTTGTGTTGATTTGCAAAATTAGAGTACTTTAAAGGGTAATTAGGTGCAAGTTGGTTGGTTTTAAGGTTTTTATGGATTTTAAATGTTATAATATTCCTTCTTAGGCTCGAATCGAGGTTGTTGAAGGTGTCATAAATTTATAGAATAAGAATACCATATTTTTTTGGTGCATTTTTTGAGTTTTTTCACTATTTTTCAAAATTGTTTGCTATTGTACAAATTGTACAGACCCAATCATGCTTTGAAATATTTAGAGGTTGAATTTTTATGAGTTTTATTTTATATTCACTTGGTTTGGAATTCTAATCTTCTGTTTTGTAAGATAAATTCAAAAATACAGTGTATACCCTGTTTTTCCTTTGTGAAGGGTTTGAAAGCAAAATAATGAGTTTTTGACCAATCCACCCACTTTTTTCTCCTATAACTCAGTGGATTGGTGTAAAATATATTATTATAGATTTTTCAATACATTTTGTATCATAATAAAGTATTCTTGTGGTGATTGTGTGATGCCATAGGGCTGGAAATGCAAATTTTCCCTTGAAAAGTGATGGTTTTGAAATGCTTTTTAATGAAATGTTGATGAAGTTGAGTTTGTAAGAATTTAAAATGTCAAGGAAGACCATATGAAAGGTTTTTGGACCATTTATTTGTTTACTGAAGCCTGGGAATGAAGATTTTGATAAAACCCTTGTTTTTGCTTTAGAAAAGAAGGTTTTTTTGAGTTGGGAGTGTTTCTGACCATACAAGTGCAAACTAGTGCTGGATTATGTGCTTTTGGGCCATTTAATTTGCTTCCCCAAGGTTCCAAGATTATTGGATGAGTTTGAAGGGTACTTCCTTTGTTAAATTGACCTCTTTTCCTTGATTTTCCCATGGTGAGTGTATTGGAAGTCTAAACTGGTGCAAAGGAGTTATACATGATCTTGAAGTATGTTGTGTAAGTCCTTAATGGGTGTCTAAATCCATCATTTAATTGAAAAATATTTTTGGAAATTTGGGTGAAAAGTCTCTTGAAGTTGTTTAGCATTACTTGTAGAAAGAGTGTACTTGGCAAGTGGATTTGTGAAGTTCTTTTGACTTTGCTTTGGATTTTGGGTTGATCATCTTGTATTTTTCATTTTAATTTGATCTCCACCCTAGGTCTACATCACTTATTCAACTCCTCCTAAGACCTTAGACTAAAAAATAATAAAAAGTTTGTTTTCACCCATCTTGACATGGACTGACCATTTATTACATTGTATCATATTTTAACATATTTTGAAACTTCCTCATTGCATAATGTTCAAAAGACCTTACTAATATGCCTTTACACAATTATATTAAACATTATTTCATTCTTACTAATAAATCCACACATTTTTCCTTGAAGACAACTTTAAATGTAAACAATGAAACATTACAACTAATTTTAAATGTAATATACACATTTAATTGAGGCGTATATTAAGGAATATACACATTTGCATGTATTAATTTCTCATAATTTTAGTATATCAAAAAATACACTAAGTCAATGACAAATATTACAATAGTGATGGAAGAACATCTTGAAAATCTTCCCATTTGTCAATACTTGTAGCAATACATGCAGGGAAATAATCCTCCCATTTCTAGCACAGATCATGAAATATATTATACTTGAGAAGAAACAAAAGGAGCTTCTGCCCAGTTTCATTTTTCCATTCCACCTTAGCTAGCCCAGCTATTTGCATTCCAAAAAACCTGCAAAAGCCTCTCAATCTTAGACATAGACTCACATAAAAATCATTAAAGAGAAATAAGTAAATAATGTTAGTCATATAGTTGACAAGACCTACTATCACCTTCATGCATGCTAGATAAGGAGGTTGATTGAAGGTCCTACAATGGTGATGTGCCCCTTCACTACTTTATCATCTCTCAATGACCCTACGTATAAATTTCAAATATATCATTGAGAGGCTTAACATAAAACATGTAGCATATAAGAATCCGATAAATCTAGGAGATGGAAAAGAAATAGAAGATTGACAACCAGAAAATGCACCAGCAACTGATGTTTATAATACCACTAAACACTTGCACCACCAACGATGTTGTTCTTTTCTTATATACTTTGACAAACTTCAGTATTACCTACAGTCACAATCAGAAAATGATCAATGATAGTTGTAAAGGCATATGACATCAAACAGTAATGGTGAAAAATGCTTATTGCAATGTGTTGGTCCAAAAGAGTGATCAATAACATGACTTTACAAATTCAATGTGCATACTTACAAATCAATCCAGTGAACCATCTGGGTCTTCTCTACTCTTTATTGTGTCGAGTATTGCCTCATGGTCAGACTCACACACTTTCCACAAGTTCTTGTTCATAGTTCCACCCTTATATTTGATCAAATGAACATTGGTGGTGACGACAAGGTTCAAATAGTGAAGAATTTTTTGATGCGTGCCGAAGTCCTCAAATAACCAAACTGCAACATTCTTAACTGGATACCTTTGAAGCCATGTTCCAGTAACAACCACTGAACTTGTAGGATATTCTATGTTTTCTCCGTCTATAACTGGGGACTCCAATTTATTTTTGGCCTCGATACAATGACACGGGTAATAATCTGTACCCTCTTCATTGTCTTCATCTGCAATCACCGCATAAACGTGCTCTGCATTGATATGTTCATCTTGTTAGATTTATTTACTGAGCAACATAATAAAACTTGCAAGTAAGATATATTACCTGGTTCTTGTAGGTCTGATACATGACCAAAGTCAATGGATGATTGCATCTCCATGATTTGTAGAGCCGTCAGGAGCTGATAAGTGTCAAGTGGGGTTAGACTTCTTATAGACCATTCGTCAACCCACTCTGTTGACTCGCAATCATTCCATGATTGAAGTGTACATGCATAAAACATTTATGCCATCTTCCTTGTATGGATAGTCCATGTACCTTCATTGGAGCTTCTAAAAGAGTGTAGCTCACTTGATCCTATTAGTGTACAAAAATCCTCATATTTTGCAATGTTAGTATCATCTACTAAATGAAAATATCTACGAACTAAATAATTACCTTCACTACTTGGACTCATTGCACCATTGCACCACTAGACAATTGATCTTGTATTTGTCAACCTTAAAATGTTTGTGAACTTTAACTCTTCTCATGCTAGGGCTCTTTTGAAACATGCACCTGCTCCATCGCGCTCCCCCTTTCCATGCTCGACCTCTGAGAAGTTCCACATATGCTGAACACCACTAACCCTATGCATCCTGCTCAACCAGTAAAAATTTCAGGCGTTCTTGAATTGTGATGTACAATTATCTGTCCATATGATATGCTAACTAAATGATATGCCCCTGCTAGCCATATCAACATAGAACATATGAAAGCAACCTTGAACAAACTCTATAGAATTTGTGTGATCATCACTGATGTAAAAGTGATACTCACTCAATACTTTCATATTTTCCTCTGTACTATCATTTGCATGAATGAATGCTATATGCACAAATATAGCAACCTGCACGAAGTTGTAGTAGTGTGATTGCACCTCATTCTGTGGTTGTAGTGTGTAGTTCTTAGCGAAGTCAACAACTGAAATGATATGACAAAGTGGAAATGTGTCTTGCATAACTTGAATTGTGAGTCCAACCATTGTGCTTTGTGTGTATGCGTTGCATAATCATAGACCATCTGATCACGAAAAATGCCCATAAATAGATACAATGGAATTTTATCACTGACCAATTCACACTTCTTTGCTTCTTTACCATCTTTTAGACTGTATGCCATTGTCTTATATTTGTTGAATTCCATAATTTTGTCTCCAATTGTGTGTGTACTAGCCATGTGTTGGCAAATTGGAAAATATTGCATGCCACCACAATGATCACATGTGCCATCCAAACATGATTTTTTGTAAAAAAATTGACCATCTTCTCTTTCAGATAAAATGGAAGACAAAAATTTCCTTGATGATTTAGGTGGAGGCATTATGTTACATTCCTGCAAAACATTGTCAATATGCATATCTACACATATACGTTGATAAACATCATAATCGTTAGAAAACTCAATATGAACCCTACAACAACAAGTAGTGCGTGTGTGATTTATTTTTACATAAAAAGGATTTAGCATTTCAAAATACCTTTGACATATTTTAATTTCAGGAAACATCTGTATAAAATCAACAAAAAATTGGGTTGGAGTGGTATCCAAATAATGCATTGGATGTGGCTCACGGTTTTTACTACCAATTCTCCTTCTTACAACATCTATTTGATTAGGAGAGGTCCTTGTGTTATCCTTCCAATAATTCACAATTAAAGATCTCAAGCCTTGAGAAATTCTTGTGTCTTTTCGTGGCACTCTACCCGAAAATGACCATAACTCATTGCTATTTGGATCCTCCACTCTTTCACGCCTTCCTTTGGCTCTCATTAGAGATGATCTACTTATTTTCAAAGTCTTACTTTCCTTTGTAAGGTTCACTGTGTTCCTTGTTTGACTGCTTAACAGTGTTGTTGTCATCACACGTCGTGTGGTACAACTATCCTTTGTGTGTGAGGTGGAACCCACGCTCTCGTATACACTCATCAAGTTATTTACAATGGAATTTTCACTTCAGTCATTCAAAACTCTTAGCCCAAGAGCCTTCATGGCGGGCCTAAATTTGAGTTGCCTCATCATTTCAACAAATAGTTGGCATCTTCCACCCTCACTTAGCTTTGCAAAAAAGAAACTCCATATCCTTTGTGCATATCTTTGACATGTACGTTTTGGAATCTTATTAGGAATCCATTTCAAAACATTGGAATCAATATCAATAAAAAATGTAGGTTTTCTATGCAAAACTCTAGGAGGAGTTATCAAATGTAAATTTGTGTCAATATTGGGAAGGTCAACAACATCGGGGATAGATCGTTTACCTTCAATTGGAGGTGCAATTGATGACATACCTTGAGATTGACATGTAAATGATGTTGTACCTCCAACTTGAGATGTCGTTTGTGGAGTGCCTTCAAATAGAGATGTGTTTGCTAATGTAATTTCAAAACGTAATGTTTTTGATGGTGTGTCTTCAATTGGAGACGTGATTTCTGATGTACCTAGAAAACCACATGTTGTTGTCAATGTGTCTTCAACTGGAGATGTGCATTGAGCTTCACCTATGGTTGATGATGTGCCCCCAACTTCTGTATCCATTTCTATCCTTCCACAAACTTTACTCATTCGTGCCCTTTATTTTTCCTATTTTACATCTCTCTTAGATTGCACAGGAATTTGTAGCTGTATGGGCTGCAATTCCTTTGCTTCATGAGCTACATTTTTTGATTCTCTTCTCCTTGCATTTTTAGCTGCACATTCTTCTGGTGTTAGAGGCTTCGGTCGTTTACTCAGCATGAACTTCAATGCTACATGTTCACAAACACACAGAACAAAAGTAAGTAGTGCATTTTACAAAAATATTGATATCGTTGATTACATTGCATTAAATATGAAACACAACAAAGCATTTTATGAAAGAAGGCAGCGAGCTGTTTGGAATTATCAAACATGTCTATGCTACACAACATTTTTCCTACATGATGGAGTTAGATGTCTTTAGGGTTAGATATTAGAGTAGGGATTTCGAGTGTGTTTGAAGAGTTGGCAAAGTACCTAGAGGCTGATGCAGTACATGTAGGGATCCATAATGAACTTGTTCAAAGATTTAGAGGAAGGCTCTTTATAGACTTACACACAACTTGATCACTTAACTTACCAAGAAACACCATTTTTAATGCAGAGAGGGGTGTAAACCATTCAATATAGAAAATCAATGAGAATCAATCAAATTCCAAAGCAAAACCAGATGTTCAATTGAAAATCCCAACTTCTACCAAGCTTTCCCTTGTAGCATAGGTAACCCGATTCAAGGGCCTTTTCACTAGGATTTTACAAAACACTTGACAAAATCAGGGATGATTAAGATACCCATTTGCAAGCTATAAAACATAGGTAAACCCCAACATCAACTCCTTTGGACCAACATTGACTTCCCATAGACCCACCTTGGAAAAGGCTATTCAATTGGCCTAATTTACAAAGAGAGTACCTTTTAAACACTACATCTTCACTCAAAATCCTCAAAAAGAAGTATTTTATGTGTCAAAACCTCCAATTTCCTGATTGTTTCCAGGTCCAAGACCTCTAGACCCCTAATACACCAAACCCTCAATTTCAAGAAAAATACTTGGGGTTTTAATGAAACTCCTATCTCCCAAACCTGCCAGACCAATACAAAGCACAAAACACACTTAACAAACCCTACACATGGTGAATAATACATTACATGGATAGTCCTTCCCATATTTTGTCAAAACACCACTTGAAGCCCTAATTTTGACCATGAAAAGACCCTGCTTCAGTCCTAGAACATCATCCAAAACACTCAACCTTAAGCCCACAACATTCTAAATAGGTTAGCCATGTATTTTAAAATTTAGAAGACCCATTCCACAAGTTACAGCAGATAGAAAAAGTGTAATGGGTCGAATTACATAATGAAACCCCTCAATCCAAGAACATTGTGAAAGTAGGTAGCAACAATAAAAACAATATAAATTTCGCTATACAAAGAGTTAGAACCTCTAAATAGATGAAAATGAAAGATAATTCATTAATCTACAACATAAAACTAGTTTCATATCATCTTAGAGTCTGTAGGGGCCGTACAACAACAAGAAAAGTGAGAGAAACCGGTAAATTTCTAGAAAATAATGTTCTTGACAAAAAAAATGGTGTACAAATCAACCAACAACCTCTCCTTCAAGGAATTGAACGTTATTAAACATATTTTGATTTCATTCCAACTCCCTCGAACTCTGCAACTTTTGCATCTTTTAGCAACTTTTCTGACCACATTTAGCCAAATTGCAAGCTATGACATAACTGAACTCCCTTAGCTCCAAATACATTATAAAATGGTCTAATTGACCTTAATGAACACAATATACTCAACATTAACTAAAATCCTAGCATTTGACCATGCTCACTAAAATATGACATTTTTGACAAAATTGAGCTTACAAGGTGCTCCTGCACCAGAGGCCTGGAACGTTGATTTTGAAGTTGTGGACCTTTTGACTAGCATTATTGAACTTGAACTTTATAAAGGTTATGATGAACAATTCACGGATTAGAGTTTCTAGTAATATTGAGTTTATTTCATTTTTTTAAGAGTGATTGTTGTATGAATACAATATTTCGAGCAATAGACTTACATATGGTGGGTTTTGTTAAAATCTTCCAGAGGTTTAGAATGGTAGTCATCTTGAAAAGCATAGCTTGTTATTTATGGATGATCTTTGTTTTGTTTTAGATGTGAATTGGTCAGTTCAACATTGAATTGAGGTTTTTGAGATTGAAGATTGTTTCAAACTGAACTAATTAAATGATTGTTCAAGGTTTTGTCTCCCTACTCTGCATCACTGACCTAGGGTATAAGTTGTTGCCACCTAAATGAAAACTAGAGACTCTTGTGTTTATTTTTCTCAAAACCAAATTTTTGATTTTCAACAAAGTCATGAAGAATATGAACTCAAAGAAGGTTTTGTGATGCTATATCTTATAATTATTCACTATTTCTTTGGCAATGAGGTAACTTAGAAAGACAATAAGCATTCTCAATTGCACAAAATTTCCCATTTTTTTATTTATTAGAAAGGTAAATGGTATGAATGAATGGAAACTTGCAGTAACAACTATGTCAACTCACTTGAATTTATCTAAGCACATGTTCAATGAAGGTGAATTTTTTATGGAACAAAAAAATTAATGGACACATGCATTAACATTGATGAAAGCTATTAGGTTTTCCAAATTAATTGAAAAAGAATGAAATAAAGTGAATTCCACTAGCCATGCTAGAAATGGACTACTATAAGCAATGAAAATAGAATTGATAAGTAAATTTATGTTAAGTAAATGTCATGATTTTAATTTTTTTGTTCTTCAAACTCATAAAAATTGAACTTTTCTATGCAAATCCCATCTAATTCAATGTTGAAGTCTATGTCCAATTGTTATGATTAATAAAATCATTAAGGAAATTTAGTTTATATTGTCAAAAACAAATAAATATACTAAATATAAACATTTCAATTTACCAAAATGAATATATTACTCAGATAATGTAAAATGATGTAGAAACTTCAAAATATCTTCTTCTACATTGTCTACCACGCAGATTGGTGATAAAAAGGTGATGGATCAAGCATAGATTGGTACAATATGAAGTCAATTGCATAAAAAAAGGCGTTTCTGACTCGGATAAAGCACTGAACTTGACAACTTCACGATAATGTGGACCCGAATCACGGGGTCAAGCCTTATTTTACCATTTCAAGGTAGAACACTCGGGGGAGAGGGGGTAGGAGGGAGAGTCTTGAGAGAGAGAGAGAGGGAGTGGGAGAAAGATACAAGGTAGAGGGTTAAGGGTAGATGGTTAAGGTAGAGGGTAGAGGGTTTAAGGGTTTAGAGTTTAAGGGTTAAGGGTTTAGGGTTTAGGGTTTAGGGTTTAGGGTTTAGGGTAGAGGGGAGAGAGATAGAGGGAGTGAGTGAGTGAGAGAGAGACCTGGGAGAGGGAGAGGGGGAAGGAGGGAGAGTCTTAAGAGAGAGAGGGAGGGATTGGGAGAGAGATATAGGGTAGAGGGTTAAGGGTAGATGGTTAAGGGTTGAGGGTAGAGGGTTTAAGGGTTTAAGGGTTAAGGGTAGAGGGCTAAGGGTAGAGGGGAGTGTTGGTTGTCAAAAGTGCAGGTTCTAACCAAAAGAGTTTTCCACGCTCCTACAACACTTTTCGACAATGCACAAGGCCAATTTATGCAATTGATGCAATTGTACCTTCTTCTCTTTAGTTTCTGCAGGACCTAGGCAGGTGTACCTATATGAATAATGTAGATTGAAATGTATTTCCTGTTCAAACAATCTATCCACAATGGAAAATGGACGTGGACAGATAAAAACCCTACAACTATTCCTACAACATAAAGGAAAGGATCTGAAAATATTGTTTTAAATGAACTTTATCTCTTGGTTTATGACTGACTAGTGTTTTTTATCCACATGGGCAACATAGTCAAAAATATCAAGAATTCTAGGTGTTCCCCTTTTTGACCTAATTCAAGTTGTTAGGCACATTTAAGGTATGAAATTATATGACTGGCATATTATTTTACCAAATTTATGACTTGCATAAAATTGTGCTAGAATGTTTTCCTACTAGGTTCTTCTTCAACCATCCAACAAAAATCCTAAAGTCACTGTGACTTGTTTAAAATGATTTAGTTATGCCTTGCAGACACCAAGTAATCAAATCACACAAAGTGAAACATACACTACGATAAATCAGAAATATACTTGATATATTGATTTAAATGACTTAAAAATTTTCTAATTGGAGACAACCAGATAGGAAATACAAAAATTATAGTATCTCAACAATTGAAATCAGAAAAGATGTCACCAATTTATTAATGTTTTCTCCATTACAATCTATTTCAAGAAAAATTATTCATTACTCCCCCATTCTGTCTTTCACAAAAAGTTATCTCTGTTCTCCCTCTTCTTTTCTAACTAAATTCTTTCAAAATATTTATACAATATATGCTAAGGGTCGTGACCCTTCAATTTCCTATGAAACCGTGTAATATTCATTAATCATAAATTAAAATATTTAATTAAGTTGCCTTTATCGGCAAATAAAATATTTTTTATAAAGTTTTGCATTTGATTTTATCTTTAATCCTTTTACCGCCCTTTATTTTATTTCCCGCTTTACCTCGGTCTTCACTTTTACCTCTGGTGGTATCATGGGGCTTTGACTTTGACTTGGTCCACTTATCACTTACTTCCTTACTGCTCAACCGACTGCTCATTATTTTTCCTCTACGGTATTACGGTGACCAGTCAGTTACTTACTCCCATCTCCTAATGCCTTACCATGGTTATCATTTATCCCTCTGGCAGTATAGTGGTAGATGTTTCTCTAACTGCTCATCTCCATCCACCGCCTTACTGCGGTTACCACTTTCACCAGTTGTGGTATAGCGGGAACTGCTTACTGACTACTACGTTACCAATTCCTTCCCACTAACCCTTCACCATTGCCTCACTATCTCTGTTACCCGCTTACCATGTTTCTGCGGTTTCCATCCTGACCGGAGGTGGTACCGCGATATCTCTTCTGACTGCTTCCTCACCGGTTGTCTCACCATTCACTACGCCACCACTGTTATCATTTATCCCTCTGGTAGTATAGCGGTAATTGTTTCTCTAACCGCTCATCTCCATCCACCACCTTACCACGGTTACCACTTTCATTGGTTGCGGTATAGAGGTAACTGCTTACCGACTGCTACGTTGCCACTGCCTACCCGCTAACCATTCACCATTTCCTTGTTGTCTCTATTAGCCTCTTACCATGCCTCTGAGGTCTCCATCCTGATTGGTGGCGGTATCTCTTTGGACTGCTTCCTCGTCAGTTGTCTCACCATTCACCGTGCCATTGTGGGTTACGTGTTGACCACCCGCGATTGCGTGGTAAAAAATTCTTATGACTGCGGTGAAATATTATAAAGGTTAGAAAAATGGCGGTAAAAGATATTCAAACATAATGGATGCGAGAAACGAATTATTAAGAAAAAGAATAGTGAAATATTATAAATTAAATGGGGGTAAAATGTGAGGGCCATATAGGCTAAAAATAGGGCAGTGGAACAAGGATAAAATATATTGTATCATTGTAAAAGGGGGTGAATGATATTTTATGAAAAAAATATTGAAAACATTATGTTCAAAATGGGAAAAAACCCTAGGGTTTTCCATGGAAATTTTGGATTCTAACAGGGAGAGACATAGAAGGAGTGAGTGAGTGAGAGAGACTTGAGAGAGGGAGAGGGGGTAGGAGGGAGAGAATTGAGAGAGAAAGGGAGAGTGAGTGAGAGAGAGATAGAGGGTAGAGGGTTGATGGTAGAGAGTAGAGGGTTTTAAGTGTTTAGATTTAAGGGTAGAGAGGGGGGAGAGAGAGAGAGAGAGGGAAAGAAGGTGGAGATATTGAGAGAGGAGGAAAGGAGGGAGAGATAAATAGGTATAGAGGGACAAATAGGTAGAGAGAAGTAGATATGAAAGAAGAGATATAGGGAGAGGTAGGGATGGAGAGAGAGAGGTGAGACAAAAACAAAGAGAGGTCTAGGTAGATAGAGGGGGAGGAGATAAAGAGAAGTAGAGGGTAGAGTTTATAGGGTAGAGTATTTAAGGGTTAAGGGTAAAGGAGAGAGAGATAGAGGGAGTTAGTGAGAGAGAGAGGGAGGGAGTGGGGTAGAGGGTAGAGGGTAGAGAGATAAAAGGAGTGAGTGAGTGAGAGAGAGATCTCAAAGAGGGAGAGGGGATATGAGGGAGAGACTTGAGAGACAGAGAGGGAGAGAGGGAGTTGGAGACATATAGAGGGTAGAGGATTTAAGGGTTTAGGGTTTAAGGGTTAAGGGTTTAGGGTTTAGGGTGGAGGGGAGATAGATAGAGGGAGTGAGAGAGAGACAAAGATACTTGAGAGAGGG
>CM021104.1:471688016-472011126 GCA_007115665.2 Sequoiadendron giganteum
AGAGAGATAGAGGGCATGAGAGAGAGAGGGACTTGAGAGAGATGGATAGGTAGATGGAGATAGATAGAGGGAGTGAGATAGGGAGGGAGTGGAAGAGAGATAGAGGGAGTGACTGTGAGAGGGAGAGGGGGTAGGAGGGGGAGACTCAAGAAAAAGAGAGAGAGGAGAGGGGGTAGGAAAAAGATACTTGGGAGAGAGAGAGGGAGAGGGGGTGGGAGGGAGAGAAATGAGAGAGAGGGAGAGAGAGGGACTGGGAGAGAGGGAATGTGTGTGTGAGAGAGAGGAGGGATGGAGATGCTAGAGAGAGAGAGAGAGAGAGAGAGAGGGAGAGAGATAGAGTGAGTGAGAGAGAGGGAAAGGGAGAGAGGTAGAGGAAGTGAGTGAGTGACAAACCTGAGAGGGAGAGGGGGTAGGAGGGAGAGACTTGAGAGAGAGAGACAAAGAGATAAATATAACAACCTAAGAGAGGGAGATGGAGTGAGAGAGATAAAAAGACCAAAGAGGGAGAGAGAGAGGGAGAGTGAGAAAGGGGGTTGGAGTGAGATAGATTTATTTAGGTACATATGTGGGAGGGAAAGAGACCTGAGAGAGGGGATTGGATTGAGAGAGTAGTCTAGGTTGCATGGGAGGGAGTGAGACATGAGAGATAGAGACTTCAGAGGGATAAAGAGTTATTCGGTTACGGTAACCAGTTAGAGAAGGTATGAAAGATAAAACCTCGACTATCCATCTACGATAAAAAAATGTGCACTCTAAGCATTATCAAAGTTGTTCACCAAAGAGGGGAAATTCTAGTTCTATGCAAAGCAGGCCATTTGGCACTTGCCAAATGGCCTGCTTTGGACGTGTTAATTAATAGGATTTGCCAAATTTTCTCATATTTTTGTCTGTGCTCCCTGTCTCATTTGCACATCTTTCAATGCAAGTTTATAAAAAAACCGTGATAGCATTAACCTCTCTCTTAGCTATCTAAATATATAATTCTTTTTTCATTTTGATTTAGTTAAGGTTTTGATCCATGGCTTCTATTGTAAATGCCTTCGTTTTTGGTCAAAAACCAACATGTGCTAGGTTTAGGATAGATTTTTACACATTCGTCGAAACGTGAAACAAATTACAATTTTTGAAACTAGACTCCATTCTACACATGATGAAAAATAAATAAATCAATTTTTGATTAGTTTGCAAAAAATATGGGGCGGGGGAGCAAGCTCAAATTTCAGCTTTTCAGGATGTGTCTAGTTTGAAAATTCATAAAATATTATATATTCATTAAAAAAAATATCCGAAAGAAGGAGGATAAACTAAATGGTGTTAGCTAATTTCTCACCATTGAGATTTTTGAAATTCTAAAAAAACGTTAACCAAAAAGGGGGGAGCCCTTAGGCGCTACGCTATTTGTTTTGATAAAAACAAGACCTATTTTGCCCCCTTTTGAGACCCTTAATCTTCATTAATTTTTTTAAAAAAAATAGTAGCTTAGAAACTAGACTCAGAGCACTTCAACTTTTTTTCTTTCCGCATCTTGAAATTTTGAGCGTAACTATCTTCATTTTCTCATGCAAATCAGATTTTTCTGATTTCAAAAAAAATGTGGCATCTTAAGAGCCAAAATTGTGTCACAAATTGGTGCACTTACCCTTATGTGAATTCAATCACATAACACAAGCATGCTATAATGTTATCGTGTTATAACATGCTCACATTATTATTTTATTTGCAAATTTCCAAGCCTTTGGCTTGGATTTTCCTTGGGCTTCCAACCCAATGGATCACACTGACTTTTCAATGTTCAAAGAGGTGTTTTTGCAAATTGTAAAAAAATTTGACATAATCTCGAGCGTGCTCCCCATTAGGTTTGCATGAGTTTCAATACATCAAGTCAAAAAATACCACAATAATGTTAAGCTCTCTCTTAGCTTTCTAACTATATAATTTTTTCATGTTTTGAATATGTTAAGGTTTTCATCTTTACTTTCTTTTAATAGTGTGTCCTTTTTTTGTCAAAAACCAATGTGTGGTATTTTTTAATTTATTTTTTAACCATTCATTGAAATTTTAGGTAAATTAAATTTTTAGAAACTAGACTCCATTATACACGTTTTCAAAATAATATTTTTATTAGTTTTAAAAAAATTTAGGGGAGGCATGCTTAATTTTCTATTTTTCAGGAAGTGTCCACTTTAAAAATTAGTAAAAAGTCATATATTCATTTAAAAAATTAGCAAACAAATCAAGCATAAACTACACGGTGTTAGCTAATTTCTCACTAAAGCGATTTTTGTAATATTAAAAAAAGTTAGCATTTTAGGGGGGCACACTAGACACTATGTTATGTTTTTTTTGAAAAAATCGAACCACTTTGTGTGGCCCCCCTTTTTGAACCCCTTAATCTCTACCATTCAAAAAAAAAAAAGTTTAGAAAGTAGATTTAGAGCACTACGATTGTTGTTTTTATTGCATCTTCAAATTTTGAGTGTAATTATCTTCAATTTCTCATCCAAGATTAGCCTTTCCCGATTTCAACAAAAAAAATTGGCCACTTAAGACCCCTTTTTGGTTCCCCATCTTTGTTCACTTACCCAATATCTACCTTCTAATTTTATAGTTTAATTGCCTTCCTTTTTCGAGTAGACCTTATAATTATATATATTTTTCTTTCCTTACAAGATTTATGCATGTGGCATTTCATTCTTATAGTTCTAGCATTCAACTTTTGACTTTCCAAGTGACAGATCAATTTTTTGACTTATACCTATGACCTTTCTTTCTCTTGACTTTCTCCTTGGAACAACCTCCATGACTAGAGCATCCTTAATGGGTTTAGATTTTTTCTACCTCATGTTTTCAAAGAATAAGGCATCCACCACCCTCTCAAGTTTCAACTTGGAAATAATTATATTGATTTCCATGACAAAGTTGTCTCACGAGGCAAACAATGAACATAGAATGACAATTCATTTATCTTCCTCCTCTATCTTAGCATTTATGGATTGTAACTAAATCATGAAAATGTTGAATGCATTTAGATGTTTTGCAATGGAGTTTCCATCACTCGTCCATAAACAATACAAATTATTTACTTGAGATACCCAAGGAAAACCCAACAAGTGGAAAAACCTAGCAAGAAGAGAATCTCAACGTATTAATCTAGTAATATAAATATTTCAATACACTTCGAGATATGAGCTCTTTTTAGAAGATATTCAATCTTCAATTTAGGCTCAAATAATCCAACATAACTCTACAATGCAATCTTCAAAACACCTAAGAATAAATAACTTATCGAGCCACCTTTAATGCTTGCAAAGATAACTTTTTGAATGAGTAAATTGCTCACTCAAGACTTGTTTACATAGGTAAGTGGCTTACTTGTAATTTACCAATGGTATCCAAAACCTTTGGCTAACCAAAACAAAACCTTAGCAACAATTAGTTTCATGAGGTGGCACATACTTCCAAAAGCTCTTTTTAGAAGTATTCCAAGATGTGTCCAAACAACTTTGTACATCACAACAATTGTATAAAAAATAGTTGTTTCTATCTTAATGGTTTTGTCTTCTCCTCAACAAATTTGTCACGTCACAACCAAATTTCTCCTTGTTTATCTCCTTGTAGTTTTGTTTTTAGTACATCTAATCAATACTCCATACAACATTATTATGCAAGGTGTAGAACACCTTCCCAACAATAATTTTGCTAGCATAAGAATGATATCAACCATGTGCCTTTCCAACACCACTTTATTTTTTTTCTCAAAATAAAATATTTCTATCTTATCGATTTTGTCTTCTCCTCAACAAATTTGCCACAACTCAACAAAATTTGTCCTTATATATCTCTTTATAATTTTGTCTTTAATACACCTAATCAATATTCCATAAAATGTTATTATACAAAATGTATAACATCTTCCCAACAATAATTTTGTTAACATAAAAATAATATCAACCATTTGCCTCTCCAATTCCAATTTACATAGATATCCGACACTATGTTGTTATCCTTCTTGTTGCTATCAATATTACACCGTTTTGGGCCACTTGCCATTTCCAAACTTTTTCACTTTTACTCACTAGTTGCCACCAATCTGCCCTACCATTGCCAAATGACCAAGCTTTCTAAATCTTTTTTGCCATGCTTGTCAAATGGACATCCTTACCATAGCTTTTGGTCATGATGACAGATTGTGATGTTAGAGAAGTTTTCAGTGGGCATGGATGACTTTCCCTTTTAGCGCCACTTTGCCAAAATAGACCTGTGCATTACCCTATATTCAAATGATACACAGATTTTTTGGCATCCTTAGTGTATTCATTATCATAACGAATACTACACATGGCATGTTCCTCCTTGTTGACATTGCTATCTCCTCTCTTTAATATAAACAACTACTCACAATTCTAAAATAAGTTTCATGTCATCATCCTTTGACAGCAACAGGAACAGAGCAATAATGGTGCAACTGAAGAAATTAAAATGTGGTATTATCTCAATATAAGTATTATTATATAGGCTCTTAGATTAAGTATACTTTGATTGCAAATGAATAAAATAATGGTAAGAATGCATTATACTATATATATAGTGCCATGTTATCTTAAATTATATATTTCTCAAAATTATACAGATTTATTTTAGACAAGTAATAATGTAACACATCATTACCATTTAACTATAAATCTACACAATCAGTCTTTGAGATATGTGCGCATTTCCTTTACAATGTTTATTGCTTGCTGCATTGTTTCTCTCACAAGTTTTGCCTACACTTTTTTAAGATTCATGGATTTGATATGATTTGAGATCCAGCTCACAAAAATCTCATGTCTTTTACTACCCCTGTATACTTGCTCTTTTCCATGCGTCTTTTCTGGCAGATTCATTTTATGCAACACAACATTAGAATGTACATTGGAAAAAGATTGAATATGTAAATACTAATTGATTTGAACGATTTCCAATTAAAATTAAATAATCATATTTTAAATCAAAATTCATTTAATTAAATCAGTTATATAATTAAATTTAAATCAAAGTATATTAAATTAAAGTGATAATAGAAGAAATAAAAAATAATGAAACATTCAGAAATGAGTGGAATATTAAAGTGATCTAACATTTTAAAATTTAGGGAAGTCTATTACAAACTTGGGTATGTTGTGACAACACCTACCATATTTAGGGACTCATTGATTAGCCTATCTCAATTGTATCAAAAGCATAGAGTTATTGGGGTTTAGCAAGTTACTATCATCTATTTATAGAAGACTTTTCCAGAGTGGCTCATCCTATGACTTCTCTTTGATGAAAAAGAAAAAGGTTTTGAGTAGTGCAAGAATCTTTATGATAATTGAAATAACTTGTTACTATTGCACCAATCTTACATGTACCTAATCTAGAGAAATAATTTATAGTGTAGAGATATACTTGACTAGATTAAGTAGGCACTTGATGTAGGATGGATGTGTAATTGAATTTGAGTTTAAGAAATCAAGGGGTCACAATATTAACTATCATACATATGGCCTTGAACTTGCAATTATAGTGCATTATTTAAAGATGTGAACACACTATCTCATGGGTAGACCATGCAAGCATACTATTAATCACAAGGGGATACACTACATTTTTATTTTGCTTGAAGTGAATGTACATAAAAAATAAAATGGATAGAAATCTTTAGTAACCATGAAATAAACATATGATATGTTAAGGGAATAGTAAAGCATGTCGTAGATTTCTCAATCCATAGGGCTAGTCTTGCCACACCAAAGTAATATTTAATCTTCATGAAACCATTATTCAAATGCTGGAAAATAATCACTTTTATCAATAAATAAAGGAGGAATTGCAACATATGATATATATGCAATGGATTACCACATATCAAAGGATGACATTTTATGCTTTGAAGGATGAATTTTTGTATCTAGTGAAGTAGGATTGAGGGGGAAATTGCTTGATGAAAGACATAGTACTCTATTCTAAGCACATTTTGATCTAACCAAGATTTACGGATATCTTCTTTTTTTGGCTAGTAATGAAGAAAGATATATTAAACACCAAATGCCTCAAATGAGAGGGAGACAAGGTAGAGCATTATTATCTATTATGGATTTGTATCTGCATGACCTACCTTGAAACAAATAGTTGGTTATCTTGATAAATTTTGTGATCAACTATCAAAAAATTATAATAACCACGATGTCATCTATGTAGTGGCTATGAATAGGTTAAATCAATGATCAAATGAATTCAAATAAATGGAAATGATAGCATACTTAATAAACCAATTCAAATGATCAAAAAGACCTAATCTCAATGAAGCATGTGCACAAATCAAATATGAAAGAAACATAAACTAATATAATTACTTCACCTGCACAAAGAATGCTTAGCCTTACTCCATTATAAGATGTAAAATTATGCTATTTGAATAGTACATGGATTGCTCAAATCCTTATCATAATCTTATTAGCAAAAGCAATTGTAAAATCAAGTAGAGTAGATGCAAATTCAAGGAGATTGAATGGCTAAATTATGGATGTTTTATAGCTTTTAGAGATATCACATCAATATTGCAGGATGTGAGATGAGATTGATGGATGAGAATTGTTGAGAGATCATGAGGAACGTGCACCTAACATGTGGAAGGATGGGGGATTGTGATGAGTAGTTAAGTGAATACATGAATCAAAGGGTTGATTGCATGAGAGATGAAGTGGGAGTGAGTGAAAGTGAACCGAGGTTTATTTTCAGTCAACTCACTAAATACGAGGTGGTCACTAAATTTAGGATTAGAGGAATCAAGATAGAATTGATATTTTTAGGAAATAAATAAAATAATAATTTTATTTATTTATAGATGAATGTGCAAATTCAAACTAAAGAAATTAAATAATTTATTTAATTTTGGAGGAATAATTAGTTAATTAAATAATTAAAATTATTTAATTATGTGAGATGAGAGGGATGCATGATTTAATTAAATAATTAAAAATTATTTAATTAGGGCTCAGATGGAAGAATAATGCAAGACTTAATTAAAGTGAGAAATGTGTAAGCTTAATCAAATAATTGAAAATTGTTTAATTAATAGCATTGAAGGGGTAGATGAGATATGATGATAGGAAATGATGATGAATTTGGAAGAATGTGTTAGACATTTTTAGGTGTCCATATTTTTCCCCTCTCTGAGACAATGTACCATGTTGTGTTAATTCAAAGACATGTTGCTAGTATGAAAAATTTAGGTGATAATATGCCCCAATGTGCCCTAATGAACCAAGATATGATGGTTGGATGGTAGGTTTGCCACTCGAGAAATCAATTGAAAAATGAGTTTCAGGTCAAGCTCACAACAAGTAAAAGAGTAAGGTTTAGTTAAGATGAGGATAAAAAATGAGGTGAGGTCAATTAATGAACAAGTCGAGGGAGATAGGGTATGATGAACATTCATTAATGGTGGGGATTTAGGGTTTGATCGCCTATATATAGGTCCTAGGGGATCATTTTCAATTCATTTTCACTGTGTAGATTTGGGAGTTGGAAAGCCCTTAGAGAGTTTAGAGTGTGTAGCTGCTACAAAAATGGCGGGTATTCTTAGAGAATTGTACCGAGTAGAGTGAGTCTGTCAACACCAACGACCATTTGAAGCATCCTAGATGGTATGTATCTAACCCTTAGGTCCTTAGGCATTGGTATAAGTGTAATAAATTCTAGCTAAAGGTAGGTTATCAAATGCAAAAGGGAAAATGGTGCTATTTCAACTTGTTATGTTGCATATAAAATGCAAATTGGTGCATTTGATAGTTAAATAATGCATATGATAGTAGTGTGGACCACTTGACAAAGTGGGTCATAATTGATTAGAGTAGGGTTGCATCTAGTTTGGTGCATCTAAAAACTAGGTCATGTCTAATTTAATAAAATGACATATTTGATAAAAAGGGTTGTGTATGACTCTATTTTGGCATATTTGATTATTGATAGATTGGTGTTGTGTGCGCTATGCTTGTAGGTTGTTTTAGACCCAATTATGTCCAAGGAGTGACACCTTATGATGCTATAACATATTGATATACTTGTAGAGTTGGATTGGTCATTTCTAGAAATTATAGGATTATGGCATATTACATACATGCTAGAGATTAGGGCTCATAGGACAATGATGCCATCCCTTGTTGAGAGATGAAATTGTGAGTGACCAATGTACGTTCTACCTATTAGAGAGGTCATGATCATATTAGAGGATGTTTGGAGGATCCTTTGGATCCCTATTCATGGTGTTAGGATGATCTACAACACAAACACCAGGGCAAGAAGGCGTTGGAGAGGGTGTTCCTTGATGATGATTACAACATCGAGGATGGCAAGATAGACCCAAGGAGAGTTATGGGGAGGTTTTATTATCTCCCACTTGTCCTTTCTAGACTCATTAGAAGCATTCTTGTGCTTGATCGATGATCTTGGTGATTCTCTTTTTGATGGGGTTGCATCTTGGACAAGATGCTAACAGATGAAGTAGTATTTGTATGAGGGTTGTGTGTGTTTGGTCATCTTTATCATGAAATGCACCAGCTGGTGTATTGATGTAGTCCTATTTTGTCGTGTGGGGTGACATTGCTCCATGTTTGGGCATGGGGGCACATTATAGTGACTTGTTTGTTGGGTTATGGACCACATCGTAGTGAGTTCTCTTATGTATATGTTTATGAGGTTGCATAGGAACATCAACGATTAGGATATTTAGACTATTGGAGATAATGCCTAGATGATATGGACCAGTTTATTTGGATACGATGGATACTATGTGAGTCTTGGGTGGGCAATGCCACTTGTATGGTTTTCTACAAACAAATGAGATGACTAATTGGTTTGACACCACACATCATTGAGAGATACTTTCCTGAGCGAGTTAGCTGAAAATTCAGTGAGATACATTGTGCTCTTAGAGATATAGACATGTTTTCTCACACCCAACAAGAGATCGGGGAGTGGGGACCCATGATAGTGCCAAAGACAACCATGTGATATTTTCAGTCATTAGTGCCTATTTAGTGGGCATGTGGATCAAAAGTGAGAGATGTAGGGACAAATCCATATTATGATCTCTAGTGTATAAAATTTTGTGTTAAAAATATAAAATAGATTGGTAACCTAAGGAGCTTTATATGAGAAATTCTAAGTTGCATAAATTGGAAAAACATAAACAATGCAAACCTATGACTGAGAGATATGCAATGTCAAAATGATAAAAATGCATTAAGAGCTTCCAAGATTCCAAATTCAAACTAGGTAATGAGTTTATATAGAACTAAGGAGAGGATGGAGGTGGCAAACCAACCAATAGGAAGTGACCAAAAATGTTAAATAAAGTGATGAAAATAGTAAGTGCTCCATCCTTTTAGGATGGGGACACCTCATCACCTTATCTTCTAGTTATTGAATAATAGAGTCACTTTATTATCCTAAGAATGCTTAGTAAAAGTGTAGGAAAAACCTATGACTAAGGGAAAACAGTTAACCCAGTAAGAAAATAAAAACCTACACCAATACCCCCCCTTAAGTGTAACTTAGGTGGATGAAAAAACGATGGGTCAAAAATAATGAGGCCATGTTAGATACCCATGTACATATAGAATCTTAATCCCCCCACAAATAAAGAGAGAAAACCCCCTAGAATAGAGAGAGAAAAGAGGACTAAGTAGCCTCCTCCAAAGAGATCCAATGGTAGACATGCTCAAAACTTGATGTAAAAGATGGTCCATGATCATCGAATAACGTTCCTCCCCTTAGTAAGAAACACAACCAAAGGTGTATGCAAGTTATATTTCCAGTCCTGAAAGGAATATGTAAGAAGATAGTGCAAAATGTATGAAGTCTTTGAACTCGGCTCAAGTTTCCCCATGTCGATGCTGAAAGTTGTCACAATCAAATCAAGATTGTTTGGCCACACTCTTGAAAATGACAAATCAGAATCCCCTAGAGATGGATGTAGAACACAATCCAAAGACTCAAGTATCTCCTTTGAAGATGTCTCCTCCAAATGTTGATCCAAAGTATACAAATTCATGTCAAATTATAATGAATTATCATTAAGATAATGAACACGAGGGTCAAAATGTTCCCTCAACAATTGAAGAAAAATCAACTCCATCAAAGAGAAGACGTGTTGGTGTGAATAAATTCCTTGTACCTAGTTAATTCACTCACTAGGTAATTAGGGGAAATATTCACATGTTAAGTTTACTTAGGCTCTAAGATGCCTTCTAGAAGTCTTAGTTTTCATTTCTAGATCTTATCTTATCCTAGGTTTTTATGACTTAGTTGTCTCATCTGATAAGATTAAGACACTTGTCATGATCTTGTCTAATCTCATCTCACACCTTGCGTATATAATCAAGGCATCATATGTACATTGTCATGTTTAGTGGCTTCCATTTTGGCATTCTTGCATCCTTAATCATAGCATGATATTTCTGCCATTTCTCTCTTGTGGAAGTTATTTTGTCTTGCAAGTGATCCTAGGGTGTTGAGGAGTTTACCATAAACTCCTACATAGTATCAGATCTTAAATGTTGCAAACTTCTTCCCATATCAGAGGGATCAATATTGGCATGAAAATTTTGTTGGGTGTGAGTTGGGGTCTTGAGAACCTCACCATTGAATCCAAGGCATCAAAGAAAGTCATATTTGGCTTTTGTTTCATCACAATATGACATATTTTGTCAAATCTACAAGGGTTTGATCAAGGGTTTCAGTAGTCATATTTGGCTTTTGTTTCATCAAAATATGACATATTTTGTCAAATCTACAAGGGTTTGATCAAGGGTTTCAGTAACCAGATCTGAAGGGTAGTTGTTATTTCAGAGTAGTTTGGGAAAAAACCGACCTCACCATCACGTTCGAGAGGCTTGAGAATGTAAGGATCAACTACCAACTCATAAAAATTAGACACTTTCAATCAGAGGGTGAGGCAAATTTTATAGTTTGTACGATCATACAGATCTGTACGTGGTCATATAGCTTGTATAACTGTCTACATCAATGCTTGCTAGGTCTACATCAACACTAGTAAAAAAAAATATTCTCTATGGATTCTATGAACGTCTGCATCATCTTCATGTACTTGACATTCTCTATGGACTATGGTTTGTTTCCTATCATATCGAAGTCTAATCATCCTTTTTGATGTGGTACAATTATTTATTATCATAGTCTTTTAATACTATGGGCATTGGTTTATAATTATAAATATTTTTTAAAAATATTTCAATAGTGCCAATAGGTTATTATATTTGTTCCATCGACTCGTGGTTTCTGGCCCACGATCATATGGCCTGTGAGGGGGCCATCCCCTAGGCAACACAACTATGGCCCACCACCCTCACACCATCGAGCCACCTCTCATCCACCACTCTATCGGTGGTGAGAGGGTGACAAGTTTTTTAAAATTGACTACTAATGGTAGCTCACATGAGTGACCCTAGTTTAGCCCTTGAGAGCTATATTATTGTGTCTGTTTAGTTTTCATTTGCTCCCAAATAGGACTTTTTCATTTTCTTATAACTTGCAATCCAGGAGGCAAAAAAATTCAAATGAGATATTGCCAAAAAGCTATCATTGTGAATTTTATAGTGGGTTAGGTTATTTTTAGATTTTTTGTTGTTTTATGGCATTTATTGCTCATTGAAGTCAAATCTACTTTTATGGTTTCCAAGCTCATAAATTTTTGCCACAATCTCTGATTTTCATGATTCTTACGACACTGGAAAGGTATTGAGGAGCTCTATATTGCCATCCATACACTTTTTCTTGTATATGTCCTAGGTTGATTGTTATTTTTTTTTCCCCAAGGGGCGTTCTCGAGATTACTTGGATGTTTTGACAATTGGAAGGGTGTGATTTTCATTTCTACACTTCATTTTAATTCTAGATCATTTGTCAATCAACTATTGATGTATATATTCTAGAGTTGTTCTAGTTTGCAAGTTTTTTAGTGTTCCTTACTTTATCATGATTCCAACCTGAGTCCTTGAGTGACTTTAATATGGTTTCTAGAAAACAAAATTATCTTTCCTTGCTTATTGGATTAAGGATTCCCGTGTTACTCCACAAGTGTGCTTCTAGTGCTTCTTATCTCATTATGGGGGGGCTATATGGTCTCTCTTGTCATCCTTTGTGTGGATGAATAATGATTGGATTTGTGATGGATATCATTATTGTATTTATCTCTCTTTTGGGGAGGAGTTTTTTCCCACTTGGTTTTCTCCTTTTCTCCATTTGTGAGAGATTGCATTTGAATTTTTGCATGGGTACCTAACATGGCCTCATATATGGAACCTATTTTGTGTCATTTTCATAATAATCTTCTCCCTAAGTTGCACTTAAGGGGGGTATTGGTGTGAATAAATTTCTTGTACCTAGTTAATTCACTCACTAGGTAATTAAGGGAC
This sequence comes from Sequoiadendron giganteum, assembly GCA_007115665.2. Taxonomy (NCBI): domain Eukaryota; kingdom Viridiplantae; phylum Streptophyta; class Pinopsida; order Cupressales; family Cupressaceae; genus Sequoiadendron; species Sequoiadendron giganteum. The sequence goes on from CM021104.1 coordinate 471,700,478, forward strand.
ATATTCGCATGTTAAGTTTACGTAGGCTCTATTGGGTCTCAAAAATGTAGGTTTGAACCACAAGAGGTTGCCAAGCTCTCACAACGCTTTTGGCCAACGTACAAGGCCAATAGATGAAATTGTACCTTCTACTCTTCAGGTTCTGCTAGACCTAGGTGGGTGAATCTATATGAATGATGCAGATTGAAAAATATTTCTTGGTTGAGCAATCTATCCACAATGGCAAATGGAAGTGAATAGATGAAAACCACTATAACTAATCCTACTCTTATTGCACAAAAGAAAGGATTTAAAATAAGTTGTTTTTTTATGAATTTTATCTTTGGGTTGAGGCAGATCAATGCCTTCTACCCACATGGGCAATGGAGTCAAAAATCATGAATTATGTGTGTTTCCTTCTTTGGTTTAATTCAAGTTGTTAGGCACTTTATAAAATAAAATCTTATGACTGGCATATAATTTCATTTATTTATGGCTTGCATAAATAAGGCTGGAATGTTTTCTTACCAAATTCTACTTCAAAAATCCAAAAGAAATCTTAAAACACTGTGACTTACTTGAAGGATTTTAATTCTGACTTGCAAACACCAACAAATAAAAATCACACAAAGTGGAAAAAATGCACCTTGATAAATCAAACTTATGCTTGATATATTGATTCAAGTTATCAAAGGACTTCAAGTTGGAGACAATTGTATAAGAAATATATATAATTATAACACAATGACTGAACACAAAATGGATTTCACCAATTGAAAATAATTTGTCCATTGATTTGCTTCAAAAAATCTCTGTACATTATTTACATTCCTAGTTCTTCATTTTTTGAAAAATCTAATTCCTACTGTCTAACTACAATCTACTTCCTCTCTCTATCTTTTCAACTGATTTTTCTAATGATTTATACAACATATCCCAAGGGTCACGACCCTTTAGTTTCTAGTAGAACCGTTTTTTATTTCATGACAACACTAACTCATTTGACCCCAATTTCTGACGAAAGCTATATAATCAGATGTATCGTCGAGCACTTGTTCGAATTTTCATTTTTTTAAATTATTATCCCCGAAGTTCGTCAAAATTTTGATGAACCTTTGTTTCGTCTACGTTTCGATGAAGATCTTTCGCCGAAATTGCGATGGACGTGCAAAGTTTAATTGTGGCAGGCATAAATTGAAATGAGCTCGACTATTTATTGCGACAGTGTTTTGCTCGACGGTTTTCTTAGGGAAAATCAGAAGAAACTCAAGAAGATATCGCCAGGTTGAGGGTAGTCATTGTCTTTTTCCAGAATTCATTTGTGAAGTCAGATTTGTACTTCCAGGTTTGAAAATCATATTTTAAAGCAACTTCTCATCAGATTTCATTTTTAGTCTTGTGCATTTTTAGAATTTCATTTCCAGATTTTAGACCTGGCTTCACAAATTCTTTAGAAGGGAATTGTTTATAACTGATGGAAAATTCTTGATGGATTTGGACAAAGATTATATTTGCAAGGTTTCAATTTTAACCCTAATGATCAATTTGCAATAGATTTGGGAGCCATAGCTAGATAATATCAAAGGTGTTGGTTTTTTTTTACTGTAACCAAGTTTATCTTCTAGACACATAGCATATAAAATCTCAGATAATACTGCCTTACAATACCATCAATCTATATTCTAACCCAATACTACTTATCAAATCCTTATATGAACATAGTCACCTATAACCTCACTCAAGCATTTTAATTAATTCCTTGAATTAAAGCCAAAATGAGAATTACACATACCATAACAGTGAGATGAACAGAATAACCCTTGATCATTTTATTCAGGATAATAATATATTCATACAATGGAGATACATGACCTTGAAATGAGTAATTTTCATTCAGATGCTAGTACTATCTTGAAAATTAAGTACCCTTGAAACTAAAACCTACAACAGAATGACAACAAACCTAAGAATAGTATTTTCACTATAATATCAGGCTCTTTAGAAATTCGCTCTGCAACTTCAGTTAGATTCGACCTAAATATATCTAACTTGCTAACCCATATTTCTGGTCTTGAAATCCTTCTTATAGGGAAAATGAAGGAGAAACAAGCCATGGACCAAAAATACACCTGTCACTGGTCACTTGGACCGCCTTATGACATTTCAAAAATTGGTTACAACAGTTGAGTCTCTGGAGAATCTTCTTGTTCATCCCGTCCACTGGAGAATAACTAGTGCATTTACCAAACTTTGAAATCTTGCACCAAAACTGCCACCAAGACATAGCCAAAATTTCTTATAACCATAACCATTGAGTTGTTAACTGCTGGTTGTAGACTTTGTCCTATTCTTGTTTAGTTAAGTACTTTTTTACCCATCCTTGATATTCCTCATCCGTTAGACAATTAACATTTACCACCTCATTTACCTTCGCACTGTAAGGTGTATACTTTACTACTACTTGATTCGCCTCCCTTTCAAAAGATTCCAAAAATGTGCTAGTGTTAATGATTTTATCCATACTACTCATCAGCATGTCATAATCCGAGTCATCACAAATCAATTTGAGTTGTGCATTGATGATTTCATCTACCCTGTCCTGCCATTGTTGCAGTGATCTAACATTTCCTTGGGCATCTAGAATATCTGGTAAAGATGTGTCACTCCAGTCATCAAAACTCTTTACCAACTCTTTAATCCTCTTGCTGAAATCATCAGGTAAGGCCTAGAAACCTTGCAGTGACTTCACAAAGTCTTGAGCAGGCCTTAATTGTTGAGGCCTATTAGCTGCATTTTGAGAATTTCATTTCTAGATTTTGTTGTGCAAGTTTAATATTCTGATTTTAGGAGTCTAACAGTTGGAAATCATAGTAAAATAAGAATTTAATCATTTATGGAATTAGCATTTGAAAGTGTTTGTTGGGGTCATTAACTTCATATTATCTTCTCTTTTGCAAGGGTGGTTGCATGTTGAATTTTTTTGGTGTAAAATATCATAATTATTATATTTTGTTACCTGTGTATGATTAAAAATTATTGGAGTGTGAGTTTGATATTTTTTGAAGATCTAAATATTCAAGCTTGGTAAAAAAAAATCATGTCAGATAATATTAGTTTAGAACAAAATGAAGAGACAGTTGCTAGATTGTGGGCTATATTGAAAAGAAAGGGTGATAGAAAATATTATTGTCCTTGCAATAATTGCAAGGGTTTAAAGACAAGAAGAATTTTAATCACAACAGCTGAGAAACATTGTAGGCAACATAGTCACATTGAAGAGGGGCATGATTATCGTCCATTGGTAAGTTGTTCATTATATGTGTTTATATTGATTGAATTTGTAAATATTTTTATTGTTTTCACATTTGATATATATATATAAAATCACTTGATCATGATCATGGTTTATTTGTGTCTATCATTATTATAAAGGTGGGGTGCCCTAGGGCACACGATATGAATTATCACGGCCCAAAGAATTTGGTTTTGCAAGCGGAGGAACATGGAGCTGTGAATATCGAAGATAAAGTTAATGATCCTATGGAAGAAGATCATGAGCTATAAAACACAATTGAAGATGATGGTACAAATACATTGATCCATGACACATGTAGTGGCACATCTGATCATGTTGATCGAGATGACTTTGATGATGTTCATGATTTACCTGTACTTGAGAAGGCATACAAGCCCCTTTATGAAGGCTCCCAAACAACTCTTTTCTCTGTTGTATTGTTGTTGGTGAATTTGAAGGTTATGAATGGTTTATCCAACATAGCAATCTCACGGATGTTAAGGTATGTCATATATGTCATCTTTTTTCATCTATTTTAATTGTTGTTAGTTCATCACTAGTAAATAAAGGATGAAGTATTTACCATTAATATTCTTTATATTAAGAAATTATTTTTTGTTGTAGATTGATTGGTGAATTTTTGTTACCACCATCAAATATTTTACCTCGCTCATACCGAGATTTATCTGGCATTATGAAAGATATTGGAATGGAGTATCAAGCAATAGATGCATGTCCCAATGTTTATATTATATATCATAAACAACATGAATTTGCAGCAGAATGCCCAGAATGTCATATCAGTAGATATCAAACAGATCAACTAACAAAAAAGGTGCCTCGCAAGGTTCTTCGTTATGTTCTCATTATTCCACGTATGCAACAATTATTTAGGTGTGAAAGCTTAACGCAATTTATGGATTACCATGCACGTAATAGAAGTGGAGATGAGATTCTTCGAATGCCTGCGGATGGTTCTGCATTTAGGGACATGGAGGAAAAATGGCCACACTTTAAAGAAGAACCTCGTAATCTCAGGCTTTCATTGGCAGCGGACGGTGTCAATCCATTTGGAGAGCTGAGATCTCTTTACTCGGTGTGGCCTGTTTTTGTTATCAACAATAACATTCCTCCATGGATGTCAATAAAGAGGGAGCACATAATGTTGGCAATGATTGTTCTTGGTATTTTTTTACATCAATTTTATTTAACGTAGTAGCATCTCATTTGTCTTATTTTTTGCATAATGACTTATATGTTTTTTCATTTAATAGTCATGTACATGAATTTATATATATTGCAGTAAAATGGTTATAATAATTACGTAATGTTTATGTTCATTCAACTAGGTAAGTACCAAGTTAAAGATATGAATGTATATGTTGAGCCTTTTATCGACGAGTTACTAAAGTTATGGAATGGCATCACTATGTATGATGTATCTAGACCAATAGGACAAAGACAATTTCAATTCCATGCAATGCTTGTATGGAAAATTCATGATGCCCCGAAGCTAACACATTTTTCTGGTATGTTATAACATTCGACTGCATGACTTTAATGATATTTAATTTTATGAAGTAGATATCATGCATGTTTTTTAAGTAATCTATTCATTATATATAATTATAAAAATTGACATATTTAATCCAATGATATATGATTTGCAGGTCTTCAAACAAAGGGAAAATTTGCATGTCCAATTTGTGGTCCAAAGATGAAATCTCATCATTCAGCAAGTTGAGGAAAGCAAGTGTTTGATGAGTATAGGCACTTCCTCCACATAAATCATAAGTATCGAACTATTAAAAAACATCTTTTCAATGGGAAATACGAGACTACATCAAAACCACAAAGAATGACACCTCGCCTATGGAAGTTGGAATATAATAGAATTAATTGTCAAGGTTATACATCGGATCAAATTGTTTATTTATCATTTATGATATGTTTTGAATTTATATTTTTATATTGTGTTGTGTTTACTCATGCTGTAATTGACAATGATTGTCGTTGTTAATTTGTTTAACTTATATGCTTCATGAAGGTAGTCAAGGCATTAATGGTCGGCTTCCACAGGGACTGAAAAGTTTTCCCAAACAATTTAGTAGGTTTCCCTACTATGAGAAGCTGCAAAATGTGCATTTGTTTGATACAATGCATATTGGAAAGAATATGATAGAAACGTTATGTAAAATATTGGATGGAAGGCATGACAAAGAAAAAATTGTCAAAATTAGTGACATTCAGGAAGCTAGTCATGCAATAAAAAATGTCATTCAATTAAATAGCGATGGAGACCAAATTAATATAAGTTCCCTTCCTTGGTTATTAACGGAGCAGCAAAGAAATGTTACAAAACAAGTCATACGAAAAATTCGATTTCCCACAGGATTTACTATGAACATAAACAAAATCATAACAAAGAAAGGTGAATTTGGGTCAGGGATGAAAATGCATGATTGGCATACCTTCATTAAGATAACTATTTTGGTAGATTATATATATATATGTATGCTACATGTAATTTTCAGTGTATGATGTTTACTACTTTTGGAAAAATATTAATGAAAAAATCATTTTATAATTGTTGCAGTATGTTCTACCTCTATCTCATCTAGACAACTTTGACAACAATGTCAAGCAAGTTATATATGATCTTGGAAAATACATGAGGTAAGTAGTGATATTTGTTCAATTCGTTGTATATTTTTGTTAAATCTCGTTAATATATATGTGTCTTGAATCACTTGTAGATGACTACCATCTAAAGCAATCCATAAAGAAGATATAAATTATTGGAAGAGAAAAATTCCTCATCTAATGTGTGAAATGCAAAAGTGTCTACCTTCGAAATTTTTCAATGCACAAGAACACTACCTCATACACCAAGTTGAGGAGATTGAATTGTGTGGACCTGTACACACAAGGTCAATGTGGATGGTTGAGAGGCACTTGAAATTTTTGAAGGCTTTGGTTAGACAAAGAGCACATATCGAGGGTTCTATGGTGGAGGGATACATGGTATACTAGACCATGGTGTACATTACTGAATATCTTCGTAAGTTTGCAGTAAAGATCCATGTAGATCGCATTTGGGATCCCAACTCCATTAAAAAATTCGAAGGGGAGTACCTGATGGGGAAAGGTAGATTGAGGAAAGTGACAGATAATTATAAGATGGTCATGGAGATTAATTAGAATGCATCTTATATTTGGTTTTAATGTATATTGTACTTATTTAATTATTAATCTTCAATATTCATCAATTATAAATTAAGGTCATATACCGTGGTAATTAACTAATTATACATCGTTTGTGAATTTCAATTTTTTTTGATACAGTTGGTCGAGAGTGGGATGCACTACATTTTTACGTTGCAAACAATCTTGATTGGATGACGGTATGTATTGAACGATGTCAACAATCTGGTCGCGCATTAACATGGGAAGGTGTGGCTTCATTGGTTAAAGAAGCTCATCGTAATGGAGATTCCAATGTTACACCAAGGGAAATTGATTTAGCATATGGTTTAAGAGATAAACAGGTATGTATAAATATATTAATCACCCATATTATTTAATTATTTTCAATTATATTGATGTATATATATGTTAAGATTTTATTTTCTTTGCATACATTCGACCAAGAATAAATATGTTTATCAACTGACAATATTGCAATAAGTTTTACATGTTTGACATATTGCAGGTGAAACACCACAAGGCTATGTGGTGCAATGGTCGTAAATTTTGAATCAAAAAGTTGGATGACACGAAGAAAAATTATGATTCTGGGATAACTGCAGTCTTCCAGATGACTAATGTTTCATCTAGAAGTGACATACATCTAGAAGTCTTAGAAAATCAATACTATGGGATTTTGGATGATATACTTGAGTGTGACTTTAAGTCCTTCAAATTAATTTTGTTTGTTGTCCTATGGTACATGCTACGATTGAATGAAAATGATCCCAAGAGAACTGTTATTGAACATGATAATGGATTTACCATGGTTCATACAAGGTATTTTGAGCGAGCTGGAAATGAGCCCTATGTTCTTCCAAGCCAATGTGAGCAGGTATTTTACTCAGAGGTTCTAGGTAAAGCAGGTTGGTCATATGTTGTTAGACATGATCCAAGAGGAAGGCTGATAAAATATAATGTGGTGGAAGAAGAAGATACTGAAGAAATAGAAGATGATGTAGATGATCAGGATCAACAGTTAGTTGATGATATGCCTGATGAAGATGTCGAAGAGGAGGAACTAGATCATGATGATGCAGGAGTTAATGTTCATGAAGATGATATTCGTGTGGATGATGACATTATCGAAACTGATATCAATGACGACGATGATGATATGACCAATCCTTACAATGTTGAATCTGGATCGGATGATACAGACAAAGAGTTGGATGATGAAGAAGATCAATGACATTGAAATGTATGAGTTATGTGATTGTATTATCTATTTGATATTAATTTCTTGATAGAACTATATTTGACTTATGTGGTTACATAATTAATTTATGATGTTTTTAATTTTAATTATATTAGAATATGTTCAGTTAACAGATGTAAAAAATAAAATGGATAAACCAAAAGATGAAAGCGTGAGACCACTGCCTTGTTGGGTGTATGGAGTCTAATGAAGATCTATAAAAGTGTAATCTATGATGGCAATAATTCAAAGTGTTTGGCACATAGATGTAGTTTATAACTTGTATAAATGTGCAAGTAAATGACTGACAAACTCTACTTGAGATAGAATGACAATCCTAGTTATGTGATTCTTCTTATTGATCCAATTAATACTCTTCAGTTACTGTGATTGACTAGAAGGGTTTAATTTTTACTTGAAAGAACCAAATAATCACATCACACAAATACAACAAATGTGTATCGGTAAACTGAATATATATATATGCTTGATATATCAATTCAAACAACAGAAAAGCATCAATAGTATCAACTACTTGGAGCATGAGATGATTACAACGACATTTCCCCACTTAAGATAGTCATTTAATTTTCAATTTGGCAGCAAGCTCTAAGCTAAGACAAACAGACACAAAACCTTACAAACACATACGATTTAGGCCAGTGCCATATACTATTGGGGAGTCGAATTCACAAATAATTCCAGACAACCAAATAATTGTATAATTCCACAAATAGCTAATACCAATATTAAGCCACAAGTTCAGACATCTTCATTAACTTCATCAAAATTCATACATGCATCTGAGTCTTTTAAAGGAAAGTTTCATTGAAAACTATCTACTGTATCTTTCTCCTATCCGCCTGTATCTGTTTTACATTATGAAACAGATATAAATATATCAAAATTGTGAAAGGGCGCGTCCTTTGAGAAATGTCTTTTGCTTAACAACAATAACAAACTAGAAATTATGCTCTATTAAGCCATTAATAGATGTTTTGATAGATAATCTCGGTAAGCTAGCCAGTTGTGTGTATCAGCATCCTCCAGTGCATTCCTTATGGCTATCTCCATTTTGAACATCTTCTCATTCTGTTCACATGCCCTGTCCATTGTTAAATCATTTCCTGTGGCTGTCTCCAGAATTGTTTGCATCATCGTTTGGCATTCCTTCATCCATCCTGTGGTAATAGACACTGTTTTACTCCTCTTTGGATAAGTACTTGTCCACCCATCTCTGATAATCTTCGTCCGTTGGCCAGCGAAAATTCACAACCTCATTCACCTTAGTATTGTAAGGTGTGTACTTCACTGCAACCTGATTGGCTTCCCTTTCAAAAAACTCTAAGAATGTGCTGGTGTTAATTATCTTATCCATACTATTTACCAACCAATCATAGTTTGAATCATCACAAATTGATTTGATTTGTGCATTGATAACTTCTTATGCCCCATCCTGCCACTGTTGCAATGTCTTAACATTTCCTTGTGCATCAAAAATGTCTGGCAAAAATGTATCATTCCACTCATCAAAGCTCTTTATCAGCTCCCTAATTCTTCTATTGAAATCATCAGGTAGGGCCTGGAATCCGCTCAATGATTTTACAAAGTTTTGAGTAGGCTTCAATGACTGGGGCTTGTTGTCCGCATCAAACCTAGAAGCTTTGTACATAATATCCAGATCGTTGGCCCTAGGGATCCATTTCTTAGCCAAAGGCAAAACTATTTCTCGATCCCTATTGATATTTTTTATTCCATCCAAGAATAAAGAATACAAAGAATGTACAGATGGTAATTTACCATTAACCTTTTCATTAAGATGCCTCAAAACTATGTCAACCACCTCACTTTGTTTGGAAATTGCATCATCCTCACTTGCCTTTAAGGCAGCCTGCAATTCTATGATCCTATTCAACATTTGCTTCTTGGTGGGATCCACAAAATATTCAAATTCTTCTTCAACTGGCCTTTGTGTAGGATTGAGAGCAGGTGCCTGGATGGGGAACCCCAGAGTTGAAACAATTGGAGTAGTATGGGGGACTGATCCTACAATAGAAGGTAATGCTCTGATACCAGAAGCACTGGAGGATTCTCCCACCTGCCCATATTTTAACCTATCTACTTCAGATTGCATCTCAACATTCCTTTGCTGCATCGTACTATATTCTGCAATTATCATATTGTATTTCTCCATCAGAATCTTCTTTTCAACCTCTTCTCTCTCAACTGTCTTTTGGGCCAATTTGGCCACATTCACTGTCAAGATTGTAGCTTTTGTTGTTGAAGTTTCACAAGCTCTCTTGATGATTAGCCCTCCCCTTAGGTGTGGGCTAATATCAGTTACATTTGGCTTTCTGCCCTGGGGTGCCAATGCCCATATGGCCAGGTTTCATACTCCTCACTGAAGGCAAAGTCCTGCAGAGCTGCCTTAACCTCTTCTTCACTATTTTTTATAGGGTGCTTGGACTATAAGATAACATTGAATGCAACCGCATCAGCTATGTCCCATTTAGGCAAAAGTAAGAAACCGGCCTGAGTCACAAGTCTTCTTCCCTCCTCAGGAGTGATGCCTTTGAATTCTTCCATTAATTCAGCCTTGACCTCATCATCATTGTCCTGCTCAGACCTATCAGGTCTTGATTCTCTCCTACTCTTGCATTTGTTCTGGTACTCTTCTAGTTTCATCCTCCAAACTAGTTGCAAGAATACAGGAGTCTTTAAAAATGCATCATCGTCCAAGAATGCCTTGCAGGCCTCCATCCTAGCATCTTGTACACATTGCCCCTTTACATCCATGTCAGAAAGCACCAATTGTGTTGATCTAGGAGGGGAAGGGATACCAACTTGCATGTCTTGATCAGTCACAATTATCTCATCCATCAGAGTTTCCTCCTAACTCTGTGCCTCTTAGGGCTTGGCTCTGATGGTAACACTACAGGATCACCTCTTGGTGGTGAATCTAGATCCACAATCCTTATCCCTCCGAGTGCTTTGATCCTTGGACCCAGATGTGATGATGCTCGCATGACTTGTTTTCCCTTCTTATCCCCTTCTTCCTCATCACTGCTCGCATTCCTCTTTCTCTTGTATAGAGGCTTGTCAACTGGTGGTTGATAAGTTGGCCTTGTTTCTTCAGGCCTCACATCCGGTCTTTCTATACCAAAATCTAATTCCAAACTAACCCTCTTGGTCATGAAGGTACCCATGATATTTTTGAAATTAGCCATTAAGAAGTCTATTCTCTTGTGAAATGGAGTGAACTCCATTAATGGATCATATTTTGGATCCATTTTATGTATTATAGCCAACAACTTTTCATATGCAATCCATTTTTCTTTATTCAACTCCTGCCTATTCAAATCAAACTCATTTCTGATTAGGTCCTCAGGAAAGTTGAATTCATGTGAAAATTTGCCACCTTTAATTCATTGTCTGAACAATACAAATAATCCCTCAGGGTCATGCTATCTCCTAGGACCATTCCTCAAATTGAAGTCATCAAAAAACCTTTCAAAGTGGACCCATCCTCCCTTGGAATAGACAAAATAAAAAACAATAGTGTAGTCAAGGAACAAAGTCCCTTTTCCTTTCTTTGTTAGGTTGTCCTCATGAATACAACCTAGTTGCCACATTACTTTGGAAAACCCCATCCTTGATGGTACATTAAAGGGGAGGATATGAGGGGTTCCCTGGAAACCACACCCTCAAGACAGTGCTTATAGGGTACAAGATGATATCACCCCAATTGTGACACACTTTCAAACTAGGCTTCCTCACCTTCGGTCGGAGGAAGTCATGCAAATCTTCAGGGACTCTTGGCACATTTACCACCAAATGAGCCCTGAGTCTGGAGGCAAAGCAGTTATCAAACTGCACAAAGCTGGCACCTCCCCTATTGTAAGACAAATTTGCACTCCATGCCTGTACTGGTAACCTTTCTCCATTCACCTCTTGCCTCAACTCCATGTTTTCTAAGAAGAAAACAACATTCTTGTACAGGAACATATGCATCAATAGGGAGTACCAAAAAAAAGGAGTGTCAGTATCCCCCACATGCAGCTTCATCAAACCCTCATGCATCTTCTCTGACAGGAATGATGCAAAGTCATATACCACAAAGAAGTTGGGATGCTGAATCTGGGCTCCCATAAACATGTACACAACTGGCATCACAGTATTAGGGCTAAACCCTAAAATCTGGCACAATGAATAAAATGTTGCCAGGAAGTGACTGACAAAACAACTTAGCTTGAAAGGCTCCTGGTCATTTGGGCTGATAAGAATTGTTGAATTGCCCACCCTAGCCAGGTGAAGAGGAAGCAACTTCAATCTGAAAAGAGGCTTTAACCTTTTGTACTCCTCCTTCATCTCCTCAAAATCTATCTAGACTAAGAAAGGGCTATACTCAGTCAAATCAAAAATCTGCCAAATCTCATCTACATTTAGGCTTAGCAGAATTCCACCATCATTATCCCTTATGACCCTTGTCACAGGATCATACCGTGCTGCCACTGCTCTGAGAAAGTCAACATCAGGGAACACATTTGGCACTGTTAGTTTTTCCATGTCATATCTCCAAGCATTATATAATGGGTGAGGTAAGTTTCATTGTCCATACCACAGCCTAAACATTTCAAGACCAGTCATAGGAATCCCGGCATCTGCAACGTTATAATTTTTGCACAGTAGACCTTCGCCTAGGGTCTTTCCATTCATTAAAACCAAACCACTCTTCCTGTCATTTGTTGACAATGGGAGTTGATACAAGAAGTCATCATACAAATTCCTCTTCAAATAATCAACATGGCCAGAGTGCTGCTTCGGTGGTGCCATCTTAAACAACTAGGGCTTCTTTTAAAAAATCAAATCTTTGAAGAAACTAGGGGTACCCAGAACACAAAAATACAACACAACTATGCAATTCCAATAATTCAAACGAACCAGTAACCCTACGACAATAATTAACAAAACCCCTTGACCATCACAATAGAACCCTTCGCAAAGACACATTCAAATTAACCCAGCAGTTTAGAAAATAACTCACGGGATTTCGTGCCTTATAGAGAACCAAACTTCACGGTGATCGCTCGAAATTTTTTATCTCTGGCTCTGAACTGCTTGGAAAATACTTGAATGCTTTTGTGATGAAGATAGAAAAAGAGAAGATACTTTATGTCAATTGAATTGAGGTAGTAGATGTCTCGTCCGCCATTAAAGCTCATTTGCATGCCGCCCCAACGACTCTAATCGTATTTGATGCGAATTTAAACTTCAACCGTTGATCTTTTATTTTTGTCAGATCATCGAACAACCATCTTCAAAAGGGCTAACAAAATCTCCATGTCAGCATCGAGGGCCCACCACAAAAGCATCGCCAAAGGAATACACGTGGCGCCCACCCGTGATATCGTGATCATTAAACATCCTGCATCTTTGGATCATGCGATGGCGGGCAACCGTTGATTCCTACCATTGGAAATCGTGTTCACTCACAGCAGTCAGTAGCACCAAACATAACCGTCGAGCAAATTTTTACCTTTTTTATAACATCACCGTCGATCTCAAGCACGTGCATCTCGTAGCTGTTTTAGTAATCCACTTTATAACGTATTTAAGTCCGACACAAATATTAAACGCTTTATTAATCCCTTTTCAACATTGGCAGCTTGGGACACGTGATGCTAACCCATGATATCACAATCACCAAACAACTAATGGTGATGTCATCACGAGATCGCGGGGAGCGGTCAGGATCAATCGTAGGAAGATCGACGGTCATTAAAAACACAGCAGTCAACAACACCAAACATAACCATCGAGCAACTTTTTACCAAGATTATAACATCACCATCGATCTCAAGCATGTGCATCTTGTAGCTATTTTAGTAACCCACTTTATAACGTATTTAAGTTTGACACAAATATTAAACGCTTTATTAATCCCTTTTCCACATTGGCAGCTTGGGAGACGTGGCGCTCGCCCGTGATATTACAATCGCCAAACAACCAGTGGTGATGTCATCGCGAGATCATGGGGAGAGGTCAGGATCAATCATAGGAAGATCGACGGTCATTAAAAACACAACAGTCAGCAGCACCAAACATAACCATCGAGCAACTTTTTACCAAGATTATAACATCACTGTCGATCTTGACCACGTGCATCTCATAGCTGTTTTAGTAACCCACTTTATAACGTATTTAAGTTCGACATAAATATTAAATGCTTTATTAATCCCTTTTTGGCATCAGCAGGTTGGGACATGTGGCGCTCGCCCATAATATCACAATCACCAAACAACGTGGTGATGTCATCGAGAGATCGTGGGGAGCGGTCAGGATCAATTGTAGGAAGATCGACGGTCATTAAAAACACCCCCTGCAAAAATAAAACAACTATTAAAAAGTCAGGCGAAATAACCTTTTTGTGTGTGCAGATTGTGCGACCGTTGGATGAAGTGATTTTAATCTTGACCATTGCTCGTAGACCTCGCAAGGTTTTTGCTAATGTCACAAATATGGTGCAAGGCGTGCGAGATTTTGCCATCTGTCACATTTGATGGTGGGGACCAGTTTTGCTCGTTGATTGATTATGAAGGTTGATGTCGACAGCTGTTTCCATACCGACGCATCGTGGTTGTTCCTCGCTGACCTCGTGCAATTAAAACTGCAAAATAAAACAACTATTAAAAAGTCAGGCGAAATAACCTTTTTGCGTGTACAGATTGTGCGGCCGTCGGATGAAGTGATTTCAATCTTGACCGTTGCTTGCAAACCTCGCAAGGTTTCTAGTAACATCATAAATATTGTGTGAGGCATGTGAGATTCTGCCATCTATCACATTTGATGGTGGGGACCAATTTTTCTCGCTAATCGATTATGAAGGTTGATGCTGACAACTGTTTCTGTACCGACGCATCGTGGTTGTTCCTCGCTGACCTCTCTCAATTAAAACTGCAGTATCAATAATGCTGCGAGGTGTGTGATTTGGTGACGCATGGACTCCGATGCTGTGCATTGATAACAAAGGTGGGGCCCATTTATGTGCTGATGTGGTGCTCGGTAGGTGAATATCCTGCTTGTTTGTTGACTAGAGGGAGAACATGGCATTTTCAAACTATTTTGACTAAATTTGAGCCATTCTCCTAGCCAATGTTGCGATTGATCAACGGCTCGTATTTAAAAATAAACTGATATTGTACGATAGTCGTTTTATCTCACGCGAGTGAATAGTAATGGCTACGTTCGACTCTGCCTGCATAATTAAATGCTAAAATTTGCAAATTACTATTTCAGTTCTGTATCTCTACATTGAGGAAGAATTGTTTGGTATCGAGTGAAGCAAGCCGTGGTTACGATTTCTCAATTTCGCTGCCTTGGATGTTCTGCGATTGAAACCATAAGTAGCACGTATGCCATTTCTTGTAAATTCAGAATATTTTATGGTTGTTTGTTGGGCAATTCGTGATTGTTTCCTGTCTCTGTTCTTGAAGAATTGATTGAATAGATTTGCTTTTAGAGCTTGTCTAGATAATTGCTAGGGTTTTTTGAATATTGAAGAATTTTCTATTAAGGCTATGTTCAAATTTAGTTTATGGTTTTGATTGTGTAAAATTTGTTATATCGACGTTTCGGATCACACTCCGTGATCCATCATTAGGATGAAAGAGAGCCAAGAGAGAGAAAAATCAATCAATCCCTTAACCCTTAACCCTTAATCCCTAAACCCTCTACTTGAGAGAGGGGGAGGGAGAGGTGGTGGGAGGGACATACTTGAGATAGAGGGATAGGGAGAGGGAGAGAGAGTGAGTGAGTGAGAGAGGGAGGGAGTGGAAGAGAGACAGAGGGAGTCGCTGTGAGAGGGAGAGGGTGTAGGAGGGGGAGACCTAACAAAGAGAGAGAGGAAGATGGGGTAGTATGGAGATACTTGACAGAGAGAAAGAGGGAGAGAGGGTGGGAAGGAGAGACCTAGAGAGAGAGGGAGAGAGAAAAAGTGGGAGAGAGAGAGAGAGGGAGAGAGACAAAGTGGGAGAGAGAGAGAGGGAGTGAGAGAGGGAGAGAGAGTGGGAGAGAGAGATGGAGAGACAGATATATAGAGAGAGAGAGAGTGAGAGAGAGGGAGGGGGATGGGATGAGAGGGAGAAACCTAAGAGAGAGGGAGAGGGAGAGGGAGAGAGGGTGGGAGGGAGACACCCAAGAGAGAAGGAGAGGGAGACAAAGTGGGAGAGAGGGGGTGGGAAGGAGAGATCTACGAGAGTAGGAGAGAGAGGGAGTGAGAGATAGAGGGATGGGAGAGATACAAGGAGTGAGAGAGAGAGAGACTTGAGAGATGGAGAGGGCGTGGCAGGGAGAGGGAGTACTCAAGGGAGAGGGAGTACTTGGGATAAAGGTATTTGAGAGAGATGGAGGGGGTGGGGGGAGATACCTGAGATAGAGGGAGAGAGAGAGTGGGAGGGGGTGGAAGGGAGATATCTGAGAGAGAGGGAGAGAGATAAAGGGAGTGAGAGAGAGAGGAGGGAGAGATGGGGAGAGATAGAGGAGTGAGAGAGAGAGGGATGTGGGAGAGAGATGAGGGTAGTGAGAGAGAGACAAAGAAGAGGCTGAAAGAGGGAGAGGGTAGGGAGGACTTGAGAGACAAGAGGAGGAGAGTGGCTGGGAGGGAGAGACAGAGAGAGAGGGAGAGAGTGGGAGAAATATAGAGGGCAGAGAGAGAGAGGGACTTGAGAGAGAGAGGGAGAGGTCGTGGGAGGGAGATACTTGAAAGAGATGGAGAGGTAGAGGGAGACAAATAGATAGAGTGAGATAGGGAGGGAGTGGAAGAGAGATAGAGGGAGTAACTGTGAGAGGGAGACGGGGTAGGAGGGGGAGAATTGACAAAGAGAGAGAGGGAGAGGGGGTAGGATGAAGATACTTGAGAGAGAGAGAGGGGGAGAGGGTGTGGGAGGGAGAGACCTAAGAGAGAGGGAGAGAGTGAGAGTGGGAGAGAGTGAGAGAGAGGGAGTGGGAGAGAGAGAGGGAGTGTGTGTGTGAGAGAGAGAGGGGGGGATGGAGATACCCGAGAGAGAGTGAGAGAGAGAGGGAGAGAGATAGAGTGAGTGAGATAGAGGGAATGGGAGAGAGATAGAGGGAGTGAGTGAGTGACAGACCTAAGGGAGAAGGGGTAGGAGGGAGAGACTTGAGAGAGAGCAACAAAGAGAGAAAGATAACAATCTAAGAGAGGGAGATGGAGTGAGAGACAAAAAGACCAAAGAGGGAGAGAGAGAGAGGGAGAGAGATAGATTTATTTAGGTACCTACGTGGGAGGGAAAGAGACCTAAGAGAGGGGATTGGACTGAGAGAGTAGTCTAGATCGCGTGGGAGGGAGTGAGACCTGAGAGATAGAGACTTTAGAGGGATAAAGAGTTATCCAGTTATGACAACGAATTAGAGAAAGTATGAAAGGTAAAACTTCGACTATCCATCTACGATCATAAACTTTGCACTCTAAGCATTATCAAATTTATTCACCAAAGAGGGGAAATTCTAGTTTTGTGCAAAGCAGGCCGTTTGGCACTTGCCAAATGAGTAGTCACACTTGGTGCACGCCAAATTTGGCATTCAACAAATGTGATGAGTCATTTGGCACTCACCAAATGTGATGAGTCATTTGGCGAGCGCCAAATGACCTGCTTTGGATGTGTTAATTGACAGGATTTGCCAAATGTTCTCATATTTTTGTCTGTGCTCCCCTTCTCATTTGCATGTCAAGATTCAATGCAAGTTTATAAAAAAAACCATGATAGCGTTAACCTCTCTCTTAGCTATCTAAATATATAATTCTTTTTTCATTTTGATTTAGTTAAGGTTTTGATCCATGGCTTCTATTGTAAATGCCTTTGTTTTTGGTCAAACACCAACATGTGCTAGTTTTAAGATAGATTTTTACCCATTCATAGAAACTTGAAATAAATTACATTTTTTAAAACTAGACTCCATTCTACACATGATGAAAAAAATAATAATCAATTTTTCGATTAGTTTGCAAAACAATTAGGGGGGAGCACACTCAATTTTCAACTTTTCAAGATGTGCCCACTTTGAAAATTCATAAAATATTATATATTCATTAAAAAAATTATCCGAAAGAACGGGGATAAACTACATGGTGTTAGTTAATTTCTCACTATTGGATTTTTGAAATTCAAAAAAAAAATCAATCAAAAAAGGGGGGATCCCTCAGGCACTATGCTATTTTTTTTTATAAAAACAGGACCTGTTTTGGCCCCCCCCTTTTTGAGACCCTTAATCTTCACTAATTTCAAAAAAAAATAGTAGCTTAGAAACTAGACTTGGAGGAGCACTTCAACTTTTTTTTTTTCCGCATATTGAAATTTTGAGCATAGCTATCTTCATTTTCTCATGCAAATCAGATTTTGTTGATTTCAAAAAAAAAAAGTGGCATCTTAAGAGCCAAAATTGTGTCACAAATCGGTGCACTTACCCATTAAATGAGATGAAATTCATTCATAAAACAATGATAACAAAGTGCACACACGATTTATTCATCTATTGAATTCACATTACATTCATATTTTACTCTACATAGTAAATAGCAAATAGTAACTACACAATTGGGGTGTAACAAGAATTGTTGAGAGATCACGAGGAATATACACTAACATGTGGTAGGATGAGAGGTTACAATGAGAAGCTAAGTGAATGCATGAATCAAATGATTGATTGCATGAGAGATGAAGTGGGAGTGAGTGAGAGTGAATTGAGTTTTTTTAGTCAACTCACTAAATTTATCAATGATCACTAAAGTTAGAGGTGGTCACTAAATTTAGGATTAGAGGAATAAAGATAGAACTAATATTTTTAGGAAAGAAATTTAATGATAATTTTAAAATGTGAAAAGTCAAACTAAATAAATTAAATCATTTATTTAATTTTGGAGCAATAATTAGATAATTAAATAATTAAAATTATTTATTATTTAATTACTGTGAAATGACAACGTCGTCGGTCACGTTAAAAAGTTTACCAGACACACTGCAGTTTATAATGCATGTTTTAGACCACACTTTGGATGTGTCTCACTCATCAATTTTTCCTCGTATATAATTAAGATTTCAAGTTGGCAACTAACTCAAAATTAACATGAGTTAATATCTTTCTAGTGTCTTTTTTCTGAACTCCTTTTAGGTACCTAGCTTGTTGTGTGGAAGTTTGTGGTTTCACAGTAGTTAGTAATGACTATTTGATTGTTTGGTGTAAGTTTAAATCTATGTTACACCGCCGTCGGGACGGGGGGACGTCGGACAAGGGGACAGGTTTCTAGGATAGGAGGACAAAGGGGCCTCAATTGGGGACGGCAGGGGGACGGTGACGAGGGGGCGGGGGAGGGTTGGGGGTTGTATATACTATATGCTATACATATGGTACTTAAAATGCTAGTTATGAAAAGATGTATAAGACTATTAAGAAGTAAAATAGCAAAATTGCAAATGCCAAATTGAAATACTAAATAGTAAATATATAATACTTGAACATTGAACAATGAGCATTGAAGTTTTCAATATCAAATTACTAATTAGAAATTACAATACTCAATACTACAATTGTCGAATCAACAAATGGAAGATTTCTATTATATGATATCAAAAATATCTGATCATAAAGATGATTACAATGAGTAGCATGATATCAAAACAAGTACCAAAAAAAAAAAATGTTAAATATTTTTTAAAACCATGTCTTTTAAGTGGCCATCGGGGACGCCTGGACATGCTCGAGACGCTCGAGGGACACCCAGACGTCCTCCTCAACGTCTTGGGGACGTCGAGACGTTTCTACGTCTCTGACGACGAGAGAAAAAAATGGTGGCGTCGTCAAAAACTTGAGAACGCCGTCCCAAATCTTAGGACATCCCCGTTCCGGAAACGCTAAGACTTAGTGTGGGGGGTGGGGGAACGCATCCCCAAAGTTTACTGGTTTAAATCTTTATGCGTCCCCGGGATTCACTGGTTTAAATCCACTATAAAGAGTGAGAATGACATTTGATTGCTGAAAGCCTTAAAATATTGTGCGGAAAGTGTTTGAGGTACTCATTAAAAAACAATTGCCATGGCACCAAAAAGCAAAGATGGTCTGCCAGAATATAGGAGTAGCTACGAAGTCCGTTTCAACAAGCCGTTCTTATCATTGTTCCGTTAACAATGACAACTTAGTGTTGATATCCATTTGTTTAATTTGTTCAAGGAAGTGATGTGCTTCTTGTGTAGATTTTTTGGACCAAGTAGATTCCCTTTTTGTTTATAATACTTTATGATGGCAAGAACCCCAATTGTTCACCACCTTATTCCACGTCCTTCAAAACTTTGTGCACCACAATAGGTACACGTGGGATGAAAAGTTTTTGACCATCTGCGCATCTGTACTTGAGGCTAATGCCTTGATTTCGAAGAGTTAACGGCTTAGGTCTGGTTGATAGTTACCTAATGGATATGAGCCCAAATTCTATATAATTCGAGTGGAGGGGGCTCTATCTATGCCACAGATTTTGCAAGAGACGTGTAACATCTCCTATGGTTGTGATTAGTCACAATTAAATTTCAAGGGTTATCACACAAATTCAAAGGACAAGTGGTAGAGAGTGTATCCCACTCCCTATGGATATGGGGGATATATCTCAATTTTTTTTATCTTTATATTTCTTATGTACATCCATTTGTGATTCAAAATTAGTTTTTAATGTTATGTTATACATTAAAGTTTTAACATTAAAAATTAGATGAATTATGATAAATATATCATTTTATATAAAGTTGTGATTTAAAAATATTTATATCACTAATATTTATATTTGTACAAGATCATACAACAATGAAAATGGTGGTAGTAAAAAAAAATATATTCCATCAAAACAATTGATTACTAATTAGCAAAGCCTCAAAAGACATTAAGGATTTGTCCATATTCAACTTCAAATCATTAAACTATAAGACATGAGTATAGAAGAAGGGGGTTGATAACTAAAAAAGAGGAGCTAGAGAAAGATCAAGGTACCATAGAGCCAAATGAAGAACCAAATCCAAGTCAACCTCCTAACATAACTAATAAAATGTAAGCTATAATTACTTCTTCAAGAACTATCATTCCTCTTAGTCTACTAAGAGAAATTGTTCATATGTAAAGTCTCTTATTCCTACTAATTTTGGTTGTCTCTTCATGCACACGATAATTCTTATACACTCTTTCGAGTTGTTTTTACCATTGGATTTGATTTACCATGTTATGTCATCCTCATTATAATCTACTATAAAATTTGGATCAATTGTCGCTAAGTCAACACTTGCTTTAAGGATTTATTGCATGAACAATCAAATTACCAAAGAATGAGATAATATATATCATGGATGAGCCCCTAATTACCTCTAATGGCACTCTCAACCAAAGAATGAAATAATACCTATCATGGATGAGCCCCTAATTACCTCTAATGACACTCTCAACCAAAGGATGAAATAATACCTATCATGGATGAGCCCCTAATTACCTCTAATGGCACTCTTGGCAAATGTTTCCTAGTTACCATTGGTAGTTTTGCAAAATAAAGGTAAAACAAATTTGGTAGGGGAAATGAAGATTCAATTGGTAACCAAGCTATTAGGGTTAACACATGAGGATGAGTTAAAAAAGATGGAAAAGTCTCTAGGCATAAAAAAAATCTATTAATTATGTGACATATTGTCACTTGGGTGGCATTTGTCATCATTAGACTTGAAATGTTGATCCACATACAATGACACAAAAATAGATATTTATGTATTGATCCCTCAAAATATGTAATGAAATAACTTGCACAAAGAGAATAATACTTACATATATATCTTAAATAAAATATACCATGAGATATCTTTCTCAAGACCCCTATTTCAATTGTAACATATGAATTTTGTTTCAAATTTTTAATCTAAATTTATTATTCTAAATTAGATCGTTTCCTTTAAAATCAATTAAATTTATCACTCTAAATTACATGCCTCCTTTAAAATCAGTTAAATTTATTATTCTAAATTACTCTTAATTACCCGTCTCCTTTAAAATCAGTTAAATTTATTATTCAAAATTACCATTTTCTTAAAAATCAGTGGATGATTGTCTGTGCAAGAAGCCTGGATGCTATGCATGTCCTCTTCAGTTGAGCGATGGAAGAAATCGACAGGAGTCTGAGAGATTCGACCCTTGGGCGAAGTAGATCGTACGGGGGAACATGATAGGCTGTGACAATGGCAGTTGCAGCGAGCGGTTGCTCGAATCCATTGTCACCTGGCTAGCCACTTTAATGACAAAAATCAGTACAATTGAAAATGGAGTGTGGCACGGATCGAGTGTCAGCTTTAAAGGATAAAAGAAAATTTCAAATTTATTTATTATTTTTTATGTACACGAGTTTTTCATATCCATGTATAATTGTACAATATATTTTATAACAAGCCACTCCTTTAATCTACCTATTCATCATGGAGTCAAAGTCAGGATGTGGTCTTATGAGGGAGGCTTTTGGATCTATTTTGAAGGAGCAGGGGATTCTATGAAGGGAAAAAAAAATGCTACATGATTAATTAGAATATTTTCCTCAACAATAATAGCCCCTTATCTTTTAGTTTGAAAATTTAGGCTTTTTTCTGCCACTTGTCAATCATATGAAATTTCTAAATTCTCACCAATTAATTTTTATTTATTTTATATTTATTTACTCTCTCAAATTGAATATGGAAAATAATAAAATTCATGAGACCACCAGCTTCCGTAAATTTAGGAGCTTAAACTACACTTCAAAATTCATGGGACCACCTACTTAAAAATAATCTTAAAAATTCTCAGCAGCACCCACTGAATCTTTTTAGGAAGCCCCCTCCATGAGACTGCACCCTAGTGGACCAACCCTCCACAAAGTAATTTATAAACGCGTTATCCACTTTAGTGGACCAACCCTCCACAAAGTAATTTATAAACGCGTTATCCACTTAAATGAAAAAAATCAATACAATTGAAAATGGAATGTTGTGAGATTTATTTACTATTTTTAATTTTTATGTACATGAGTCTTTCACACCCATATACAACTGTAGAATGCCTTGGTATAATTTAATAGAAAATGTATTGCAAATACTAAGTAATACTTGGGAATAATAAGTCACCATGTTTTCACGAGTATGCATTGCAACATGTACATGTCACACTTACAATGTGAACAATTTTTTTGTCTATTGTTTGTCTATTAATGTTATGGGAAAAAGTTTCAAACATTACATTTTTTAATATGTTATTCTTGTCCTTATTGTCATAAGATATCTTTTAATGTGTATTTTTATCCTCATTATCTTATGATATATTTTAATATGTACTCTTGTCTTTATTGTCATACAACTAAAATAAACTAGAAGAGTCATGAAAAACAATTAAATTTGAACTTAAAAACAAAGGGATGAGACTATAGTTGTGGTAGAGAAGTAAGAAAAATCCCATCCAAGATGGACAAAATGCTAAATATTGAAGTATGACAAAACAATTAATTTAAACTTAACAAATAAGCTATAAGAAATCAATTAAATATTAGAACCATCTACATTAAGGACATCTTTACAAAATAACTAAATCAAATGATTTAACATGTAAAGATATACAACTGTAGAATGCCGTGGTATAATTTAATAGAAAATGTATTGCAAATACTAAGTAATACTTGGGAATAATAAGCCGCCATGTTTTCATGAGTATGCATTACAACATGTATATGTCACACTTACAATGTGAACAATTTTTTTTCCATTGTTTGTCTATTAATGTTATGGGAAAAAGTTTCAAACATTACATTTTTTAATATATTATTCTTGTCTTTATTGTCATAAGATATCTTTTAATGTGTATTTTTATCCTCATTATCTTATGATATATTTTAATGTGTACTCTTGTCTTTATTGTCATACAACTAAAATAAACTAGAAGAGTCATGAAAAACAATTAAATTTGAACTTAAAAACAAAGGGATGAGACTATAGTTGTGGTAGAGAAGTAAGGAAAATCCCATCCAAGATGGACAAAATGCTAAATATTGAAGTATGACAAAACAATTAATTTAAACTTAACAAATAAGCTATAAGAAATCAATTAAATATTAGAACCATCTACATTAAGGACATCTTTACAAAATAACTAAATCAAATGATTTAACATGCAAAGATACACTTTTCAATTTTACACATTATAATTGTAGAATAGTAAAATAATAGCATTCATATAATCTAAAGAGTAATACTTTTTAAACAATTATGTAATGAAGTTTTATTGAATTTTGTTAAAATAATATTGATTTTATGACCCAATTCGATGTATTTTAGCTTTATATAAATGGACATTTTAATTATAAAATCATAAAATTTATTATCTAGACCATCATGTTTCCACCATATGAACCACCACAATACAAATTTATTTTATGAATTTTTAATATTTAATTTAATAATTTTTTTAATAAAATAAAAAATAATGAAATTGCATAAACATCTATATTTTTACAAAATAAACATACATCTAAATTATACAAAGCATCAAATTTCAGGCCTAGTGCACACTGGCGCAATGCACATACATGTAATTGAAGTAGGACAAAACAATAAATTTATATGACTTAAATAAATAAAGTACAATAAATGAATTAAATATTAGAATCATATATTAGAACATCTTTACAAAATAAATTAAATCAAATGAGTAAAAATATAAAGATAATACACTTTTCAACTTTACACATTATAATTGTAGAATAACAAAATAATAACATTCATAAAATCTTAAATAGTAATTTTTTATAAAAAAAAATTATACCTAAGATTTATATTTATATTAATAAAATAAAATATATAAGCATATGTTGATCACCAAAATCCATGTTTACCATTCAAGTTCAACTACTACTACCACCCTACTACACCCATCCAAAATCCTCTAAGAGCAAAACAAAGAGAATCCTCGACCCATAAACTCCTTACAAACCCTACCATTGCAACCCACCTATACTGATAACCACCACCCGTTCGCCACTACCAAACATACGTGATCGTCCTCGAATGCCATACAATCTGCTTTTTGTTATGTCACATCGACGTATGAAGTTGATACTCATAATCCGCCACTCTATCAACAAACCGCTCCTTGTTTTAAGTGCCCATTATGGGCTTCAACATGTCGATCTTCATATGAACTCTCTGCCAACATGAATATCCAGGGTGGACACCTAACGTCACCCCTAGAAATGATCTCTCAATTGTTTAAGCCCAACAATAACCCGCCACTCCTCGTCCACTTCACCCCCCATGTGCCCTCCGCCTCTCATGGAGGGCCGCCCTCCCTATCACTCACCTAAATAGTATTTTGTGAAAATAATATTAAATGTTATGACCCAATTCGATGTACTTTTAAAACTTTATAGACCACTTAAAAGTACTTTTGTTAGACGGACATTTTAATTAAAAATCCATAAAATTTATTATCTAGACCATCATCATGTTTTGGTCCACCATGTGAACCACCACAATACAACTTCATTTTATGGCCTCTTAATATATAATTTAATGTTTTTTAATATTTAATAAAATAATTAAATTACATATAACATCTGTATTTCTACAAAATAAACATACATCTTTAAAAAAAAATTAAACCATAATATTTTTTTTATAGAGACAGGGTACAGAGCATCAAATCCCAGGAATTCCAGGCCTGGTCCACGCTGGCCCAGTGCCCATCAATAAATTTAACATGATTGTCTTTAAGGTTGTCGGTTCTCTGGTTTACATAATTGTTCTGCTACCTTGTCTAAACAAACCGAATCCCGATGATAAAAATGAAACAAATTTTCTTTTTTAATACCTGGCTGTTATTTTCAACACTCACGTACATTCCAATTTCTAACATCTGCCTCCAAAACGGTTCCAAAAAATTACAGCTCATCAAAACGTCTGTAAATTACAGCAAAAGATATATCATAATTTCATCATAACGTCTCTTACTAATTAATCTAAACCAGCAATGATCATATCCAACGGCTCAGAACGGTTTTGATAATGAAACTCAAAATTAAACTCTTACAAAGAGTCTGTACCAAAATTAAATAACGCATCGGCAAAGGTTCGATTCCCCAGGTCGCCGTTCAATCTAAATACAGCAATTTAATCCACTGTAACTGAGTACGGTAACACAAAGGATTTCTATAAGGGGGAAACTCCTCGCCTTAGGTGAAATCTAAACTTATGCTAACTAATTTCTCATTCATTAAGCTATGAATATGATGCGGCCGTACCGGAATATTACCAGATTTGATCCGTAGCTCACATTATGCTGTTGGCTGCAACTGCTAAAAGACGGTTAGGAACAGAACAGGACGCCAATAGGAGTGATCTGCAACCGTTTCAAAGGTTAAAATGACCTCAAAACAAAGATTGCAATGGCGGGTAAAGGACGCCAATAACAGTGATCTGCAACCGTTTCAAATGTTACAATGAACTCAAAACAAAGATTGCAATGGCCGTAACAAAGGATGCTGCTTTTAAAAAAAACAGAAAATTATACATTAATTTCTCGTTACAGTTTATGTACAATACTCAGCTGTTTGAGAGATAAAGATTAGGAGCGTTCTTCTGCCCTGGTCATATGCCGGAGGCGGCTGGGCTGCGGCTGGAAAGACCTGCTCCGCCGCATTTGATGAGAGGAGGGTCGTATGAGCGCGGTAAGAGCTCGCCTGACCCATTCTCTTTCCACGCTTCCGATCCTGACAAATGAACTGAGTATGGAAGATCTCCCCGCATGCATCTTGGAAGAAAAGCGCGTAGAAGATTGTCTGTGCAAACTGCAGCGGAAGGAGCCTGGATGCGTCGTCGGCGAGCACATGCATGTCCTCTTCGGCTGAGCGGCGGAAGAAATCGGCGGAGGAGGCCGAAAGATTCGACCCTTGGGCGAAGCAGATCGCAGGCGGGGAAACATGGTAGGCTGTGGCAATGGCAGGGGGCTGCTCTGATCCATTCGTCACCTGATCAGCCGGTGGGGTAACCTGAACTGAACTCTGCGAGGTAATTTATAGACGTGTTTTCCTGTTTAACGGCTTACGTTTTCAAGTTTCTGGAAGCGTCGTCTGTGGGAGATCTCGTGCAGATCTTGATTTATTGGGAAGGGAGAGGCGTTCCACCGATTGCGGATACGTGTCGTCCCTGCTATGGGGTTTCGGGAATAGACGGATAAATCATACGATGACGGTTAAAAATCCGTGAATTGAAGATTCTCTTTTATCTTATCTTTATTAATATTTTGCGTGATCCACCTCTTCCCATCTACTCATCTCTTGCCATCAGTAAATTCCACTTCAATTCGACCACAGATTGCTTTGTCTTTTTCTTTCGCATTCCGTGTACCTGAAAAGAAATTCCAGTTTACCAGTTTCCTTTTTATATTTTTAGCAATGGAAAGTTTGTGCTTTGGGAAGAACACAATTAGATGATCTACTTGTAATTGTTTTTCTCTCTTTATCCAAAAAAGATTCTACTCTTTCCAAGAGAGTTGAGTTTTGGTGATTTCACACTAACCCATTTAAAAAGGTTAAAAGGGTGTAAGAGTACAATTTGTTAATTAAACATATGTTATTAATAAATATATAATTAATTTAAATAAAAAAATAGATTTAGGTTTATATTATTTTTATATAAAATAGATAGGTATCTTAAAATTATATTAATTATCATTTTGTGTAATGTCTTTAAGTTTTCACTTAAGATATGAATGGAAAAAAATTGGACAAACATTTTTTTTGTGTTATTAGAGTGATACCAAGCATGCCATTATATGACAATGTCTTGACACACTTACCTATGCACTATGCATAGTGACATAAGGGGGATTTTTACTATGCTATGAGTATAAAACTTCATGACTAACTAAAAACGAGATTTGGAGGTACATCAAGACTATCATATCATAAGACAAACCCATGTACCTTGATAAACAAGCCACCCCTTGAGCATCTTGAGATGTGGAGAGACATAGGCCAAACTAAATTGGTTCAGACTTCAAAGAGAAGATTGCAAGAAAATCGAACTTCATTGTTTGAATTGCACAATCCCCATTGGCTTGATCTTCAACCCTTGGAATGTATTTTGAATACTACATAGATAACTCAGATTTTTGAGTTGAGATCGCAAAGCCTCAAGCTTAGAAGTTTGACAAATTTTGAGCAACCTATGGATAAACCTTCACCAAACATCAAACACTAAATGTCGAGGGTACATCAACTTGGACTTCAAACCTCACTCCACAATTTGGACCTCAAAGTTCATGATTGCAATGAACACAACTCTAGTAATTTATACAAGAAGCTTGAATCCTCAATGAGTTTACCCTCTAGGACCTTGGAGGGATAACCACATCGTGCATTTTAGACTTCGGTGTTTGAAATGCAACTTACCTTCATGCAGATTCTCAACACAAGTCCATATTGTAGACACCCCAAATTTGACCCTTTCGTATTATTATTTTTATTCCTCAAAAAATAAATTAGATTTTTATTTAATTAATTTCATTTTTTTCATCTAAAAATTAATAAATTTTTAATTTAGTTAATTTTCTCCTTTCTGAACTAAAAGGTTAATTATTTAAATTTATTTAACCTTAACCCCCATCTTTCAATTCCTCTAAACCCATTAATTAATTAATCCTAGATTAATTAACTAATTATCCCTTAAACCTCTATTAAGCTTTTATTTTAATTTAATATTCTTCCACTTCTCAAACTTGCCATCATCTACCATTTTTCCTTCCTCTTCGCATGTGCAAGCTTGCACATTCACCCAATAGTTGTCCACCTCACTTTTTATAAACCCATTGAGGACAAATGCCACCTTTCACTTTGACTTTGAATAAGGCCACCTCCCTCTTTTCTATTTTTAAATTCTCACCTCTCTCAAAATAGGCAAAATTCAAAGATTCTCTCTTTCAAGAATCCTATCATAATCTCCCACAATCTATATCTAATCTCCATCGTTTAGCCTTCATCTCCAATAAACCCCCATAACACACTTGTCAATTTCCTCTTACTTGAGATAACCTATTCAATCTAAGCCCTTGATTTTTTGACAAGATCTAAGCCTGTCATCTCTTTCACTTTAAATATATAAATTGAAGCCTTCACCCTTCATTATCATCAAGTCTTTTGCTATCAAAGTTGTGTTGCCATTTTTCCATCTCCATATCATAATCATACCAAAGTTATGTTGAAATTAACATAGAGAAATCCACAATTGAGATACAAGAGCAAATCCTTTGGGGTTTTGGGTGCACTCCATTGCAAGTTCAATCTAAGGGACTATGGAGGTACTGATGTACTAAGGTATTGTTTATTATTTTATGTTTTTTTATTTCATTTGATCTAATCACTTTTATTGTCCTCATTTTGGGATGCTTGGTGGGACCCACGTCCCTTTTACAAATTATTTTTTGTTGTTTTTTTATGAATTTCTCATGCAAGTTTTCATAATGGAACCTATGATAGTGATTTAGCACCTACATCTTCCAGATTGGCACATGTGTTTGATATCTCAACACATACATTTCATATTCTAGCTCCTACATTTTATAATTCAACGCCTTTGTCTATTATTAGGGTGCTTTTATTTTAGATAGTTGTATTTTAGGATAGGTTTTCAATTTCTAACTTTTTATGATTTTGTGATGCAAATTTTTGCTTCCCAACTTGTTGTTTTACAGTTCATTTATTCAATTTTCTACACAAATTATGGTTTTTCAAATTCAACAAGCTTTAGTTATCTTTAGGGTTATTTTACTCCTTAGGGTTATTTGCTAATATGCAGGTTTATTCAGGATTTTTTAGGTTCTTTATTCATCTATAGTGGTATTTTTTTGTTTCCTAATGTTTTGTTTTGCAATTTTTTTGGATTCTTAGGTGAATTAGTGCCTTTGTGGCAAGAAACAATTCTTTTGTTTATCAGGTATAACAATTTTTGTGCTTATGTACCTAGGGTTTTTGTTTTGGTGGACCATTGTTTAGTATTCTAGGGTTTCTATTGCACAAACTAGCACTTATGATTTACAAACCAAGGCTTGTGTTTCATAGACCATCTTTTGTGTTGCACAAACTAGCTTCTATATTGCACAAAACAATGCCTATTAATATTTTTTCTTCTTTTATGAATTTTTAAGGATTTATTTTTGTCTAATCTATTTTTTGATCAAGTAACATTATGGTGCAACCTTTTTACATTTATTAAAGAAAAATTAAAGGAAACTACTAATGTTTTTTTTGTAGTTTTATTTTTCCAAGATTTTGATTTCCTACTAAATTAGAAGCTAAAGTTCTAGTAGTGGGTGAAAGAACCTTGTTTTTTGTGTTTGAAGGGGTGTGTAGACATATTCTCTCTCCTTGGACTTAATGTAATCTTGGAGATAAAAATCTCACATTTCCTTATTTATTTTTATTTTAGAGTAGATTCTAACACTTGCTAGATTGTGTGTATGCTCTCCCCTCACACCTAGTGTGATCTTGGGGATCAAAAACACCTAGAAAATTATTTCCCTTTTAAGAGACCTACTTGGAGATTTCATTAACCCAAGGGACAACCTTAAACATGTGAACCAATGAGGTATATAAAGGGGGAGAATGAAAGTTGTACCCCAATATAGTTGCATTGTGTCTAGCGAATCCTTGATGTCTGGATGATTCCATGACAAGAGGTTCATGGTTGGTCCAAGATTTCCTGTTGAAATTTCTCAATCCATGCTTGTGAAAAAGTAGTGTTCATGGATGTGCCTCATGTACCCTTGTGATATTTAGAGGATGCCCTAGTTATCCTTGTATTGCCTAGATTATGTTCATTCAATCGTTGCTTCTAGTGTGGTGCAAGGTTTAGTATCAAGCTTGAAGCTATTCACCATGTACCTCCTTGAGTAGAGATAGAAACTCTTTGGGCAAGGTATAAAAACCTCCAAAGAAAA
This sequence comes from Sequoiadendron giganteum, assembly GCA_007115665.2. Lineage (NCBI taxonomy): Eukaryota > Viridiplantae > Streptophyta > Pinopsida > Cupressales > Cupressaceae > Sequoiadendron > Sequoiadendron giganteum. The sequence continues at coordinate 471,731,236 of CM021104.1, forward strand.
GGAAATGATGAGCCCTTGTGATAGTGGATCCCTACTTATTAACTCTTGAAAGATAAGTGTTTTGAACTAATCTTGAGGTATTTTATTGTGTGGTCTTGCACTGTTAGAATATTCTAGTAATTTCTACTATCTAGGATGAAGATAAGGATTTCTATTTTAGAAAACTAGGATGTCAACCTATGATCTGGAATGGTCTATCTAATTCCTAAAGAAGCTTTCTTTTTCACCTCTATCCATTGTCATGCACTAATTCAACAATCCCACTTGACTAATTTTAGAAAATGTGCTTATGTGCTTGGTGTGTATTTATGTGAAAAATTAGAGAAATAAATTCAACCTTATCACCTTGAAAATTTGGTAGCTAATGTGTTTTCTTGTTTGAAAAAATCTCTTGCCAAACTCAAACCAAAAAATCAAACTATAGTCTAGCACTTGTGTTCCCTATTCCAGCACATGTCCTAACTATTCCAGTTCCTATGTTGTATGAACTAAAATTTTCATCTTGTATGTTTTAGTGCCTGTGTTGTACCCCCCAACACCTTTTTTTGTCTTTCTAGTGCTTATATCCAAAATATTGGTGCCTAAGATTTATCCTTCAACACCTTTGTTGTTTTACAAAAACCACCCAATTAGGCACATCCTGATCTAAAAACTTGAGTTTCTACATAATTAAAATAGACCTAGTTCAATCACTCAAAAAAATCACCTAAGTCATCCCTCAAAATGCTAGACCATCCAACCAAATTCACAACGTCCTCAAAACTTGACCCTTCACCAAATTAGTCATCCATAGTTGCTATTTGGACCTTTTCATTTAGATCATTCTCAGCCCAACTTTGTCATCCAACAATTTTAAAAATACTTTCCTATCATATCCATCATTATCCCATTTTGGACCCTTAGACTTTACACAAAGCATCTCTTCTCATCATCATGATCATTTGGTAAATCATCTTCTAGTAAAAAACCTATCCAAAACAAAATCAAATTTGTTGAAATTTAAACTCTAAATCCTTACATATTTTTTCTCTAGCTTATATATTTCTTAAGAACTTGCCTATATTAAGTAATATATCAAGTTAGCTCTTATCAATTTTGGATCACTTAGCTTAATAATTTGGCTATCCTAAGTCAAATCTCCAAAAATCCCTATCAAATCTTTCTTAGGAACTTGCCTATGCTAAGTAAGAAAGGATACATCATCGCCCAAATCATCCCTATTATCAAGTATCTAGGATTTACTTGATCCAAGTTTGGTCTTGTGCCCATCATCATTCCTAGGTCTTCCATATCATCATCCAATTCAATACTTAGTCTAAAAATTCAAGAAATCTTCAAATCCTTGAAATCAAGTCATCCTCATCAACCTTTTTTGAGAAAACTAAGGTCCAAATTATCTCACATCACCTTCCAAAGTCATAAAAAAATCTACTAAGCCTAACCATCAAAGACAAAACATCCCTTAGGTCCCTAATCCATTCTTCCACATAAAACATCAAAACCAACCATACTAGGTCTCAAGCTAGGAAAAGAATGGAACCACATGAGCAAGTTACCATGGAGGACATCACCAATCAAAACTCATCACCAAATGAAGAAGAAACCTATGTGGAACAACCTATACATTAACCAAGATTACAATAATTTTCTCAAGACCCCTATTTAATCAAGAAATTATGAAGAGGATTTATGAACTTGGCAAAGACACCATCATATTAGACCTAATCAAAAAAGGGGTCAAACTTCCACAATGTTTTGACTTATCACAACTTAGAAAACAATATTCATCATCTTCACAACCCTTAGATAAAATTTGTAGGACTCAACCTCTTCAACAACCATATCATCCAATCTCACACATACATTGAACCTTTCATAATCATCTAAACCCATCACACAACAAGTTAGACCTTATTCAAACACATCTTCACAACTTAGGGTTAACAAAACAACAAATGTCATACAACCAACCATACTATCAATACCCATAAATGATGTGAAAATTCATCCAACCTCAAAAAAAAATAAAAAATAATTACCCACTTCTACATACCAACATATTAATTCATCATCCTCACACCCAAAAAAATATAAACATAAAATACATATATCCACATCACATAACCAAAATCCATCATCCAACCAACATCGTCATATACCTAACTCCATACCCAATAATACATCAAACATTGATAGAACACAAGAATCACAAATTATGTCCAGAGTATGATCCAACACCTTCAAATGGGACATCAAAATAAAACTTACATATTTGAAGGTCCATATTCCCTTATCCCAAAAAATATGAGATACCCAAATTTGACAGGTACAAAGGAAAAGGTTACCTTAGAGAGAACGTTAAGGATTTCTACATAACATTCCAAGAGGTTTCATATAGTGACATATAAATTATGAGGCTATTTCCTAGGAGTTTAGGAGGAAAAGCCTTGGAATGGTTCACACACTTTCCATGTGCGTCTATTACCACATTCATAGACCTAGCCGAAAGGTTTGTTACACACTTTTGTTATAACATTGAACATAAAGTTACCATGCTATACTTTCAACATGAAATAAGTTAAGGGAAGGAATGGATAAATATTTTCTTCCATTTTACAATTATGGAGACACATTTCTAGCCACTTTCCTTGACATATGCCAGAAAAAAACTAGTCAATATTTTTGTCCAAAACTTGAACCAAGAAATAGGCTTTCATGTACAACTCCAATGTGCCAACTCATTTGATAAAATAATTGACAAATGATTGACTATAGATAAAGCCCTAATTTCTAAAGGACTAGGTAAAATATACAAGGACCACAAAAACTACAACATATAATCTAATGACAAATCTCTCTTTTGTTCCAAAAACAATAATATTGTTAATGGTGGTGTAACATATGCAAATAATGTTTAGAACATACAACAAAAAACACCATCACATGATAAAAATAAACCTCAATAAAAAAATTTCTAATATACCATCACCACACCAAAAAGAAATCCTAGGTAGAACAACCAACCCAAACACAAATACACCCCTTTGGGGGAACACATAGAGGTAGTTTTTCATAAAATTTCCCAAGCTAACTTGATCAAATTTCCTATGACAAAACAGTTTGATGAAAACCAACCTAAGCTTTCATGGTACAAGGATGATGAATACTGTGAATTTATAGGGTAAAAGGAAATCACAAATCCAAATGCATTATACTAAAAAACCTTATCCAAGATATAATCAATAAAGGAGAAGTAAGCATTGAAGGTCAAACTCCTCACTCCTCTAATGATCAATTAAGTATATACACACAACCTTTTCATCTACATAATGAGGGTGAAGCTTCCAAGTCCAAAAAAGGGGTTCCTTAAACAAATATACCAATAATATAAATTCCACATCATATGACTCCATTATAGGACACATTGAAAAATGTCATAACCAAGTAGCTACAATGACCATAAAAGTATAAAAGAGTTATATTAATACACGACTTGGCCAAGTAACTATAGAAGGGGAATCATATTCTTACCCATCCATAACTAAATACAATCTCCTTGACCACCTAGGGAAAATTCCTACACAAATATATATCCTAGAGCTACTTAGGACCTATCCTATTCATAAGGAGATCTTAGATAAAGCATTACAAGAATCATGTGTCCTAAGTGAAATTAATATTAGTCAATTTCAAACCATGATAGGACACCTCTCTTCTCCACATCACCTTGCATTTGCAAATAAATACTTGTATACCAATTCATGCCACAATAAACAACTTTACATCAAGGACCCTATCCACAAACACAAAATCAAACATGCCCTAATAGATGGTGGTTGGGACTAAACTTATGTACTTTCAAGTTAATCAAGAAATTGGGATATTTTGAAAGTGTCATTGATCCTTATAAGAAAATCACTATGAAAGTATGATATCTAACGTGATTCAATTGGAACCATAAAATTTCTCATACAATTTGGACCTATTACCATGGAGATTACATGTCATATATTTTAGACCTTGATATCCCCTACACTCCACCTCACCCTATGGCTATCATCTCTCACTCCTCCTCACCTCTTTATCCATCATACCCTCTCTCTCCCACCTTTTCGTGAATAGGTACACATCCACCACCCCCACCACCTCCACTAACTTCCTCCATTCGTTGTCTAATCCTACGATCCCTATCCATCTTAGGAACCCATCTCGCCCTCCTCATAGCCCCACCATCTAGATGTGTGAATCAAACTAGATGATTTACTACCCACCATTAATCATACTTTGGGGTAGTCCTCGCATCCTCTACTATTTTAGTCCATGTCCAATGAATGAGCACAAGTCCAAGGAACTCTCCCACTAGTACATGAGCGACTATCATCACCCCCAATACCCAATCTCTTGTTAAGTATGAGAAAACGTGGAAAATTCCATTGGTACACCTTGCACCTCCCCAAATTGCCTCTTGACACTATTAAGAAGATATGTCTCAATAATATGAGGGGTGCATCCAATAATCCATCACATTTATTTGCAAAAAGGAATTTATATGGCATTTTCATCCTATGCCTCACAAAGGATCCATGGTTTCCAAATAAACTGATCCATATCATCAATGCAACCTCCAATAATTTAAATTTCCTAAATGGGGTTTCGCCAATCCAACATCCTAGGTATATACATAAAGAAACCTAATCCAGTAAGGAGCATGTCCCAATGGATGAGTGACGGCAATATGCTTCCATACCCATACATGTAACAAAGTAACTTTGGAGGATAAACTGGTAGCATGTCAGTAGACAACCTAGTGCAAATCATGATATAAATGAGCCAATACACATAGCCCTAGGCATAAGCATTACCGTATGTGAGCATCCTCTCTAGAACACATCCCCATCCAACAAATTATCCATGAGATCGATGATCAAGAATAATGACACTAGAAATTAATCCTCCTAGTATCAATGGGATATCATCATATTTCCCTATCCCTCATTTAATATCAATCTCACCATCCTCGATTTCAAGATCGTAATCATGAAAAACTTGTTTCAATGACTCCTCGCTAGTTTCAGTATTTTAAACCATGCAAGTACCAACAATAGAGATCCTCAAGATCCTACATACATCCTCAAGCATAATAGTATCCTCGCCAGTTAGAAATATGAATGCAAAACTCTCACTATGTCGTCTCTCCATGAGGATGATCATAATAGCCCTATGTTCTCTAATCTAAGGCATGTATGTAATATAAAACAATCCAATCACACTCATAAATGCTTGATCTAGCTCACTCAGATGGCAAATCCTCTATAACATGATAGGATGTTGCTCCCTCGATATAATAGGATCTAGAGTAACTTGCAAACATAGTGTATGCAACATCAATTTGTCAAAAAACTATAAAAAATACTAAGTTCACTAGCCTTTGTTTCAAATGTGACTTTTGCAGTCAAATACAAATTTCCATAGTCATTTGCGACCCACAAACTCAAAAGCATCAAGCTGCTAAATCAAGTACAAGCCTTTTTTCAAAGGCACCGTTTTATCCAATTCAAATGTGAACCAAAAATAAAGGCATCACACTTTCTGAAATGTGATCCAACACCATCAAAAGTGCCACGTCGCAAATAAAATGTGTTGCATCAAGTTTCAAACATGCTACTTCATGGATCGACACTTTTGATTACCTACTTTCACCTAGTAATTAATAAACTTGAAAATATGCATAAAGACATAAGGGATAGAAACATACCACCTGAGGTGCTCTGACTGACCTCTAGAACTATCAAACTCGATCTATGTGGTGGAAAACACATGGAAATCCCACCATATCTATAGTAGGTTCACGCTAAAATATCTCTAGGGGCTCTACAATCACTAAACTTTAAGTGTGCAAATAAGTTGAAAATGACATTTTTTTGCCTATAAATTGACAAGAAAACCCTAGGTTCCACCATCTCACCAACCCTCATCCCATTTTCATCATTTTGTACCCTTCATGATTTGTTTCTTCCTTGATCTGAACCTGATCTTCATCCTCATCTTCACTTAACCTATCTTGTTACTTGTCGTTAGCTCAACCTGAAAAAATGTTTTTTCTAGCCAATCTCTCGAGGGGGAAACCTATCATTTGGACCATCATCCCTTCATCCATTGGGGCACAATCCAAATTTCAATATATTAGTAGCCTATCTTTGAAACAACACAAAAATGTGCATTATCTCAAAGAGGGAAAAATCTAGACACCTGAAAATGTCTAATGCATTCTTCTAATTTGTTATTTTCCTATCATCATCACTCATCACCCCTTTCATCACTATTCATTAAATATTTTTTAATTATTTGATTAAAATAACCCATTTCCCACATTAATTAAATAATTTAATTATTTCATCATTATTCCTTCATCACCTTTAATTAAATAATTTTTAATTCATTTTAAATTAATTAATCATTTTTCTCATCCACTTTAATTAAATAATTTTCAATTGTTCTTCCATCTCCAAAATTGAATAATTTTTAATTATTCAATTATATCTTGCATTGCCTTCTTATCCACATAATTAAATAATTCTTAATTATTTAATTAAATCTTGCATTATCCTCCATCTCCCATAATTAAATCATGCATTCCTCTAATAAGATGGAGGAATGATTTGTTTGAAGCTAGAGTTAGCTTGATCAACAAAAGTGTCAACAACTAGCTTGGGTTTTTGATGAGGATCATAATGATTAGGTGTGATGGGTTGGTCTGGTTGTATGCTTTGTGGTGTTGGGAGAGTGGCTGGAGTGGTGGTCTTTTGGAGTCTTGGGATCTATCCATTGGTCTTGAATCTGATAGTTATTTGAATATTTGGAGCCTCATGCCCCCTTTTATGTAATCTCTTATTTTATTTCAATAAAAATTTCATTCTTGTTTTTTTTTAAAATCATGCATTCCTCTCATCCACATAATTAAATTATTTTTTTCAGAATTGTGAAACAAGCACAAAACCATGAGTTGCGGGATCAAACAACAAACAAATGCACCTTCCACGCAAGAGATCTTCAAACAAGATTTTCTATATTCTTCAATAAGAAAAAGCTATAGAGCAAGAGACTCTCAAGAAAATATGAAAGCTCCAAATAATATCTGAGAGATATTTGCAATGAGGGTTGAGTGCTTATAAGAGCAAAACCCTAAATGAGAAAGAGATTAGATCATGACAAGTGTCAACATCACATGAGATGAGACATAATGATCTAATATTAACTCAATTAATAAAGCATAAAAGCACTCCTAAGTTTAGCTTAAGTGCAAAGAATAAATTAGACTATTAATCAATTAAAGATTAATTAATTATTAGCTAATGCATGATAACTCTAATACCCCCCCTTACGATGAACTTAGGGAGTAGCTAAAAACCCTAAAAAATAATGCATGATGGGTCCCAGCAAATAAGGCCAAATAAGGTACCCATGTAAAACAGAAGATCTCTATAATGCGGAGAAATAGAGAGAACCTCATGGGAAAAACTCTACTGCAAAAAGAGATGAAAGCCAAGTGAAGGACTGAATAAGCCTCCAAACAAGACAATGTTTTCCCAAAAGATAGGAACAAAGGATGAACAAATAGAACACCATTGAAGCATGAAGAAGCTGCAAACAATGTCATAGAATGACTATTGAAATCTTGAAAGAAGAACCTCCACTAAAACATATGATGATCAAGATCAAGAAGACAAGAATCTGATGAGTACCCTTAACAAAATTACTCAAATCCGATGGAAAACCAAGGCAAACATCAAGAACTCAAAGATACAAATGACACATGTACCAATAGTCTAAAGAACTGATCAAGTGAAAAAGGAAGGTCACCTCCAGAAATAGGAATGCAAGAGTGACCATATGGTAAGTGATCCATCTCATCGAAATGCATGGGTAACTAGCCATTGCATCCACCTAATACATAGGAACAAATACTGTATACATATCTCACTCCAACGCGAAACCAAAGAAGCATTAACACCAACAGTAGAAACCCCCCATAATGTTGACAAGGGAGAGGTATGACAGGTACACTGAAACTGAATGTCAGAATGTAGCACATGATATAGAACCAAGAGCATTTGAATGTGCATACATGAAAGTACAAGCAGATATAAAGAGTTTGCAAACCAAGGCACACACGCATGAGAAATGTATGAAGGCAAAACAAAGGCAAACACCAATCCCCATAGCATTTTATAGCATAGTGTGGGTATAATAAGGCACAATATGATGTGAAAGAGTACCAATACTACACATACAAAGTTGAGGCACTTTATTTCAGTGCATTTACAGATGAAAATTCTATACAATCAGAGCCCATAATGTCCAAAAAAGGACTACATGCTGAAAATACAATTATCTGATAGAAAAATAGGAAATTGGTAGCACCATGATGAATTAAATGAAAAAACATGCACTTTCAAAAAAAATGACACCCAAAACTATGTCTGGATGCAGAAGATATGGCCCATCGAAGTCTCCAAAACGAGATCTGGATAGCAAAAGCACTGAGAAAACATAATTCTAGAAAAAAAAACAGAAGTCAAAACTAGAAAATACCTACACCACTACGAAGAGCACGAAATTTCACCCTATTTCAAAAAAAATTGCTCTAAAAAAATCCACTGTATGGTCGAGATATGACCTCTAGAATATTGGGTGCAATTTTGAAAAGCCCAACGGAGAGGGGCTAAGTAGGGAAAAAAGGATCTCAACCAAATTTGTCAAAAGCTCTGTCAAATGTAGAGAGCAACCAAATTTAGCAGTGCAAATAAAAAGGTTCTCTAGGTACAGTGCATGTTTGTTTTATTGCAAAAAAAAAAATTGCAAAAGATTTACCTTTTTATTATTTTTAAAAGTGAAAAAAGACAAAAAAAAAACCTTTATATATTTTTAAAAAAACATATTCTTTATATAAAAAAATATTTTAAAAAAACTATATTTTTTTAAAGAAAACAAATAATAAAAAACTATTTTTTTTAAAAACATTAAATGAAAAAAACTTTGGGTGGGACTCAAGGTGGGACCGTCGCCTGTATAGGCAACGGTACCACCCTGTACCCCCCACAATGGTGGCAGGGCTCGAGGGGCTGCCGACCTACCACTATGGCAAGCGGTAGTACCCCTTGGGTAACCCGCCCCATAATGGGGTTAGAAAAAAAAATCAATAATTTTTAATTAAAAACTTTTAAAAAAACCTACGTGGAACCTATTAAAAAGGTTTTCAAAAAAAAATTTAATTGATTTTTTTTTACCTCAATCCACGTGTCCTAGCAAAAAAATTTGCCTCATAAACTCTTGACTCAGATTTCAACAAATTGATAGGTGATCTTAAGGTTTTTGGGCCTTCTAAGTGCGATGGTGACATCCGTTTCACGCCAAAATACACCAAAAATACAGCTACCCTCTAGATCCAAAGAAAGAGCAACTGCTTCAAAACCTTGTAGATCTGGCGTTAGGAATCAAAATCAAGCAAAACAAAATCCAAATTTGACTTTCTCAATAGCTCTAGATCCAATAGTGAGGTCTTTTTCACACAAAAATGCTTCAAAAAATGCCCACCTCCAAAATTTGCAAAAAAAAAAGGAGATTCAAATTTGAAGCCTATAACCCTTGTTGAAGAAAAAAACCTCTTAAATTAAGAAGGGGTTCGTCGAATCCATGCTTTGATACCATGTTAGAATTGTGAAACAAGCACAAAACCACAAGCCATAGGATCAAACAACAAACAAATAAACCTTCCACACAAGAGATCTGCAAACAAGAATTGTTATATTCTTCAACAAGAAAAAGCTACAGAGCAAGAGACTCTCAAGAAAATATGAAAGCTCCAGATAATATCCAAGAGATATTTACAATGAGGTTTGAGTGCTTATAAGAGCAAAACCCTAAATGAGAAAGGGATCAAATCATGACAAATGTCAACATCACATGAGATGAGACATATTGATCTAATATTAACTCAATTAATAAAGCATAAAAGCACTCCTAGGTTTAGCTTAAGTGCAAAAAATAAATTAGACTAATAATCAATTAAAGATTAATTAATTATTAGCTAATGTATGATAACTCTAACAATTTTTAATTATTTAATTAGCTAATTATTCTTCTAAAATTAAATAAATTATTTAATTTATTTAGTTTGCATATTCCTCTAAAAATAAATAAATTTATTATTTTATTTATTTACTAATTATATCATTTTCTATCTTTATTCTTCTAAAGCTAAATTTAGAGACCAAAGCTAAATTTAGTGATCATTGCTAAAATTAGTCAATGAATTGAACTTCACTCCACTTCATCTTTCCATGAAGCCTCATGCATGATCCTCCTGACCTCTCATCAATCCTCATCCATTGATCTCATTTCACATCTCACATCGTTGATCCAATATCCCTGAAACCTATAAATCATTCATCTTTTGATCATTCAATCCCTCCTCGAATTGATAGTCAAACTATACTCAATTTTCATCACTCTTCTTCTTAACAAGGTTATGCTAAGTTTTCATGAGTACTCCACATATCATACTAAATAACATAATATTACATTTGAAAATGGAGTAAGGTTGGGAATTTTGTTAGAGATAAAATAGGTTAATTGATTTGTTTTATGTTCTTATTAATGCTTTCATATTGAATTGTGCACACACTCTATTGAGATTATGACTTATTGATCACTTGAATTGGTTTTTGTTTGATTTAATTTTATTTTTAATTAATCTTGATCACTAATCCAAAGTTCCAAATTCAAAACACCAATAACACATCTAAATATGAAGCTCTTATTCATGGATTGTAATGGGAAAGATAGCTCGAAAATTTGTTTTTTTGCAAGTGTTTAGTGATAGTGAGTTGATTGTCAATTAGGTAAGAGGATTATATATGACAAAAAATAAGTTTTTGAAATCTTATAAGCATAGGGTATGGTATCTAATTGAAGAATCTTCTACTTTAAACATACTATCATACCTAGAACAAAATATAAACATGTTGATAGGTTGGCTATAATAGGGTCCCAATATGATATTCCAAGTGATGTTAGCAACAGTGGGGTACAACAGTATGTCAAAGTGGTGGTAAGACCCTCTATCCCTAATAATGTTTATTGGAAAGTGTTTGATAGTGAACCAAAAATTATTGATTTTTTACAAGAGGAAGGAGAGCTTGTAGCTAGTAACCAAGAAAAATGCAACAACAATATGGTGAGAAAATCATACAATTGAAATCTAATAAGTTATCTAAAGGGTTGGTCACTTTGAAGTCCATTTTCATTCTTGATGACCAGGTCAAAATGGGAAGAGTGAGCATGGAATTCAAACAAGAACACTATGAGGATGTTTCCATCTTCAAATAAAAACTCTTGAAACTTGGCAAGGTATGTACAATAGAAGAAAAGCATGGTTTTATTCAATTATGTCAAGAATATAGTGATATTTTTGCTTGGAAATATGGTGACTTAAAAGGTTTTGAACCTAAGCTTGCACAACACACCATTGAGCTAGATCCTAATTCTAAACCAGCAAGGCAAAATAAAATACCCTTGAATCCTAAAATTGGGCCCCTTATGAAGAAAGATTTGAACAATTTGATAGAGGGAAACATTATATTCCATATCAAACACACAACCTAGGTCTCAAATTTAGTGCTTGTAAGAAAAAATAAAGGAGATATTAGGAAATGTGTCAATTTTAGAGACTTAAATAGGTCTTCCTTAAGGATTATTATCGTTTTCCTTCAATAGATAAAATATTATAGGTTGTTTCAAGTTGGAAATGCTTCTCTCTTATTGATGGATATTTTGGTTATAACCAAATCTTACTAAAGGAAGAAGACTAATTTAAAACAACCTTCACCACTAAGTGGAGAACCATGGAATACATAAATATTCCCTTTGGCTTTCCCAATGCAAGGGAAAATTTTCAAAGAGCCATGGACATGGCTTTTCAAGGATTAATGAAGAAAATTGTGTTAGTGTATCTTGATGATATAATTGTTTTCAAAGGATGCTAAAGATTGCTTTGTCCATCTAAAGGATATTTTTGACAAGTGTAGAGAGTTTAACATCTAACTTAATCCAAGAAAATGCATTTTGTATGTTCATGAAGGTAAGTTCCTTGGTCATGTTGTGTCAAAGGATGGGATTTCTATTGATCCTTGAATGGTAAGTTTCATATTAATTTTTCATCTACCAAGTCACAAAAAAGGTTTACAAAGTTTTATAGGAAGCATTAACTTGGTAAGGATATTCATACCAAATATTCCAAATCTTTTGAAACCACTAACATCCATGTTAAAGAAAAAAACTTATTTCAACTAGATAGGGGAACAAAAGTATAGTTTTGAAGCGATCAAATAATCCATAATAGTAGCACTCACACTCATAAATCTTTACTTTTCTAAGTATTTCATTTTATATTATTTTGGAGGAATGGATACTATTTTTGCTATGTTAATACAATATAATTAAGAAAGTTTGGAGCAGCTAATATATTTCTTCAACCAAGGATTGGAAGGTTATGAAGAAAGGCATTCATTTGTTTAAAATAATTTATTTTCCATTATTTGAAGCCTTAAAAAAATAGGCATTCAGTTTCCTACAATAAGAAAATATTTGAATGAGAAGAGATTTGGGTGGATAACCAAGGTGATGAAATATGATGTTGAAATAAAAGTGACAAATTTGGTTAGAGCTTGATGTTGGGTTAGATAATGATGAATAAAATGACAAGGATGTTTTCCTAGTTCTTGAAAATAATCCCCAAATAGTTGCACCTTCTTGTCTTACAAGCTAGGTACAAGATATGGAGCACTTTCTCAAAACAAGCGAGTGGCCACAAGAGTTAAGAAAAGAAAAGAGAAAGTAATTTAGACTGTAATCTATCCCTTATGTTTTATTAAGTGGTGTGTTGTTTATAAATTATTTTAATATCATCCTATTTAGATTCATTGATACTAACCATGTTGATCAAGTTTTGCACTAGTTTCATGATGGATCAGTAAGAGGTCAATTTGCTCCAATAACAACACTTAATATAATGAGAGTAGGCTATTATTATCCTAGTTTATTCAAATAATCTCATTCATGGGTAAGAAAATATAAGAAGTGTGCATGTTTCTCATGAAAAGAGAAGATAGGGTCCTTTCCTTTGCAACCTATTCAATTTGAGCAACCATTTATGAAGTGGGGACTAGATTTTATTGGATCAATCAAGCCACTTTCAAGTATAAGACACAAATGGGTACTAATAGCTATTGATTATTTCACAGGGTCGATAGAGGCCATAGCACTGAAGGAGGCAAATGAAAGTGAAAGCTTGAGCTTCTATGAATATCTTATCACAAGGTTTGATGTACCTGATTCCATAATATCATATAATGCCAATTTTTGTGGGAGAAAAGATAAGTGATTGCGATGTGAAGCATGATGTTTATTTGAATATATACTCTAAGTATTATCCTCAAGGAAATTGACTGGATAAGTCCACAAATAAGAACTTGATCAAGATTATTAAGAGAAAAATTGAGGAAAACTAAATATATTGACACATTAAGTTGAAATATTCCTTATGGGATGATAGAATAACCCTTAAAAGATCAATTGGGAATACACCATACATGGTAGTTTATGTAAAGGAAGTAAGGCTTCCCATCTACTGAAATTATAGCTCTTGATTTGGTCAATCAACTAGAAATGATGGAAGCAAAACCAATGGAAATAAGGTTTACATAGTTGATGGAATTAGAAGAAATAAGGAATATGGCTATGAGGACAATGGAGATTCATCAAGATCAAATTTAGAGGTCCTTTGACAAAAGAGAAGCCCCAAGAGTGTTCAAAGAAGTATATGTTGTCCTCAACTGGAATGAATTAAAGCATTGGACTAATAAACACCAATTTTTATTCAATGTGGAGTGGGCCTTACATTATTTCTAAGTGTAAGCAGCATAATGGTTTCTAGTTGTCCAAGTTGGATGGAGAAGATCTACTTATCCTAATCAATGGGATACAACTCAAACTTTTCTACTGAGTTGATAACCTACTTTGTATGTATTAGGATATTTTTCTACAAGTTATTAAGTTTTATTGCATAATATTGTAATTTAGATTTCCTCCTAGTGTTGATGCACAAGTAGCTAGGTGTTGTTTTAAGTTTTATTTTGAGTAGTTTGTTGTTTAGTTCTTATTTTTGTTGTCTTGAGATGTTAATAGTTGGTTACCAACTCTAGTATTTTAGTCTATTTCAAACCCTTGACTTTGTGCCCAATAGATGTTGAATGCTTCTAGATTCACATGTTTAGCAATCAAAAATCCAATAGAAGTCACCAAAGATGTTGGCACTTTGTGCCACCCTTTTTCCAACTATTGATAATTGATCTAAGAGATATATGTGGGTATTTAATTCAATTTCAAATTTATGTGTTATGATCTCCCTTTACTTGCCACTTGGTCATATACCCATGTTCAAACCCAAAATTTTCATTTTCGAAAAGTTTTGAGATTGTCATCTTGTAATGAATTGAAATGTGTACCCATATTCCAAAGTTTAAGAAAATGAAATGAGAAAAAAAAATTGATTTGGGGAAAACAGGTTTTGATGGGGCCCTGAAACCTATTAAAAGTAGGTTTTGAAGGGATCTGAAACCCTATCCAAGCAAAGCATGTTGCTAAAATATTAATCATAGACCATCAGAATACCAACAACAACAACAACAAATAGAAAAAAATAGGACAACACAAGTTGCACAAAGTTTTTGAAGGGACCTTGAACCCTTTACAACAACATTTTGACTGGGACCCTCAACCCAAGAAAAGAGAGGGAATTAAAACCCTATAAGGAAATGAGAACCACTTGAATCAGCCAGGCAACTATCATCTTGTACCACCCAAGTTGTAGCATAACATCAACTCAATGAAAACAACACTGAGCCAAAATAGAGAGGGCAGCAAGAGCTCCCTTCCAAAACCATCAAACCAACCCTACTCCCTACTGTTGGGAAATATGCAGGCATCTCAGAAAGAAACATCTAAGATTAGTAGTGCCTTCAGTAATTTTAATTTCTTCAAATCACCTCAAAGACACAAACTACTAAGCCACAAGGCAGAATCAGACATAGTTCATTTCCCACATTGACCCTTAGAGAAAAATAAATGCTTATTAAACTAGTTCCAAACAACACCATTAAACAAATTCAATCACGTAGAACCATTAAACATGAAAGATGGAACAAAAATCATGAACACACAGATTTACGTGGGGAAACCCTTTCAGGTAAAAACCCCCACACTCCAAAATCCCAAATCGCCATTGTATTATTCAGCAACAAAATATAGTTACAAATACAATTCAGGCTCTAAGCCTTTACAAAGTTTGCATCTTGTTCCATCTGGAGAGAATCTGGCAGCATAACTCTTCTTCGATCTTACCTCTACATTGTAGAACATTCTAGGGTTTTATAACATTCATTATTAACCCTAGCCCTAGTTTCAACATTCCAACAGGAAACAGTTTGTTCAATCTTCCATAGATAAACGGTTCAAAACTATTGAGTCGGTCGTCATTTAATTCATCAATAGTCGACAACCAACCATCATTTTCTAACTATCAAATCTCCTACATATACTGCTTTTCGTGGCGAGGGTCCACCAAAACACACGTACACCGCTTGTGTAATTCTAAAGAATCAAAAGGGAATCTACAATATTCTAAATAAGTCTCTCGGAAAAGACTTAAATATTAACTCCCAAGAACCACTATTCACCTTAGCATCCATTGGGTCCCACTTAGGTACTCATCATAAGTTATCGAGACAACCATTGTACCACATAACAACACGTCATTGGTCGGGTCCACCACGACAAGTGTCTGAAGCATGCACACTCCGCAAGAGTCACTCGAGACCCACCACAAGAGGCACGCGGCTAGCGAGCACCGTTGATCAAGCTGACAGGTGTCAAATGCTTAGCCAATTATGTTTGCTTCATAAGTGTCTGTCGGTCCTCACGACAAAGGAGCACAGGATAAATGAGCACCTTTGGATCAAGCACATCACAACCGTAGATCAAGATCACCTTTATCTGATACACTGTGGTCCCCACTACCTCTATGACATCCACGTCACTGCTGACAAGCCAATGCCCACTTAGGATCACTATTTCGCTAAAAAACCAAACTTCACAACCTCCATCGAAGGTTATGAAATTTCCAAAACTCGTGACATGTCGATAAGCACAAGAACCCCAATATCACTAAGTCGAGAAGTTATGAAAATTCAATTACCCACGACATAGGTTTCAAAGTTTCAACTTTTTGCAATCTAGCGATAGGTCTGTCAAAATGTTATGAATTTACACAATCCCGCAACATGAGTTCCAGAGTTAGGATTTTCAGCGATCCCACAACATACAAGCCGAATAAGGGAAAAACACAAACGCTCCAGGAAGTCGATCAAGCCAGTAAATTTGAGTCACATTTCCCAACATTCTCCCACTTGACGAAGAACTTACTGGCTCCTTCCAAAGCTAGAAGTTATTGTATCAGCCATCCATGCAACCAACAAGATCCTCACCCAATGCTTCCATGCTCCACTAAGACACCTACAACAACATCTAAGATTTCCACCATCTCAAGCAACAATTCCTACCATCCTCCAAAGGAAAGGAACAAGTCATGGTGAATATGCACCAGTCTAAAGAGCATAAGCACCAAATCCATCTAATAGCAAAGGATATAACATACTACCACCACTCCACTATGCTCACATGCTATATAGAAGCATCAAAATATCAAATTCAAAGAACTCAACATGAACACATCTGTGAAGACATTCTCTAGAAATAGGATAGAACATCAACTAAAACAACAACCGAAAAATTGACTACTCCCATCCAACTGATCAACCCACATGACTAAAAATAGCACAGAAAACAAGTGCTAATCCATCCAATCACACATACCTCCAAGGTATCCACATCAGAAAACTCATGCAACTTACATATCCAACCCATCAACAACAAAAAATACAAGCTCCAAGTGCCAACCAGTCGAAGAAGACCAAACACATCCAGGAACTCCCACTACATGGGTAAGGCCAAATCTGAAAGATCAAGGCATAACGAGTCTACCAATAGCATAACATAGAGAGTTTAATCATGTAGTTTCAAGGAACTATTCGCAATGATATGCACAACCTGTACAAACCTCACCACAAGTCTCCATAACCAATACCACAAAGAGAAAAATCTGCGCATCATATACTTGTAGAAAATCCTTCTACATACACCTCTAAATTCCAACTGTGTCAAGTATGATCTCCTTAACAACACCCAAAACTAAAATCCTTAACAACATCCAACCATTCAATCACCAAGATCAAACACAACATATATTTCATGCAATTATATGGATGTAAGCATCTACAAGAAGATCAAACTATTTCATTTCCTATTTCAAGAAATATGCCCAATGCATCTCCTAAACTCAACATCAATGAATGTAATCATAATGAATAAGGAGATAACCATGCTATCCATCTCTCACAATGAATCCTTCAGAATCATCCAATAGCAGCTCAAGATCCATATCCATGAAAGAAAGCATAAAACACTTGAGAGAAACAATGGGCAATACCTCTCAAGTGATAAACTACCGAGTAGACCAAGAGTGGGGAATGAGAATTCTCCTCCAAGATAACCAAGTCAACATGACTTATCCAAGAGCAATCTCCTCATTTGGTCTCTATTGAACTCACGTCCAACCTAGGTGTAGGCTCCTCAGACTTTCTACTGAAAAATCATCAAGAGTAACCATCAACACTTCTCTCCTCTCAAGAGAAATGCAGCATCACCTTATTCTTCATGTATCCGTGATCACCTGAAATTGATCATCTCATTCTAAACTCCAAATGAATCATTGCACCATCATGAATTTCTCAAGCATATGACCAATGCACCCAATACATAGAATTATTAGACCAATTTCAACGCTCTAATCACCAGAATCAGGAACTTATCATGACATCATGATCTAAACATCCCCCTTAGGAGATACCATGCCTCAAGTGAACATAACATGGTCTCAAGAGAAAAAATTTATGCGAAAACTCTAATGCATAATCAAGATTATACCATGACATAAAACAAGCAAAATCTAAACCACATCACCTATCAAGCACCACCAACACCTCAACCAAGGACTCACCAGATTCCTCCATGGATCTAGGATGTTGCACATCTTCAAATGGTGTCCATGCAAATACAAAAGAACCCTTCTTGAGCAACAAGATCTAAGAGTCCCTCCTAGTAACATTTGCAACACTAAAGAAGATCATTCACCACCAAGTGATGAATCCACAGTCATTGCTAGAACTCCCATTGAACTATGATGTTGAGCTTTCCAAGCTTCATGACCAAACATCTACTAATCTGAAAATACTTCATGTCCACACAACAACATGTCCATCTGACAACAATACCAAGTGGCACCAAGATCTCCAAACCAAGCAAACAAAACCATCATTGTCAAAAGCTTACACTATAGACATGTATCAATCCTTTCATGACATCATGATACAACATGTTATAGGTCCCCATAACTAACTATTCAGGTACTCAACACCATCCATCCTCTCATCTCAGAGCAACCACACCAATGCACAAGTGACCACAGACAAGGCTAGCTAACAAGTCTGCACCAACACTAAATCAACCTTGTGGATATAGACGATCCACTTCCAAGTTGCCTCACAACAAACATGTAGGTAAAGACAACCCACAACATTGCACAGCTCATAGATCCATTCAATAGAAACATGCAAACCCATCATCGCACTGGAAAATGCAGAACTAAGGTCTCAAAGAGAATAACCACATAAACAACATGACTCTAGCACCAAATCAAGCTCAGATCCAATTTCCCAATCATGTCCACAACTCGAGCACCATAGTCTAGGAAACCCAACAAGCAACACCACAAGAATGTGGAGTGACACATCACATACCAACACTCCCATGCAAAGAAGAAATCACATATCCTCATACCATGCATGAAGCATGCATGCAGAACTACAACTATCTCATCCAACACTGCCCCTAACAAGCTAGGGTCTAGAAAATGGTTTAACAACAGCTTCACAAAACCACAAGTTTTCTTGACCATGTAAAACCTGCAAAACCATTGTGTTCAAGAACAACCATACACACCCATATCCATTTCACATCTGAAACACCATAACGGTTAAACCAAAAACTATATTATCATGAATATGTATAATCATGGATTCTTTAAATGGAAATCTATAAAACCCTCAAATCCAAAAAACATGAATCTGAGTGATGCAAGTACAAAACATCCTTGAAAGGAAACAATAGTTCAAGAACTCCAGGTCCATATCAAGCCAACTCCAAAACCACCAACATGTACATGCATCCAAGAGAGAGAGGCATGCTATTTCAAAAGCTTCCAGACCATCCAATGATCAACTCCATAGCCTACATGCAACCGGCGTACCATAAAAATTATGCCTTCCAATACCAGGAAAAACACTCAACATAAGCACATTAATCCATGACTGAACAACAGCCCAAAATTATCCATATCACCAAGGAGCCTCTCACATAGACACCCAATATGAAAACTTGTTGCAACACAACCATAGAGACAATAATATTCCACCCCATGCATTAGGATTATACTGTTGCCAACTCATGAGCTTCATGTCACATCATTTTAATATGACCAACTCAAGTTTCTCCATCTTCCCTATCCTTCATATTGTGTGTTGTCTCTTAGAACTCAAACAAAAGGAGAAAGAATTTCTACTCATCAAAGGATCAATCCATCAATCGATTCCTTTAGATTTCCTCAACCCTACCACACTAAGAAAACTTCACAGAAGGAATACCCAGAACTAGAAACACCAGGAATTCAAACATGCATCAATATGCAATCACATGCAAGCCACATGCGATTCCATGCAAGTGCATTTAAAACACATGCAAGTACACACAACTCACAAACCTGCACATGTAAGCAAAAAACAAATCCCATAAGAAGGCTCTGATACCACTTGTTGGGAAGTATGCGGGCATCTCAGGAAGAAACATATGAGATCAATAGTGCCTTTGGTAATTTTAATTTCTTCAAATCACCTCAAAGACACAAACCACTATACCACAAGACAGAATCAGACATAGTTCATTTCCCCACATTGA
The DNA here is from genome assembly GCA_007115665.2 of Sequoiadendron giganteum. Taxonomy (NCBI): domain Eukaryota; kingdom Viridiplantae; phylum Streptophyta; class Pinopsida; order Cupressales; family Cupressaceae; genus Sequoiadendron; species Sequoiadendron giganteum. The sequence goes on from CM021104.1 coordinate 471,751,480, forward strand.
CCCTTAGAGAAAAATAAATGCTTATTAAACCAATTCCAAACAACACCATTAAACAGATTCAATCACGCAAAACCATTAAACATGAAAGATGGAATAGAAAATATGAACACACATATTTACGTGGGGAAATATCTTTCGGGTAAAAAACCCTAAACTCCAAAAGCCCATATCGTCATTGTATTATTTAGCAAGAAAATATAGTTACAAGTATAATTCAAGCTCTAAGCCTTTACAAAGTTTACATCTTATTCCATTTGGAGAGAATCCGACAACATAACTCTTCTTCAATCTCACCTCTACATTACAAAATTTTCTAGGGTTTTATAACATTCGTTCCTAACCCTAGCCCTAGTTTCAACATTCCAGTAGGAAACGGTTCAGTTCAATGTTCCATAGATAAAGGGTTCAAAACTATTGAGTTGATCATCATTTAATCCACCAACAATCGGCAACCAACCATCGCTTTCCAATTGTCAACTCTCCTACATATACCGCTTGTCGTGGCTAGGGTCCACCAAGACATGTGTACATTGCTTGTGTAATTCTAGAGAATCAAAAGGGAATATACAATATTCTGAACAAGTCTCATGGAAAAGACTTAAATATTAACTCCCAACAACTGCTATTCACCTCAACATCCATCAGGTCCCACCTAGGTACTCATCATAAGTTATTGAGACAACCATCATACCACATAACAACTTGGCACTGGTCAGGTTCACCACAACACATGTCTGAAGCCTGCACACCCCGTAGGAGTTACTCTAGACCCACCACAAGAGGCGTGCAGCTAACGGGCACCATTGATCAAGTTGACAGGTGTCAAACACTCAACCAATTTCGTTCACTTCATAAGTGTCTGTCGGTCCTCGCCACAAAGGAGCGCAGAAAAAATGAGCACCATTAGATCAAGCAAATCGCAACCATAGATCAAAATCACCTTTAACCGATACACTGTGGTCCCCACTGCCTCTATGGCATCCACGTCACTACTGACAAGCCAATGCCCACTCAGGATCACTTTTTCGCTAAAAAACCAAGCTTCACAACCTCCATCGAAGGTTATGAAATTTCCAAAACTTGCGAAATGCCAATAAGCACAAGAATCCCAATGTCGCTAAGTCAAGAAGTTATAAATATTCAGAACCCCGCAACATAGGTTTCAAAGTTTCAACTTTTTGTGATCTAGCGATAGGTCTATCGGAAAGATGAATTTCCACAACCCCACAACATGAGTTCTAAATTTAGGATTTTCAGCGATCCCATGACATACAGGCCAAATAAGGGAAGAACACAATTGCTCTAGGAAGTCAATCAATCTAGTAAATTTGAGTCACATTTCTCAACAACTACCTCAATAAATGAGAAATAAGGCTTGAAAGAGTACAGATACCACCTTTCAAACCAAGAAACCAACTCAATCCCCACCTCAATAGGAGAGAGCTCCCCTCTATTGGAGAGGATGTCAAAAGCAACTATTCCACTGTCGCCTAAAAACTCCAAGATCCTCAACATCCACCTCCATAGGAGAAGCATCCACCTCAAAAGGAACGGTCACTAAGGAAACAAGAAACCTTCACCTCCCAACTCCACCTCAATATGAGATGAATCCACCTCCATAGGATCCGAGGAGAAAGCTAGCACAAAATTAGAACCAACCGTCATACCATCCTTTGGCAAAACTTGCAATAGGAATAAAAGGTGGAGCATGAAAAGAGATGCGAACAACATCCAATACATGAAGGCGGCAACAAAAACCTCCACGTCGAGCTAACATAACTGGGTCCAAGCAAAAAAATAATTATGTCCCAACAAACAATAATCAAGCACCAATCTAGATAATAGTGTTCAACATCACCAAGCCAAGAAAAAAATAGCACTTCTTCAAAAAGAAGAAACCCTCCTCACACTGCCACACCATCGATAGCCCAACCAATAGAAGAAACTTTTGATCCTTGAGAAAAAATAAATGAAGGAGCTTAGCAAAACTAAGTCGAAACATGCAACAAACAACTGACAAAATGTGAGGGAACCAACCTGCAGCAAGGTATTTGTGCAGCTTAGAAGTAGCCCAAGTAGTCAACAAAATGTGAGGAAGAAATCTAGCAACACCAGTGCAACCAAACACCACCCAACACCATAGAGAACCCAACAGCCTGCCATAGAAACCCCACAGCCTTCCATCAGTTTCATGAAGCAAAGAGAGCCCAGGGGGGCAAGTGGGAGCAATGCAGAGACAAATCAGTGAAAAGGCCAAAACAATAAGCACACCATCCACCCCAACACATCAATTAGAGATAAATATAGACCATTCCACTAACCAAACCCTTGCAAAGGGCCCAAAGAACCCACCAACAAGGTAAACCCGCAAACCAAAAACATCACGAGAAGCCAACAAAATGTGAGGAAGCCAAACAACAATTCCACCCAAGAAACCAGTTGCAACCCAACAACATAGAAAACACAAAGGCCTGCCAAAGATAAAGCATCGAAAACCCAAAAGCCAGCCAGCCACACCAAGTAACAAAGAGATCCCAGGGGGGAAAAGGGAAACAAAGAAGAGAAGAGTCGGGGAGAAGGCCAAAACAAGAAGCACACCATCCGCCCCAACACGTTGGTCAGGGCTAAAGATAGACCAACCCACTGAAAAAACCCACACAAGGGGCCCAAAGAACACACCAATAAGGCTATCCTGCAACTTAGAAGCAACAAAATCAGCCAACAAAACGCGGGGAAGCAAACCATCCACGCAACCAACTATAACGTAGCAACAAAGAGAACCCAACCGCCTACCAAAGTAGCTAAATCTAGCAACCAACCATCTGCATCAGCATCATTTGGTTTAGACTCATCATCTCCCTTCCCCCTCTAAAGAATTCAAACCCCAACTTCAACCGCTCTTCCCGCTCTCCATCCTCTCTTCACGAGAAAAAATGTTGAAGTTATGTAGTTGTGGGTTTTTCTACAACATATAGATTTGTGAGGATTTTAGGTCCATCTGGATGAAGACTAAAGGTCCATAATTCTTCATGTCATTCTTTTTTCTACAAAGGGTAGATGCAGTTGGTTTCCCCACAATGAGTAAATTTTGAAAAAATGGTTATATAATTTTACGGGAAGGTAGAGCCCATCTTCCCACGTGGTCCAATTGTGGGTAAAAATCCCCCAAGTATAACTTTGCAGATTTCCCTGTTGCAAATGGTTTGTAAGATTTCTCATTTGAACTAGACTAAGTTCAAGGTGTAGATTTCAACCGAAGTCTCACATGGTAGATGAAGTCCATTTTTCCACAATCACCTATTAAGACCCGAAATCAACTAAAGTAAAAATGTGTAGGAAGATGGAGGCCTTCTTCTCATAATTTCAATGAAGGCCAATAGTTTGCAAGTGTATATCTATAGATATTGGATGGGCAAGTGGTTTGCAGATTTCCATCTAAACCATACATCTTTCAAAGTGTATCTATGTTGATAAATTTTTCGCATGTGTAGATGATCTGATTTTTTTCACAAAGGAAGTTGAAGTGCAAAAATTAGATAAGTAAAATTTTGTGGGAAGTTGCAAGAAAACTACTTGCATCCCATTATTGATTAATTTCTTGCAATAAGGCATAGTCATGAAAAATGACTAAGTGTTTCTTTGTGAGCATTTGGAGGCCAACTTCCCACATCTAGATGGAGCCAACCTTTTTGCATGTTCCAATGGAGGTCAATTTTTTGTGTTTGCATGGATCAAGTGACCAAGTGGTTTGTGGTGATTTCCAAGTGAACTTGACTAAGTTAAAGGTGTATTTGTAGATGGAAGTTTTATATGGTGTACAGATGAAGGTTGATTTTTTGCATTTGGCTTGATCAAGTGAAAAATGACTAAATATTTGTGAGAAGCTGAAACCCATATTTTTGCATGGTCAAGATAGAATTAAAAATACCACAAGTGTATGTTTGTAAGATTCTCAATTGCAACTTGTGGTTTATGGGTTTTTCCATCTAAATAGGATATTACTCAAAGTACAGTTGCAAATGGAAGTTCTACAGTGGTCTAGATGAAACCTGATTTCTCACCAAAGAATTTTGAAGTTGAAAATTAGTTATGGATTTAAGGGAAGATGTAGCTCATCTTCCTGCATAGATCTAGATGGAAGGAAAATTTTCATAGAATGGTTTTGTGGACTTCCTTTAAGTGAACTAGTCTAATCCAAAGGTATAGATGCAAATACAAATCTTGTATGGTTAATGGATCCCAAAGTTCTGCATGAACCCGTTGAAGAAAAATGACTAAGTATGGTTTGCAAGAAGATGGACACCATCTTCCCACATGACCCTAAGGAGCATTGGAGTTTCACAAGAATTTTTTTTTGAAAGTGCAAATATTGTTGTTTTTTTTGTAGGTATAGATGAAGAGGTTTTTTCATGTAATCCTAATGAGGCTGGAATTTCCACAATTGTGGAAATCCAAGGGTCGTCCAAATTGATGATTTTTTTCAAGAAAATAGGTACATTTTACAAGTTTCATAGGATTTGATGGAGCTCATTTTCTTGCCAATAGGTCAAGTATCGCTTCAATTTATGCAACTCGTCTAGTTGCACCTCGTTTTCTCGTAATGAACATAAAATGCATGTTTCAAGTTCATAAACTCATCATTAATTGTTTCCAATGATCACTAACCACTAGGATCAATCTAATAAGGTTTCAGATCATATTTCTATGGCTCCTTAGGGAAAAAGTGATGCCTTCAATATTTTTTTAATGTTTCCCATGCCCCATAGATAGAAAGAACCCACAACAATATTCTTTTAGCCTCTTACAATATTGTTTTGTCATCACTAACATTGATTGTCATCCTCTACAAATTATTTAATGGAAAGCTTGCATTAAATCTTGAGTGCCATAAATGCCCAACCATCCTTGTGCCATCAAGAATGTCTCTTCATGTCTTTCAAATCCCTTTTTATCTTCCAAATATTTGTTTCCTCATTGAAATTGTTCAACCAGTTGGGATTGGTGATTCGTAACATCCCTCTATTATGCTTCGATATAAAAGAAACCTCTATAATCTACAAAAGGGTTCTTATTTTCTATTTCTCTAATAGACTTATGTAGTTTTTTTAATTTTCTATAATTGTAAACAAGGCTTTAAACCTATGATCAATGAAAACAATCTTTTTTTACCTCTCATCAACTTTGTTTTGTTGTGCATATGATCTTCCTTCATTTCTAAGTGTATTTTATTTGTTCTTTGGTTTTGTATGTTGTGTTAGCATATGTTTTCAAGGTTAGTTGGAGAATTTCTCTTCCTTCCTAGCGATTTTCAAAATTTAACCTTCACATCATACACTCATGAGAGTAGTAAAACTAAAGACTATGAGAATTTCTCTAGAATTTCATTGCTTTTGTGTGCTATAAAAGAAAGAATTTCTCTAAATATCTAGTGCATCATCATTTTTTAGCTTTAATTTATAGTTTTGTGTTCTTTTCTTCCCCTTTTCCTTGTGAGAAAGTAGTAGAATAGAGTAGTTTAGGTGAAGCGTGAAGAGAACCAACCCTCTTTGGACATTCATCCTAATTTATAGGCAACCCACAAGCCTCGGGATGTTTCCATGCTTGTGAACTGGGGAGAGTCTATTTTCACTCTCTTTAAGGTGCACTCAACATTGACAACAATAAACATGGTCCCTATTAATTATGAAGTTATAATTTGTGTCACATTGATCCTTTCTACAAACTATAATAAGTTGAAGATCTTTAATTGAATGTGGTAATTTCTTTGACACAGTTTTAGTGTTTTGGGGAAATCTTATTGTGTGTCCTTTATATTTAAATTTCCCACCATTTGTATGTGTCACTTACAAAATTGGACTGGAAAATGCAATAAAAATTTCTTCTACTTGAGTGAGATTTGCAAGTTCCATTGGATGTGGACCAAGATCCATATTATTCACATATATGAAAATCTATTATTTCCTCTTTCTTGTCTACATATGTTGCAAACAAGATCTTGGGGACTACAAAATATTATGATTCCAATGTAACATTCTTGGCAAATATAACACATTGTTGGAGACTCCAACCTATCTAAATGATGACAAAATACCATTTGCATTTTTTTAAAAACACTGGCAAATAATCTATTTGGGTTTGATATGTTTTCCTCATCTAATTCTGAAGTGGATTGCAACTCATATTGACTTAAAATTGAGCAGTTTCTGCAACATATTCTATTGATTTGGAAGCTTCTTCCTTGACATTCATGTCAATATTTTGTTCAATTTGAATTTCTTTCCTTTCTCAAGGTAGTGGATTATTTTTCTCCCTTCCCTCTCCTTGTAAATGAGATTATTCTTTAGATGTACGCTAACATGTATTTTTGTTAATATTATTGGGTTGTCGATCATATTCTCGCCTCTCCAGACTTTATGAATGGGATTGTTGTTGAGATGTTTGATCGCCTCTATTGTTACTATTTTCATGCACTTTGTTTTTAACTTTCAATTTCTCTATTGTTACGTTTGATCTTTGTCTAGCATATCTTTACATGTTTGCTTCGTTTTCTTGTATTTTTTGTTCATCTCTTTCAACATTTGTCTTATTTTCCTTTTCACGTCTTTGATAATCTTATTGATATTCTATTTTATATTTTTATTTTTCTTCCTCATATTCAAATTTATTTCTTCGTTGAACCATAGCTAAAATATAAATGACATATAATAGTTCAATTAATGTAAGATAAGAAATTGAAATATGTATATTATGTATGTCATAATATAGTTGTACATATATGAAGTTGAGGAAAGCTTTTAAACACAACAAAATAAAAAACCAAATTATAGACTAATTGTGTATGTCATAATATTAGGCTTATGTTTTAATTATGGGTATGACTACATTTCAATTAGGGTTAGGGTCAACTATTGTTAGGGTTAGAGTTAAATCAGGGTAAGTGTTTAGTTAAGATTATGTTGAGGGTTAGGGTTAGGGGTAAACAATAAAACATTGGGTTAGGATTAGGTTTGGGTGTCATATAGGGTTAAGCTATCATTTTAATTAGAGAAAGGGTTAGGGTTAGGGGTAAACAATAAAACATTGGGTTAGGACTAGGTTTGGGTGTCATATAGGGTTAAGCTATCATTTTAATTAGAGAAAGGGTTAGGGTTGGGTTTCACTTCCAACTAGGGTTAGGATTCTACAATAATGCTTTAGGTGGGGTTAGGGACACGGTTGGGGTTAGTGTTAGCATTAGAGTTTAATTATGGTTAGGGTTAGGGTTAGGGTTAGGGTTAGGGTTAGGGTTAGGATTAGGATTAGGGTTTGGGTTTGAGTTAGGGTTAGGGTTTAGGTTAGGGTTAAGGTTAAGGTTGGGTTTAGGGTTAGGGTTATGATTAAGGTTAGGGTTAGGTTTATGGTTAGGGTTAAGGTTAGGGTTAGGTTAGGGTTAGGTTAGGACTACAATTAACATTAAGGTTAGGGTTGGACTTGGGGTTAAATTATATTTACGATTAGGGTTAAGGTTAGGGATAGGGGTAGGCTTGTGATTAGGGTTAGGGTTGGGTTAACATTAGGGTTAGGGTTGGAGTAAGGGTTAAATTAGAGTTAGAATTAGGGTTATGATCATAGTTAAGGTTAGGCTTAGGCTAGGGTTAAGGTTAAGGTTAGGGTTAGTGTTGGGGTTGGGGTTAGGGTTAGAGTTAAGGTTAGGGTTAGGTTTAACATTAGGGTTAGGGTTGGAGTCAAGGTTCAATTATAATTACTTTTAGGGTTAGGATTAGGGTTGCAATTGGGGTTAAGGTTGGAGTTGGAGTAAGGGTTCAATTAGAGTAAGGGTTAGGGTTAGGGTTAATATTAGGTTAAGGGTTGGAGTTAGGGTTCAATTAGGTTTTTGATTAGGGTTAGTGTTCAATTAGGATAAGTCTTACTATTGCTTTTAGGGTTATAAAACATGTCCAATTAATATAAATGTATGTTTGTAATTTTTAATATAATGTTGTTTATCAATATTTTTTCTTCAAATAATTATATATTTAAAATAATTATTATTATTTGTAATAATTCATTTACAAATGTAAATCATCTAAATTAAAAAATTAGAACAAAGAAAATATTTGAAAATATTGGAATAAAATTGGAATAATTTATTGAATAATCATCGATTGCATAGCAGTAAAAGTAGTAGTCTATTATATTTGGTTTAGAAAGATTTGAAAAGATTGGACAATAAAAATAGAATCACAAAACAACTTGAAGTATAATATTTCCAAGTGAATGGTGGTATAAGTTTATGAAAATGTGAACACATTCACAAACATTTCTACATATAGTTCATATAATTTTGAAATATTTTGAGAATATGAGGAGCATTACATTCTCCATAATACTCATCGTAGTTCAATTCCCTTAGGAAATCGTGGAGTTCGACATGTTTGTCCCATGTAGAATGGAACTTTTGTAAATATTCGTCCATCTCCAAAACTTCGACATCTTTGACAAAATTGGCATTCAATCCCGTTGCTTTCACTTGTTCAACATTATATGTACAATATAGTGAAATATGTCTTGCTAATTTTTGTATAACATTTTCATTAAACCCATTCCAATTCATTTGACCCAATTGATAGTAATGGAGTGTTGTTTGGAACTAATAGACTTGTTATCTCATTTTTAGTTTCACTACTTGAGATTTCAGTTATTTCATTTGATCATACATGATTTGTCATGACCTAACAAGATAAAATGCCCAATGAAATGTCAATTATTTTGAAGATGACAATAAAATTGATTTATTGAACAAGTTAAATACATTTTTTTGAAATGAACTATAAAAATCAAGACACTGTTAAATATTAAATAGCTAAAACTATTTAAAAATTATTCTATCTTATTTACATTTTTATTTGAAAAAATATCAATACTTATATTTTACTCTATTTTATTGTATTAAAAGAATATTTTTTTTTGTATTATACAATTAATTAAAAAAGATTACTTTTTATTTATTTTAGATTTCTTAATACTAACAATTAGAAAATTATATATATATACGCACTATCCCCATCACATTATTATATATGAGTCCATCTCTAGGAACAATATTTTTATGCCAAATCACTCTATAAACCTTTCATATTTTGAGAAAATAAAAATGAATACATTTGACTAAGAAAAGGAGATTGTTTATTAACTCTCTTTCTCTTTGGTTTTATCAAGCATTGTAAGTTCCATTGTTCTTTTTATTGTGCACCTTGGGCACCTTGGGATTATCACATCCCTTGTCAATTCATTTTATTTTATCATTGTTTTTGCTTCTATACACACTTAAAATAAGAACACACAATATTTCTCTCTATGTCTATCTATCTTGTCTATTATGGAGGTGGAAACACTAAAGCAAGGATTTTACTGAGGCAAGTTCTCAAACAACCCCAAACATTTTTCCTCTTATTTGTGTTTATAGGTATTTAGAGAGCATTCAACCACACTATTGTTTGCAAGTATTTACTTATTTATAAATTCATTTTTTTCATTTATTTAAATCTTTTAAATCTTAGTTTATTTATTTATATTATTTTGTATAGTATTTGTTGGTGTTTTCTAGTTTCTAGGTTTTGCAAGTAAGGTGAACAACTAAGTTGTATTTTTCATGTTTTATGGGCACTTTTTGCTTACAGTTCATACAAGACAATAGGCTACGCATGAACATCCACATGACACACTAGCATCCTAGCCAATGACTTTCTCCTTCAGACTTTAGGTTCTTCAATGTCTACTTTTTTTTGTTAAAAAGTTATCTTTATTTACCTATGGTTAGTAGTTTTCACTATATCATTCTCTTCAAGAATTTTAGATAGTTAATTTTATTTGAATTTAATCAGTGAAATTTAATCTAAAAAGAACCTAGCTTTCCTTTTGTCAGACTCAAATTTCCTACATTATGCATAGTATAAATCATATTAAATATCCATGCATACATGGAAAGGATTCTTAAATTAGTGTGCATTGTTAGGGCATGAACAATATATTATAAAAAATAAAGTATTTATTTAATTATTTCCACTCTTCAAGTATGAGTGGATTGGGAGGGTTTCTACCAACTAACTAGTGCATATTCAGGGAAATACATAATCATCAAATATACCTCTAATTTACATTGATAGCAATGTTTCATTAAATATTTACAATTTAATCCTTGAATATAAACTAACACAAATTGGTAATTTAAAATAATAAATGTGTATGATATCTCAAAGAAAAATAGCATAAAAGAGGAGACAATTGTAGAAGCATTCATTCATATCATGCAACTGAAAAAAGTATCAAAACAAATTGGATATAAAACACTAAATCACCAATATTTCTTCAAACAAGTGTGGTATATAGTAAAAAAACTTGTTCTCCCTCTATTCCAACCTCTTTACAAATGAACCTTTTCATCCCTTATAGAGAAAAGATTACAAAGATAGTCCACATATATGGGAGACACTTGGCACAAGATTAACCATTAAAAATAGCCAACCTCTTTCATCAATCACAAAGGAAAATATTACGAGATATGTTGGAATGGAGGTCATGAAGATCTTGCTACATTAATGGTTGTATGGGTTGTTTTCCTCTTTCATTGTTGCATGTGGGCATATATTCCTTTATGTTGAAATTTTTATTTTGAGAGAAAAAATTTGATTAAACAATTGCAAGGCCTCAATGGATCATTAATGGTGCTCTATTTGTGTAGGAGTGTTGTGGCATGTTAAATGTTCTTTTAACACACTATTATGTACTTTAAAAAAATGATGTGATCATTAACTCATTCAAGTTTTTCTTGAATTTTTGCTATTGATGTCTTTAAGTGAAGAAGATAAATGGTTACCATGCATCATAGTATTGTGCATAGTAAATTTCTTTAAAGTTGTGATGTAAAGAGCTAAAGAATCAAATTTATGCTCCTTTTGCACCTAGATCCATTAGCGAGACATGTTGTAGTTACGACCAATAGGAATATTCCATTTTTGGGGGTGACTAATATGTGGCTCAATAATATGATGGGATTTTTCTATGCATATTGACAACTAAGACATTCTATGTACTAATATTTCATCTTTATTTCCAATCACACATTGTACATACAAAAATGGGAACTACATTCAAAATTACATTGCAGAGAGCCTCTGCAATACAATAATAATCTGAGATTTTTTTTCCACCACATATAGTACTTACAAAATAGAAACCACATCAAAAATTCCTCCCAAAAGAAACAAAGTCATTGTGCATCACAGGAGTGAAGTTGGGGTCCAAATTCAAAATTGTAATGTAAACGAGTTATGTGATGCAATATATTTTTTCTAGATGTCCCAAGATAATAGGAGTTTTGTACTTACTCCACGAAGTGCACACATAAGAATTAACAAACCAATCATAAATTTTCAACTTAGTGTGGGGACAACACAACACTACAAGAAATGGTAGATCTATGAGACCTAACTTAAAAACATGTGGCATGATATCATTAACTTGTAGTTTTATAAAAAGACTTCATATGAAAAAATTGATGTGGAGTAATACAATGTAATAAAAATTTGACACTTGTTCACAACCACATAAGATATTGTTGAGTTGGAACCAAAATCAACAATTTGAATGATATCCAAAAGCCTCCAAATGACCTTGTATTTATATCAATCCTCCCTTATGACTCCCAAACTGGCCAACCCAACTTGGGCACCAATTTTGCATTTTAAACTTGTTTTTAATTTATTTTTATTCCTCCTTCTTGGGTGCCAACTTGTCTTTTGATTTTGATTTTATTTCCTTTGTTATTTTTTCTCCTTATTTCTCCAAAAGGGGTCACCCAAGCCCAAATAAAAATATAATAAACATTTTATTTCCTCCAAAATTCATGACAAATCAATTAAACCCCTTTTCATCATTTCCACACCAAATAAAAATTATTTAGGCCAAAAAGGATATTTTTTATTTTTCCAAGGCCCCAAAATTCAAAAATAATAAAATATTTTTTTTGCTTAATTTTCCCTAGTTCACCTTGAGAAGGGACATTACAATCCTCCCTTTCTAAAATTGCTTGTCCTCAAGAAATGGCAAATATACCACCACCTGGATCCCATATCATCACACTACCATATGTATCAAAATTGAGGAGATAGATGTACCTCAAGGAACAATAAACACCAACCAACTCTCCAACTTCAAAGAATTCCTCACAAATGTGCACGATGCCCTTATAGGTGCATAGAAGAACATATTAGTCCATCCTATGTTGTTGATATAAATAAGAACAAAAACCTCCCAACTAAAAATCAAACCTGGAAGTGAATGCACGTATCATTGCCAATGTCATGTGATGATAGAGTATCATTCATACATCATTCCAAAATGATGGAGTGATGATCCAAACCTCTCCAAAATACCCAAACAATTGTTTTCCTCCAAGTGGCTTGTAGGACATCCATGTGCAATAAGGCAAAACAACCATCTCCTAGCAAAGTATGGAGTAGATCCTCATGAACTAGGATAGGAAGGCCAATATCCTCATGATTTATCCCAATCCCTATGACATAATCCAGCTAGAACACAAGCATTATTAACTCAAAACCAAACATTATAGCAATACCTTCATACCTTATGTCAAAGTGCAACTTCATCTCTCAAATATGCCAAAATAAGGCAAGTGCCTCTATGGAATGCATCACAAATCTCTAAAATAGGGAAACCTCCAATGCTACCAAAGAATCAATATGATGCACTTCATCATTAACCAACTCTTCATCTTTAAAAGAGATCAATGAATCAACACAAACTAAATCGCTTATGCCTCCCTCTCCATGTGAAAATATTTCACTAGAGGCTGATCTATTAAGCATATGTTCAAATTCCCTAACATCCTCTAGGGTTTGGGCCTTCAAGGGCCCTTCAAACAAAGGAAAATCATGATGCAAATCATATATGAAAAAAAAATTGAATCATACCTTTTCTTTTGTCCACCCAAATTTGCATATTCTTCTAGCTTGATTTCTTGAAAAGACTTTTCATTTTCTTGTTCCCCCACTAAGAATTCTTCCCTTGGAAGAAATAGAGATCTAAGGTGTGACTCTCTTTACCTTATTGCTTGATCTAACTGGTTACAATGTTCCTTGACCTCTTGCAAGTGTTGTTTTTCTTGGGTAGCCAACATCTATCCTCTCCTCGCTCTTTGCAACCACCCATTACACATATCTTGTGTCCTTTCCACATCTTTCATAGTATGATATGCAAAATCAAAAATTTTGTGGCTTGGATCCACCCTACATTCCTCATTTTTTTACCTTCACATCTTGAGTGCTAACATTGGGGGACCCCTCAACACCATTCCCCTCATGTGACACAGTTGTTATCTCATGGTTATACACATAAATATGACTGCAACCATAAAGAAGAAAATCAGAACTTTCATCATACCTCTTTGTAGTGCCTTCAAGGGACTCAATCAAGTCATCCTTTGTTAGCTTTCCATCGCCAAGTTTTGATCCAAGAGGTGTATCTAGTTTAAAGTTGCATGTCTCTCTAGTTATGATAAGGGTGACATGCACCTCCATCCTCTTGGTTGCCATGCCCTTTGGTAGATCCTTATTGATAGCTCTCAACACTATTTTTTCCCTTTGATGTGAACTATAACTCCCTCCTTTGGAAGTCTTGAACATATCGACCAAGTGATTATAACCATTGGATTCCTAACACAAACTTGGTTCCACCAATGTCGACTAAATATAATTCAACCAGTGAATATTCATTCAATTGAATGCCCAATTGGGGTATCTTCCTAGTGCAACTTGTAGTTAGGGTAAAAATTTAGAGAAAATGCATAAACAAATCATAATGAAACCCTAATAGTGCACAATGAAGGACAAGATAACATGAAAATCACAATAATAAATTCAAATGCAAACCGATCTCCATGCTAAAATTGATTGATCTCCATTGCTCTTCTCAACCTCACATGAGAATGCAAGACTTCAAAGGATTGTTGATGGAGGAATGTTGGTTGCTCACTATTGCAACAACATAACATTAATATGTAGATGATAGATGAGAAATAGATAGATGAAAGATGGTGGATGAAAGATTGTAGAGATAATTCGACAGAGTAAGGGTACTTGAAAGATCATCCATGTAAATGGCTTAGTTGTGGTTTAATTTATAGGTGAAGATGGGAGGATGAAGGGATAAAACTTTCCTTTTTGTGAGCGGTAGTGGAATTAGATATCTGATCATGCAACTTGGGAGAAGAAATGGAAGGTGGATCAAGTTAACTAAAGAGGATAATGGAAAGGGGATCGAGTTCACTTACAAGATGATTTGGAAAGTGATGAAGTCATCTTGAGAGATGATTTAGAAAGTGGATCAAGTCATTTAGGGAAATAATTTAAATAATTTAGAATTATTTAAATTATAAGAGATGTGAGAGGATAAGGATTAATTTAAATAAATATTTAATTTATTTAAATTATTTGGGTAATGTGGAATAATTAAAAAAATATAATTTAATTAATTAATTGGCTAGAGATTAAATAATACGGATGATGAAAGGGGTTATGTGAGTTTAGAATAAAATGTGTTGTAAGATGTCAAAAGTGAATGTCACAAGATTTGGTCAATTTAAGGTGACTACATTTTGCCCCTCTATGAGATGATGTTCGAGATGGTGAGATGTGTGTCGAGTAACATCATTTCAAAGGAGCTAAGGTACAATTAAAATAAAATGAATGATGAAATAAATATAGGATAATGATGATGATGATGGGATGATGATACCCACTTGAGAGGATAGGCGGGTTGAACAAACATGGGTGTGCTCTTGAAATGGATGAAATGATAAAAGATGGATAATATGTTATGTTGCAAGAAAGTGAGAAATCATGGTGTTTGGTATAGAACTAGACGTTGTGAACCAAGGTATAAGGACCAAGGTGACGATGTGTCTCATGCCTCAACATAATATAACCTTGTCTAAAAGTATGAGTAAGTAAACTTAGAGCATTAAATTCCTAATGCACAAAAGGTATGATATGACCTTGGATGCAAAGGATAGTGCAAAAATCTATTCCAACATACACAATATATGAATATTAGCTGGAATGATATGTATTTGATGCAAATGCAAGATAAATATGATAACAAACACAAGCAAGCATGCATGCACAAATGATACAAAAACAAACAAGGTATTGCCCCTGTCAAGCTGTAAACCAATGATTAATTGGTTGATTGATGATGAGATGATAGTATTGTCATTGTGGGGAACAATATATCCCTAGATCAACACAAGGATGATTGATTGACTAATTGGTTGATTTGGTCTGTGATAAGATTAGGATCAAGACCATTGATGCAATTGGATAATTTGACAAGATTGATTGACTTGATTAGTATGGATTAAGGATTGATTTGCATTTGGATTATTGCTTGGAATGAATGAAGATGATTTGATGTATGGATGAATGGATTTGATGAAGATGAATGGTTGGTTGAATGGTTGGATGATTCGATTGAGGTGATGGATTGATTAAATGAAATTAGAAGTGATTGGATGGATTAATTTTATTGCTTGGATTTTTATTGGCTATTTGTTTTTTTTGTCTTTTTTATGAATATTTAAATTTTTTAGATGTTTGGAAATGTTTTGAATTTAATTTTTTGGATTTTTGAAATGTTTTGATTTTTTGGGATTTTTTTCAAGACCTTTTTCAAATTTTTTGTTGTATTTTTTTTAGGACTTTTTTTAAATGTTTTGAGATGCCAATGGATGACAATTTGGGTAGCCTTTGTGCTAGATACCAATGACAAGGGAAAACCAAGTCTAGGTTCAAGGAGATAGATGGGATTGGTGGATGAAAGGGTGCGTGATAGGATAAGGGTTAAAAGACTCATGATAGATGGATGGATAAAAAGGATAGGTCATAGTGAATGGAATGGATGTATGAATCATTAGATAGAAAGGATGTGATCTCAAAAGACTATCACATAGAAATAACAAGCCCTATTGTAGGTACAATACTTAGGATTTTTTCGGAAAAAGCATATGATAATAGGATAATGATATGATTGATTGGAAAGGATGAGAGATGTCAAGAGATACCCAAAAATTGTTTCAACATTTTGCCTCCTATATTTATCAAGATCAAAAGGAGGAAGAGATGATGAATGGACTCAATATGATAAGTATATGGGTATGATGGCCAAGGATGATAAGATAGGAGATGGTAAGACATGATATGATAGGAAGTGACATGATAGGATAGATAGTGCAGATGAGACAAAGTGCCCCCAAGTGTAAGTGGCATAGAAGATCAACCTACACATGACGCATGTTTGCCAGGTTTTCATCATGGTACTTATCTAAGGTGCATGTTTACCAGGTTTTCACCGTTGGACGAAGGGACTTCTCTTTAATTTTTTTTGACATTTTATTTTATTTTATTTTACTTTAAAAAAAAAAAAAATTGGATAGGAGAAGGGTATGGATAAGAGGGACTCAAGTGTCTAGTTCCATGAAAGTTGATAGTCCAACTATATATGGATGTCATCGAATGGACCATGCCAAATGTCATTATGCTCATAGATGTTGGTAAGGGATTACATGAAACGAAGATGGAGTAGGTAGGTGATGGATTATGATGTGGATTATGGAAGGATTTATGAAAAATATGAATGGGGAGGCTTAGCCAAAAGCATGGACCATAGGAAGGTGATGGGGGAGATATGTAGGATAATGAGTGAAGGGTGAGGAGATTAGGTGTAATTGTTGTGAAATGGAAGGGAACCATGAACAATGGTTGCACACACTATGATAAACATTGAATATTTTGATGTGGAGGGGGTGTAGGAAGCAATGGAGATGTTTGCTTAGGAGATGGGTGATGAAGTGTTTTAGGTACCCACATAGACTTAGTATTTTTATGACTTTTATTTTGCTTGTGGGATGGAATATGAGATTCTTCAATAGAGTGGGAATGTGAGGTGGAGTGGACGGTTGGGATTTTTGTGATGTGGATGCCTCATTTGACTTCATTTATTTTTTCTTAGGTACCCAAACCATTTTTTTTTAGACTTTTATTTTGGAGGTATGGGCTTATATAGCTTTTTAGATGAATTTTTCTTTGATTATTTGATTTTGTGCCCTAAGGCATATGAAACCTTATGATTTTTTACTTTATAGGTAGAGACATTGAATTTTTTTCTTTTGAATCCCATGGGTATGGTGGAATGAGTGGAAGCTTCATGTTTAGACAATGTGTGCGTTGATTGGTCATGATTAGGATTTTTAGAAGATTTATGGATGGATGGATAAGGGGATTGTATAATGGCAATATTAGGTGTTGGGAGTAACATAGTAGATTAGATGGAGGGATATTAGGAGTTGAAATCAATGGTGGAAGGTGCATGGTCACATGCTTTCGAAATTTGTAGGATGATGGAGGTGAAATGGCAACATATGTTTTGGGTGTATGATAGGGCTTATGGTGGGAAAAGGACTTAAGATGGATGGAGGAAGTACCAAAATCTTTAGCTTTTTTTCCTTGGGGTGAGTATCCAAGGCCAAATGAGCATGGAGGGACTTTGACATGGATGGGATCCAAAATACCTTGTTCATGAAGGCTTAAACCTTTACCTTGGTAGTTCATGTTTTGAAGCATACGATGGACAATGGGACTAGGTGTGTTTTGGAAACTAGACTTGAGTTCATTATTAGATGAAGAAGGTGAAGTGGATAAAGCTTGTTGTTTTCCTAAAGAATAACACTCCTGGATGAAGGTGGATAGACCAATAGGATATGATGGAGGACTTGCAATGGGGTCGATAGTGGGTGATGGAGGATCATTAGGATCTTGATTAGCATTGTGTTCACTTAGATCCAACGTATTTGTTTGATTTTATATGTGTACTTGGGAGGCATATGTCTCATCAAGGGAAGTGGATGTTGGTGGATCATGGATAGGACTAGGTGAAGGTGCATTTTCGATACCTTGTTCATGGATATGTATAGGATCAATTTTCTCATAGATAGCTTCTTCATAGGTAATATCTTGATCATAAAAAATATATAGGTTATGAATAGGCTGGATGAAAGTGATTTGATCTTGATTAGGACTAGGGCTTGATTTTTTCACATGCTTGGGAGTAGACTCTTGATATAACTCTTGGGTTGCTTGAATGGAAGTGGAATGGGATGACTCTTGAGTAGGCTTGGCATGTTCTAGATGGTCAACAAAAATGAGACATGATGGAGATTGACTTGGGATCAATGGGGGAGAGTCTTGAATAGGCTCAAGGGGGAGACTACATGATAGGGTTGTAATAATGGGCATGGTGTTTGAAGAATCTTTGATAGATTCAAACATATGAGTTGGATGACATGGCGATGTTTGATTCCTTGCTATCAGCCCTTGGGTCACATCCTATGTAGGTGGATAGGTGTATTCGGGTAATGCCATAGGTTTACTTTTGAAATGTTTGAATTTAGGGCATGGATTTGATGGAGGATTAGATGATGGTGGGGGTAATGAAGAGTTTGATGGGTTATAATTTGGAGAGTCCAATGGATTGGGACTAGGACATGGTGACTTAGGGCTAGGAATTTGATTGGATGGTGGTATGATAAACTTAGAGGGCATGAACTAGATTGGTGTTCCCCTTATCAAATGGAACATGAGAATTGAAAGGCTCTTGATTTTTTTGCCAAGGTGGACTTGGTGTCCTATGTTCTTGTTATGATATGGGTGGATATGTTGATGTGGCATTGACATGATAGGTAGATGGGTTAATTTGGCATGATGATGAAGGTGACACATAGGATATTGGTTGAATGTGTTGAGGTTGGAATGGTGTTTGGACTTGTTGTGGTATGATTTTTTGTTGTGATAATGATGGAGGGGTTGCATAGGATAATGATTGTTGAGAGGTGGATTGATAAGGATAAGGATTGATATTGGAAGAGGTGGGATAAGGTAATATGGAATTTTTTTAATAGGTGGATGGATTAAATTGATATGGGATGGAGGGAGATTCCATATAGGAATTTTGTGGAGTTGATTGGTGTTGAATGAATAGACGATGATGTGCTTGTTGGATTTGATAAGTGGTCATGAGGTATTGGGCTTGTGCTATGAGTTGTTGTATTTGAGGTGATTGGTTTGTTGAAGTTGAAACTGTTGGATGAGGCCTTGGAGCCTATGTATAATTTGTTGGTCTAAGGGTTGTGGTGCTTGATACAGTGATTGGATGAGGTCTTGGAATTGGGGTATTAGGTCTTCTAATGTTGGCATGGTGTAAAATGATGTTGATTAGATTAAAGAGATGATGATGATTAGGATATGATTTGGAATGACAAGATTGGATTATTTGAATGATGTGGCAAGTGTTTATTAGAATTTTGACTTGGGCAATATCAAACACAAGATCTCACATGTAAATGCATGAACACGCACACCAAACACAATGATAAATTTATCTTTCAAGATTAAATTTTATGATTAAATAAACACTTGAATACACAACAACAAACCTAGTGTTAGTCAAGTGGGTATGGCCAATTAGGTCTTAAGATAGGATGCACGAGGTTGACTAGGGATTATTTGAAAGCAAAGTATTGCCACACAGCTAGGAGAAAGGGGTAACCCACCCTTCACCTTCACTTCCCAAAGGTATAAAGTTCTTTGGGGCTTAGCCAAGAGTGAAAAGATTTTAACTTCCAAAGAAGTGTGTCTTTAGATTCACACTTCGATTTGAGGTCATCCCTTGGAGTGGTGTGTGCTCCAAGAAGGCCTCCTAAGAAGGCTATGACAAAAGTGAACCAAGTGAGAGTTTTTTTATCAACACATGCACTTGATTCACACTTGCAGTTGTTAATTGACTCTTAGAAATGAAATATGTGTAAGAAAACAATGGAAGAACTCGTTATTTTTAACCCAAAGCCAAAATGTGTGATGGAAGAAAATGGTTCTTTTTAAGCCCAATTTCAAAGTGTGATTGTAAACAACATGTTTGTTTTAAAGCCCCAAATTCAAGTGTTTTGCAAACAAGATTGATTGATCAAATGAGAGATAAAGATAATATAATGAGTGCAGCTGGAAGTTTTTGCATTCCAATATTTTTTGTATGATTGATATTTTTGCTACTATAGCTCCTTATGATCACCTACAAAATCAAAAAATTATATTATAATGCAACCATAAAAAAGACAAGCTCATCAAAAAAATGTAATTTTAGATACATGTTTTTAACATAGCCGAATTAGATTCGATTATTTGAAGATTTTATTGATCTGAAAAATAAAAAATCAAAGAAGATAACCTTTCTAATTTTTGAGAGATTTCCAGAAATGTAAAGAAGTCAAAAAAATTCCCTATTTTGCACCCAGAAACACAGATTTGTGAAAACACTACAAAAAACCAAGATTGGATTTTTTTGCATTGTATTTGACCTCCAAATTAAATCTGTAAAACATAGACCCCAATCAAAATTTCAATAGCTTTCCAAAATGTAAAAAATTCTGAAAAATTCATCGATTTGAGTCTAGAAAATCAATTTTATGAAAAAAAATAAAATCACAATAACTCCTACAAAAATGATGATAAACCCTCAATTTTTTTATTGTAGCCTCTTGAGATGATGGAAAAGACTTTGTGAAAATATTGTAGAAAAATTTGCAGTTTTGTAGAAGATATGAATAAATTTGTAAAACCTGGGGTTTTGTCCAAAAAAATGGCAGATTTGCAAGAAAAAGTCAATAAAACCTGCAAAAAGTAAGCTAGATCAAAGGATTCGCATTGGGTTCACCAATGTAGTTAGGGTAAAAATTTAGGGAAAATGCATAAACAAATCATAATGAAACCCTAACAGTGCACAGTGAAGGACAAGATAACATGAAAATCAAAATAATAAATTCAAATGCAAACTGATCTCCATGCTAAACTTGATTGATTTCCATTTCTCTTCTCAACCTCGCATGAGAATGAAAGATTTCAAAGGATTGTTGATGGATGAATTTTGGTTTCTCACTATTGCAACAACATAACATTAAAATGTAGATGATAGATGAGAAATAGATAGATGAAAGATGGTGGATGAAAGATCGTAGAGACAATTCGACAGAGTAAGGGTACTTGAAATCTCATCCATGTAAATGGCTTGGTTGTGGGTTAATTTATAGGTGAAAATGGGAGGATGAAGGGATAAAACTTTCCTTTTTTGTGATAAGTAGTGGAATTATAAATCTGATTGTGCAACTTGGGAGAAGAAATGGAAGGTGGATCAAGTTAACTAAAGAGGAGAATGGAAAGGGGGTCAAGTTAACTTACGAGATGATTTGGAAAGTGATGAAGTCATCTTGAGAGAAGATTTAGAAAGTGGATCAAGTCATTTAGGTAAATAATTTATAATTATTTAAATTATAAGAGATGTGTGAGGATAAGGATTAATTTAAATAAATATTTAAACTATTTAGGGAATGTGGAATAATTAAATAAATATAGTTTATTTAATTAATTGGCTAGAGATTAAATAATAGGGATGATGAAAGGGGTTATGTGAGGTTTAGAATAAAATGTGTTGTAAGATGTCAAAAGTGAATGTCACAAGATTTGGTCAATTTTAGGTGACTACACAACTCATCTTGAACCCATCCACCAACATGATGTTGAATCCAGAAAACTCCTCTACTTGCAATCCTCCCTTAGCCACAAAACCTTCATCAATGAAATTATGTGTTGCACCACCATCTACTAAACATGAGACATGTTTCTCCCTCACAATTCCCCTCAAGAAAAAGGGGCGATACTTAGGGACAGTTGAAAGAAAAGAAATAGTACCTTGTTCCTTAGTATTTAGCTCCAACTGTGGCTCCTCAGGATCACTCTCTGAAGTGGTGTCTTGGACTTCATCATCTTCAAGGTCAAGAGTGACCTCAATGTAGTGTACTTTTCCTTTCCCAAGGCATCTGTGTCCTAGTTCCCATGGTTCCTTGCAAGTGAAGTAAAGTTTCTTCCTCCTTAGCTCATTACTTGTATCAAAGTCCAACTTAGGAGGTGTGGACTTAGGCTGGTTATCACTTTTCTAAAATGGTTTATCTTCTCTAAAACCTTTCTTTGGTGGCTGAAATGGTGGAGTAGTATCAATATCAAGAGCAAGGTAAATAGTATCATCAAGTGTATTAGGCCTATGAGCCTTCACCAACCCCTTCAACTTATCATTCAATCCTTCCACAAGTAGCAATCACCCTTCTCTCTGTCATACCTAATACCATCACTGCAATTTGTTGGAATTCATTGATGTATGAATCTACATGCCCAACTTGCCTCAACTATTCCAAATCTATGTAGCGGGCTTCTACATCCTTCCTATCAAACCTTACAATGAGCGTGTTTGTGAACTCCTCATAAGAATGTATCATAGCATGGTTTTGTGTTACAATTCCATGATACCACCAATCATAAGCCACTCCCTCAAGGTGCATAGTTTTAAATTGAATTGCATCCTCTTCTAGCATAGATTTGAGCTTAAAAAATGTGTCTAACTTGTGAACCCATGCTCTAGCACTTGTCTTGTCATCAAAGTGTTGGAGAGGAACTTTATTCAATGCTTCTTTGTACTCCTTGTGTTGCTTTTGAGGTCGCCTTCCTTGCTTGCTTCTTTTCTTATTCCTTTGCTAGTCCATGTATTGGTGTAGGTTGATGGTAGCTCTAACCACCTCTAGAAGTACTAGGTACTCATCATAAGCAGCCATTATTCCATCATTAACATGAGTATATTCTTTCTCCTTGGGTGTAGTTTTGATGGTGAAAATGACACAAACAACGAATAAACAGAATATTTCTACTCTATTTCTCCTGAAAAAGAAAGACAACATGTAGTGGCCTAACTTCCAAGGTCCTGGTAGTTGGTTCTCAACTGTCTGGTGTCACTCAATCGGTTCATGCAACTGTAATATTCAAGGGGCCTGTGCTGGTAACAAAAGATTCAAGCCATGACTCATTTTATCAAACCATTCTTGTAAATAAAAGGGGTTTCAAACAAAAGAAAAAGATAGATCAAAGGGTGAACCAGTAAGTATGAATCAAATTTATCTAATATCCGGACATATACCTTCAACAATGAATATTTTCTAACGGATCACAAAACCAAAGCATGACACAATTTACAGAATAAACTATACCATTGCATGCATCTAAGGTGCTTAATTTAATTCCACTATTCGCATATCACAACCATCTCCACAACTTCAAAAGAACACACACATCCATTCATTGCCAAGGTCATAGATCAACATACTTTAATAACTTCAATTCAACGATAATATAACAAGATAATCCTTAAATATGATTCGTTCAAATGAGTTTCATCACTCAAGAAACTTTTATGTTTCAGCACAATCACTGCATACAGATAGATTATAACTTATCAGCCTTACCACACAAAACAATTTAATTCTAACATTATATTATGAGAAAACCTGTAATTTTTATTAACTGTAAAGTATCTAGTAACAATGTATCTCAGCAATCACTACAAAATTCTATCTCCTAACAGTAGGTAAGCCAATTCTATTCTCAATTAGCTGACCTTTACAATATGATACCCACAGGGTATTTATAGATATACAAAATTCGAACTCCCCTTGTATTTTAAGCCATCCACCCTTTCAGGAATAGAACTTTCTGGAAACTTAGATCAATTTGATCTTGAGTTCTTACATTAGACTTGAGTTAAACTGGAGAATAGAAAGATAGGAGAAAAACATGTCATGCACCTCAAAAACTGGCAGTACTGCATGCAACATGCAAAGAAGAAAGAAATCATGCATGCTCGAGATTTATGCATGTGAAGTTGGATCTGCAATGAACTCATCATAACTGGTGAAAACTTTCTGTAATGTATCTAATTCTGGCCCATCAATCCAGCTATCTTCAAATTTAATTCGATCCAATTCTGCTACAGCAAACTCCCTCATACCTTTCATCTTTATCAACTCTCTTCTAGCAACTTTTATTTCTTCCTTAACATCCATTAGTCGATCTATTATCAAATCTTCTCCATCATCTTCTTTCTACATGAGTCCTCTAAATCTCTCACCCCATTTCTCTTTTATCTAGTCCAAAGGCATGCCTTCTTTTGTCAACACATTTACATCCACAATAATAGCAATGACTACTTCCAGCTCCTCAAACTGCTCAGTCAAATTATTAACAGCTTCTTGAACCTCATTCCTATGTTTACACAAGAAATATGCTCTAAATCGGAGTATACGAGAGGTTTTCCCAACAAAATATTTATTCTCCTCCTCAAGTATTGACTGTTCAAGAAGATTAGTCAAAGATAATGCATTAACCTTTTCCAATTTCTTACTATACTCTTTATATTCCTCTCCTTGCTTCTCTGATGCTTCAATGTACAAATGAATTTCTCTTATCAATTCTTCAGTGCCTTTGTAAGCTTCAAAACCCTCAACCAAAACTTCACCTACTTCCCGATTCAACTTGTCTATCCATCTGTCTACCATTTCTGCTTTACTTCTTACCTGCACCAGATCATCTACTTCCTGCTTAACAAAATAGGAGTCTCAATAGTTGTTACCTGTTGTGATCTCGGAGAGGAGACACTTCTCAAAAATGAATGTAATTGATCCAACTGAGCCTTAAGCTCATCCTTCTTTTCTTTATCCTTTATCATTCTTGACTTGGTTGTTGAAGCCACCACATCAATTAGGTTCATCGGCTGATTTCTAGTGGGC
This sequence comes from Sequoiadendron giganteum, assembly GCA_007115665.2. Lineage (NCBI taxonomy): Eukaryota > Viridiplantae > Streptophyta > Pinopsida > Cupressales > Cupressaceae > Sequoiadendron > Sequoiadendron giganteum. The sequence goes on from CM021104.1 coordinate 471,776,246, forward strand.
CTTCCCAAGTTGACAGTACTCAATTGATAATTTGTTAGTTGCATGTCCCCTACCTCCTTCTCTATCATTGGCATGGCACATTCAGCAACAATTTCTCCTTTGTCCATGAGTTTAGTAGAATGTAGAATTTTGGCCTTCTTTTTAGGCCTCTCTTGATCAATCTCCTTCATCATATCCTCCCAATTAAAAGGCTGTGAAGGTGTTATTGCTCTCTTTTGCAGATCTAGTTTTAACCAAGTGGGAGCACATGGAGCAATAGTCATCATAGAGGAAGAGGAAATAATGGTAGAAGGTGGCTGCATATTCACTTGGGGTTGAGAGTCAACCCTTGATTTCTCTTGTTGTTCTTGCACTATATGCATTTGCACAAGCTTTTCAGCCTCTTCCCTATCTTTCTATTCTTGCCTTTTCTTATCTTCCTCTTCTTTCTTCAACCTCTCTTCCTCCAATCGATCTCTCTCCACTTTTTCCCTTTCTATTCTTTCCTTTTCCAGTTTTTCCTTATCCAATTTTTCCTTCTCTAGAGCTTCTTTTTCTAGTTTCTCTTTTTCTAAAGCCTCTAGTCTTTCTTTCTCTAATCTTTCTTCCTCTAAAGCCTTAAGTTTTTCTGCCTTTGCTTCTTCTTCTTGCTGCTTCTTAACCAACTCTTCGGCTTCCTTTTCCTTCCTTAACTTTTCTGCTCCTTCTTTTTGGCGAGCTTCCTCTGCAAGTTTTAACTTGGCAATCAAGATTTTTTTTTCTCTCTAGTTCCTTGCCTTCTCTTCCTCAAGGTCATGAATCTTTTGTATTAGTTCCAACTTATCATTCTCTTCTTTAACCTTGAGTTCATGCTCTTGTTTCCTTCTTTGTTTCTCTACTTCATTAGCTGCTGCCTTAGCTTCAATTTGTTTGGTTGTTAATTGTTGCTGGTACAGTATAGCATCAACTTGTGCCTTAGCATCAATTTCCTTTTGTTTCTCCGCTGCAGCCTTTGCATCAAAATTTCTTTTCGCTTCTTCAAACAGCTTCCATTGATCTTCTTGTGTCAAAACCTGTTCAATATCCTCCTCTAGAGGCATGTTTTCTTGCATATCTTTTTCTAACTCAGTTTCATCTAAATCCGTTCCAACCTCATGAATTTCTTTCTCTAAGGCTGCTTTTCCCTTTCCAGCTTCAACCATACTATGAAGAGCTCCCTTTTGAACTTCTTTACTCTTTTTCCTTGTAAGTGGGACTTGTGTGGATGATTCACCTAATGTAGGTGTCGAAATAGTTGATCCATTTTGTACATCCTCTTCTTGCATTTCCTCTTCATCATCTATCGCCTCAAGTTATATCTCTTCGATGTCTGGGGGAAAGAACTCCAATGGTTCTTTGGGAGGTGTCTTCCTTTTAATCCTCTTGTATCCCTTACTTTTTTTAGGGGCTGGCCCCTGAGGATTCTAGGTTCTTAGAACTAACCATTGCACACTCCTATCTAACACTGTCCTTCCAATTTGCTTAATATCAATGGTTTATTCACTGTCCCGGTCAATTGGATCCAAGTTCTTGGTACCAATGTTCAAAGTTTCATAGGATGGATCCAATACAATTCCATCATCCACCAATGTGTTAGGAATATTATCTTTAACACCAAGCTCTGACATGAGTGAGACAGACAATTTTTCATAATTCTTCTTTCTTAGATCATACTCATCTTGTCGGTCACTCCAAAAGTCTTCTAACAAATTGAAATGTTTGACAAACACCGAAGGCAACAAGGCATGCATCTTACCCTTCGGATCAAAATACTTACGAGTTGTGTATAATCCTAACTTTAATTGTATCAAATCATTACAAACCACCTTTACTCCTACCAAGTGCTGACAACTATACTCACCCAACTTCATGGGGAACTTGTGACATCCTGTCTTATGCTTTATTCCAAACTGAGCATTAACTCCAAGAGCCTGATATACAAACTCCATTAGCACTATCCTGTTATTGCAGCACCTTGGAAGCAAATGTGGATGGCCTTCAAAACCAGCTAACCTAAAATATGTGAATTTGGGGTATTGAATGTACCAACATCCCCATTCAGCAATGAATTCCATGGCTTCTTGACTCAACCGGTACCCTACATCCCCATTCAATTGGTTGATGACCACATATATAAATGCATCATTGACTCTTCTGAAATGAGTCTCAGCAACCTGAAGAGACAACTGATCATAATGCTCCCACACTTTCTTTTGTCCATCCAAGGCTCCCATTATGCCCACTCTGTTCAATCCTGGGAAAATACTCAATCTTGTTGTTGCATATACAATGTAAGAAGTCATAAAGAAGCACTTGGTTTCTCTGATCCTTGTTAGTTGATCATGTATGGCATCAGAGACAATCATTGACCAATCAAACTGTTGTTCACCGTTCAAGATGGTTTGAATAAAAGGAAACATCCACTCCTTGAAGTGAAATGCATCCCTCTTCCCAAATACCCTAGACAACATCAAGATTAAGTCTGACAATTCTTTGCGAAATTCTACTCTCTTTGGTTGATCATGAAGTTTGAGCAGAGACTTCTTCTCTATTATCAACCATTTCTTATTCAAATGAGTTTTATTGGATGCTTTATACTTGCTATACTTCTCTAGGGCCTCTGCCTCAGTTAGCTGCACCAAGTTCTTGGGATCCAGAACACTAAATATATTTTGAAACATTTGAGGAGTAAGATCAATGATCACATTATTTTGTGTATCCATGCATAGTCTTGTAGCAGGATTGTAAGCACTGGCTGTTGTCAAGATCAACTCCGGGCACTGGACTGACAAAGGAAATACAGTGATATGGGCCAAGCCAGAATCAGCAATTCTTTGTGTCCTTCCTATTATATTTTCCCGTTCCGCAAAGGTTTCTTCATATAGCTCTTCAAAATTGTATTGACCCAAATTGGTATCAGTGATATCTAACCAATCTGATTCTACTTTGCTCATTTTCACAATAGGACTCCTATGATTATACCTCAAGGTATAAGGCAATTGTTCTGGCTTCAACTTCTTTGGTTTAGGTGTTGCCTTTGATGTTCCTGCAGATTGGTTCCTTTGAGCAGCTTCCCCTGATGTTCCTGACATCCTTCAACTTTCCTGCAAGCAAAACCTCTAATTAGATCTCTAAATATCATCACAAAACATGCTTTAAAAACCATTCCTTTCATATATGCACCGGAGGCGGAACCAGGCAGAAACATAGTCTAAAATAGTCTCTTTTAACATACTGTCAAGATCGGAGTCAGAACCGATATAGATATTTCACTAACAATGAACGGGCTCGGAGTCGAAACCGAGAAGATGATTGGAACCGGGATTGGAATGAAAAATGGATTTGGTTTTTCTTCAAATTTTTATATATTCATATTCTATTTCCATTTCGCCTCCACTTCCATCCAGGTTATTGTTATTTCGAAAGAAGACTTCTCATTATACGTGGAGCCGGAGATGGGATGGAAATAGAATTGATACCTTTTGCAAAACAGAATTTTCAAGTTCAAGATCGATTTTGATCCCGTCTCTGCTTAGGTTGACCATGACGTCATCAAAGATTTTATCGATTTAACACACAACTTCATGATTAAAACCAAGGTCATATTAAATGAAAAGAGGCTTTAATAAGACTATGCTCATATGACCATGGGGAACGACTGTATTTTAGGGCATCATATTTTAATCATTTAAATGTGATCACAGAAACACACGAAACCCTAATCTAACAAACACGATAAAACTAGGGCACGGATTTTAATCCCTGCCATTTTACCAGATTGAATGCACAACAACACCCTAAGTAAAAACGAGATTCAACTAACCCTAAATTACTATAAAAACATGAATTTAATCTACCTCACTGTAAATCCAATTTAAATTTAATCCTACTGCAAATTAAAATAGCGCAACGCAATCACGACTAAAACGTGAAAGCGACCGTGCTTGAAAACACAAAGAACCAAAAACAAAAAACAAAAGAAACGAAGAAAATAACCAGACAAACAAAACAAAGCAAGAATCTACTCAACAAACATACAAAGAATCATGAATCATTTAAAACAAAATGTTTCAAAGCACAAGCAATATAAAAAATGCAACAGTAAATAAACAAAGAACAACAACGATAAGAAACCCTACCTCGAATAGACAAGAACCCAGCTAACCTTCTGAACTGATTCGCAAGCAATAATCTTCTCCTCCTTCAATTGATTCGCTCGGATGAACTCCGCCACTGCTCTTTCTTGCTCTTTAATCTCTTAACAATGATAATAATGATTTGTTCAATCCTTAATGAAGGTAAAAATGAGGATTTCTACCTACGCGAGCAACTGTCATTAATGAATTGAATGCAGTTTAAAGCGGAGTCGGAACTGAAAGAGAAACAACACTTCACTACAATGCGACTTCGGTCAAAAATTCAATGATCCAAAAGCGGCGGGGGTGGAATCGAAATGGAAACTAATTTAGAAACTTAAGAAATTTCCTAAATTCATTCCCGTCCCGGTTCCGGTTCCGCTGATAAAGCGCAAAATGAAACCACACACAAGAAGCAAAACAAAAGACCGACATAACAAAACTAAACACAAGGACTTAGACTAAAACCAAAAGTTGAAATAGTGGAGGCGGGGGCGGAATCGATTATGATTTTGCAATTTTCGATAAAGACTAGCTTAACACCCACTCCGGCTCCGACAAAGACAAAGACAAAGACAAACAAAAAAAGGGTTAAAAAGAAAGACCATCGGGATGGGGCCCAGGACGAGTTTTGATTGTGGTTTCAAAACCCAATTTGGTTCTGGTTCCGCTTCCAACAGAGAAAATTAAGAAAAACAAAGTGTTGGCGAAACAAGACTCCAAATTTTGTTTGAAAAACAACTAAGGATAAAGAACACAAGGGGGACCCCTTTTGACCAAGGCAAAAGATGGGGTGGTTATGCAAGGCATAACATGTAGTCTTAAAAAAAGTGGGTTGAAATGACCTATCTAATACTGTAATAGAGGCTCTCCTAGTATAGGTTGCTACTCTACCCATGTTATTGTTGTTAGCACTATTGTTTGCTCTTGGGTTTTGTTGGTCAACCCTCAAATCTCCAATTGTGGACACTATCTACTCTTGGAAATCTCACAACATTTGTTTTTGTTGTTGGGAAAAAGCATGCAAAAAGTCTCCCCATGGTTGATCACTCCTTCTTGAACTATCTTCACCGATTTCTTCTCATTGTCTTGTCCTCCTTTGGTAGTGAAACTAAAATGGTGATTGCATAAAAGACCCTTAGGCTAGCAAGATCTAAGCTTTGATACCACTAAAATATCCCAACTCAAATATCCCAACTGAAATATACAAAAAATTTATAATTTTTCCAACACAAATTTAAGCCCTAATTTTTTTATTTCAAAATTCTGCTCAAACCCTAGTTTACTGATATAAATTTTTGAGTTTAAATATGCATCAACAACAACATTTAATCTTTCCAATGACTTCAAAATCACAACAAATTTTTCTAACAAAGAATAGGAATGTAACCATCACAATGAACCATCAAAAACATCTACCAAACACATGCCAAATTTTGATAATCAATTGTTTAGTTTGTTGCTACAAATCAGACCTATCTGATGCAATTTCATAATGAAATGGGCACCAAACATGCCCAACAACATACATAATTTTGTTGATATGAATAAACCCCATATTATGCAATTAAAATGATCTCTTACCCTAACACTAACCAGGCAAATTGCTCCAACTCACGCCAATGCAAATAAATACAAATATTTGATGATAAATAACTCCAAAACCCTACTACAAGGGTGCACTAGCCTGCTAGTCTGATTGTAGGGTTTGCTACTGTGATCCTAATAAAATTCTACTCCTAATGTGAGATGCTAGATAAAAACTAATAGTGCAATGTGAAGAGAAGTAACAAGATAAAAAGGCACCTTAATAAGATTAGCCTAAGAAAATGGTGAAACAAAGGAGTAAGATAAAAATAGATGATGATTTAAGTGTGTTATACCTTTCCTTTGCTGCTCCTTCCTTGGTTGGCCCTTTGATTCTTCAAGAATTGTGTGCTCCTTGGATGGCAATGAAGTTGAATGGATGCAAGATGAATTGATGCAATATGGATTGATGATATAAGTGCTAAAATGGATGAGAGCGTGAATGACAATTTTGCAAGAGTTTTGTTGCAAAAGACTTGATTCCTTAAAATGAGGTAAATGAGGGGGTATTTATAGGCTAATTGGAATTATCTAGAGAATTCAATGGTTGAGATTGATCCAACAAGATCAAGATGAAGGGCTATGGTGAGTTGAGGACTCACAAGCCCTCACATCTTGACATGTGGGATGTGAGATGTCTTAGGGTGGAGTGATGTGGAAATGAGGTGGAAGGGAAGTACATGAGGTGGATCTTGGGGGATGAGAAGATTCCTTGGAGGAATAAAAGTGAATTAAAAATTCACAATGATTGGAAGAATCTAGTGGATAAAAGAGGGTCTCCAAAAAGCTGAAGATTTGTCACATGTGGGTGATGTGACAAGTCCAAGGTTCTAGAAGCCTTCGGCACATGTAAAATGACATGTCACATTTGCATGGGGATAGGGTAAACCTTGGAAAAATAAAATGTGAATTAAAAATTCGCATGGAGAAGAGAGGAACCTTGGTTAAATAAATGTGAATTAAAAATTCACATGGGGAAGGGAGTCCAGGCTAAAAAGGGTAAGTGGGAAGGTTGACCAAAAAAGGTAAGCCAAATGTGGCTAATGATTCTGATTAAGGTTGTGCAAACATAGGATTAGGATAATTAATGAGGGATTAGAGGCAAGTGGGAGATTATGGAGGATGTGACACTAATCTTGATTAAGTGGTGCACATTCTAATAACAGATTAATTAATTTAATTTGGATTAAAAAAGGATTATGGAGAATGTGACAAGGAGAGAGATAAGGAGGGATTAAAAATTGATTTTTAATCAAAAAGGTTAAGTGACTAAATTAAATAATTTATCATCTTTATTTAATTTAGAGAAGGCAAGGGGGTAAGGTAAAGTATTTAATTTATTTAATTAGATACTTTAGGAACCTTAGGCAAAGAATTAAATAATGATTAAATAAATTATTTGATCACTATTAATGAAATAGATGAATAGAATAGATGATTTTGATCATATGCAAGTGATCAAATTTCGATGTCTACAGTTACCCTTGAAATTTGAAGTGAACCTTCCAACTTACCCAAATTCACCCCTCCAAACTAGTCGTCCATGTTGATGTAGAAATCTGAGCATGAAACTAACAAAAATCACCATTGAAATGCAAGTGAACCTCCATCATGAAGTCCTCCACTAAAGAGCCAAGTTCTCGTCCAACTCCAATATTCTCAAGGGTTTTCATCCTTAGAATATTCACCAAAGTGCAAATAAAAAAAGCAAAGATAATTTGAATGATATCCAAAAGCCTCCAAATGACCTTGTATTTATATCAATCCTCCCTTATGACTCCCAAACTGGTTGACCCAACTTGGGCGCCAATTTTACATTTTAAAATGATTTTTAATTTATTTTGTATTCCTCCTTTTTGGGTGACAACTTGTCTTTTTCTTTTTCTTTTATTTCTTTTATTATTTTTTTCTCCTTTTTTGGGTGACAGCTTGTCTTTTGCTTCTTCTTTTTCTTTTATTTTTTCTCCTTATTTCTCCAAAAGGGGCCGCCCAAGCCCAAATAAAAATCTAAAAAATATTTTGATTCCTCCAAAATTCATGATAAATCAATTCAACCCTTTTTCCATCATTTCCACGCCAAAAATAATAATTTTCTATTTTTCCAAGGCCCCAAAATTAAAAAATAATAAAATATTATTTTTGCTTAATTTTTCCTTGTTCACCTTGAGAAGGGACATTACAAAACCTCACAAATCTTCTTGAATAATTGTTTTCGCAGAAATTGTCTATGTGCTCGAACCATCAATAGGGAAAAACTAGTTTCCTGTAAATCTGACCACTCCAAGAGCTTTCCAAAGCTAAGAGATGTCAAATGAACCTCAAAACACACAAAAATTAAAATTCAAACCTAAAGTTTTTTTTCGTTGATGTAGATGGCCAGTCCGCTCAGATGTTCCTGCATCAATAATCTTAGTTTAGCAAAATTCATCATGCTTCTCCAATCATCTTCAAATGTCTTCTTGAAAATGGGTTCTTTCTTCCTCAATTCAAAATTTAAAAATGAAGTATAAGTTCTAGCTCTCCTTGAAGGGTTGTGTTTAGCTTACTTGCAAATTTGCAAATTGGAGGTGTAAAGTGATTTGAAAATTATTATTGAGGGTTGTGTGGAAGGCAAGATGCTAGACTAGAAGTATTGGTGTTTGAGGAAGTAAGATAACTAGCAACAAGTTTTGAGGTTATTAATTATCACCATTGCTTCAAAAAAAGATTTGAGTTGTCAATTGTTTGGTTGATGTAGGAGATTTACAATTCCCTATCTCCACTTAGCTTGAATCAAGTGATTCTCATCTTGATCAAATGTTAAAAACCGATACAACTCCTTTATCATCGCCTACCCCTAGTTTCTCAAGCCAAAAGTTGATTCAAGGTAATGAATTTAGCATTATCTTGTGTGGAATTAATTTATGGTAGTTGCCACATCACATTCCTCCATGTGCATTAACAATAATTTTAAGGGTGCATTCACTCTTCCTCATAGGGTTGTATGAGGAAGTCATAAATCTCCACACATCTCATGTCTTCCCCATTGTTGACTCTTGCAAAAGTTACCTTGTATGAATTTGTTTTTACATTTCTTAGCTTGATGTTAAGGCAAAGAAGAGGTTTAGGGCCTTCCTTTTAGTGATGTTGTCTTTTATAAGATACTAAAGCACATGATTAATAGATTAATATTCATGACTTATCCATGGTAATGTTCATCAAAGAGATGTTGGGTAAGGATGGCCTCAAGAACATTAGTGTGTTGTGTATTGTGTACTCAAGAGTCATTTGTAAGAAATTGTGCTTCCCAAGTTGGAAGCAAGTGTTGCAAATGTTGTAGTCAAAGAATGGATTCTCCACACCATTGGTGTTGCATTAGGTGTAGTGTATTAACAATAGCTTTGACAAGGATTTCCCTTTACTATTCTTGGGTACCAACTTATCTCATGTGGGTGACTTTGACATTCTTGGGTCTCCTTATGTTTCCCCTTAGCCTTAGCTTGTATGAGCCTTGAAGATTTTTCCTTGTTTACTCTTGGCATGGCATGATACATAAATAATCTTAGCATTATCTTGCAAGATGGCAAACTCCTTGTACCATTCCATTGTTGCCTAAGAGGGTTGTGTTTCAAGTTGTTAAATGCAATCTTCTTAAGTCAAAGGGTTAGTATTGTGAATAATAATGATAGTGATGTTGGAGCTAAACCAAGGCCTTTCTAGGTTCTAAGTGTTCTTGTTCTATTAGTTTTTGTTTGTATTCAATTTTGGGTCAGTATGTGTTGTACTCAGCTTTCTTAGCTCTGTGTTTTTATTATTTGTTTTTATTGGACTAGCAAGTGTATTATTCAAGCTCCCTTTGATTTGATTTGTTAAGTTGATATATGGTAATTATTGTATGTAACATAACTTTTCACATGGGAGTGGGCCCCTACACTGTTACATCCCCTCTAACTTAAACATGTTTATGACAATGAAATTATGGTCATTATGTTAGTTGCAAGTAACTGCTTTCATATGAATGTGTAATTGAGGATAAAATAAATGTTTTATTTGTCATAATTGAAAATGCAAACCATTTTTCTTATATGTGAGTGATATATCTTATTCATGTGAAATGAATGTGTTCGTGAGACTATATTTAAATGTGTGAATATATATTAACATTAAGAACAATCTATCCATAATTCTTGTCAGTGGATGTAGGATTGTCGACGCCACAACGGAAAAGGGAATATCATCAGGGAGAGGATGTGGTTAGCAAAGGATCAATTATATCATCAAATGTTGAGTCAGTATAAGGTAGTGTAGCGAAGTAGTAACTTGGTCATAAGTAATTAAATAAAATTATCGTTATAAATATATAAATTATTAATCACCTTTTTAGAAGATTGCAAAAAGTTATTAAAATATAAAATTTAAATAATAGATCTAATTAAATATTTATTAATAAATATTCTCATAAAAGTGGGGCGAACCAATTCTTGGTATAGATATATATTTTGCAATGTCTACTTAATATTAAATTTAATAAGTATGGAAATAATTCTTTGGCCATCAATCAAATATGAAAATATTTGAAAGGCTTTTAAAATCAAAAATTAATTAATGAAGGGTGAGCCGTCGGAGTTGGAAGGGTAATTTCTTTTCTCGTTATTTTAATTTTTTCTTTCAAACCTCTGATGGAAACGACCAAGGAGCCATGTAGCCACGGGTTCCATAAATCTTGACGGGAGGTTTCTTTTTATGAACGGAGACAATTAATTTTTACCTTCTTCCTTTTTCTTGGGGCTCGGCATTCTTCTCTTGTTTGATACTTTGCATCCACAATAAAACTCTTTTGGTGAAGCTCGTTTATTCTCTCTTTGAATCACATTCCATCTGGATTGGCAACAAAGTTGTCCCATTCCTTTATTTGTCTGGCCTTTTTCCCCATTGTTCTTTTATGGTCGTCCTTTCTTAAGGCGGCAACCTGGATTCCCCTCTGTCAGCATAAGTGGAACTGTGCTGGAAGTTTGAGCCGGCAAATCCAAACACCGGGAGACTCTTGAGGCTACTTCGAATTTGTGATTCTTTCTCTCACGCATGTAAAAGTAAATAAATTTATATGTCTAATCTTGTATTTTATGAAATGAAGTTGAACAGAAGATTTAAACGTATAAGTTGAAATTTTTCAAAGATTCTCAATTAGTTGTAAGTATTGGATTCAAAATTTTAGGAGTTGGATTAAAGTGTAATGTACAAAGTTGAGTCTTGATTTTGAATCATTCTTTTCTGTTTCATAAAAATGAAGACAGGCAGTCTGCTGTCTAATAAAGGCTCTACTCCATTCAATCATGATAGAGTCGAAATTTTGTTCTTCTCCTAATCAGTTACTTATAGCAGTGATAAGACTTTTATATTCTTTCCATCTTAACTTCTGAACCTAGTCTGTATCTCGAGGATCAACCAGTTGTTTCATGTCTGAAACAATCGGCCAGACATTAGGTGAATCCTGTATTTTGGATCAGATGAACCATTTAATTACCTAATAATTTATTTTCCATTTTGAGCAAACAAAATTTCTTTCCTGTAAAGGGGTGCTGATTAAATGGAATTTCTTGCTCTTCCGAGTCTTTTTGGTATCTATGTATATATCCGTTAGTCATGAAAAAACTCTCTTTGTTGTATCAATCTCATTTATTTGTATAAACTTAGGGGTTAAGATATAGCCCTAAAACTTTAGGAAGAATGGAAATCAAATCAAAATACACAATTTAAATCTTGAGACAAATGTAATCATGTCGAGCAAGGGTGAGAGTGTTGATGGCACATAAGTGCTAATAATGATAATGAAACCCTTGGCCAAGGTAATATGCTAGATAAGCATCTATCAGCTATCAAGTACCAGATGTATCACTGATCAGAGAAATATTCTAGTTGGGAGGTACCCATAGTGAATATTCGCTCAAGAGATATAAGTTCTTGACACTAGGTTCAAAGACATGATGATAAAATGAGATCCTTGTTGATTACCCTCGTGAAAGGACGGGTTTCTTCAGTAGAAGAAACACAGGAGATCAGTAGGTCTTCGGATGGGTGGTAAAGCCTTTGATGATATCTCCTTTTCCCTTGAAGACAGTGTCAAAGTCAAGTGCTTCAGCTTCTTAACTGCAAACTCTTGAAACCCTCTTCTTTCTCTTAAAGTATTTGCAATGGTTACTTAGCATTAATGTTTAGATGTAATTTTATATGGAAGCAATGAAAAGTTAGTTCAGTTAGTTTGTGTTTATCCGATAAAATTGGAAATCAATAGAAGATTCTTTCAATTAATTCAGTTAGTCGTTCTTTCAGCTGAAATTAACCTAAAGTTAGTTGATGTATTCAATGCTATGGAAAATTTATTTTCATATGAAATTCTTTCCATTAAAAGAAAAGAGAAAACCCTAGATGCAAGCAAGTTAGTTCAAGTTAGTTTCTTCTTCAGCTGAAATTAGTTGGTTGTTTTTCTTTATTTTAGTTGTAGGAAAAATAGTATATTACATACACAACCCATGATTTATTACATTAATGCTACAAAAACATGTTCATAACTTACTACTAAAATTAATAAATAAAAATAAATGCACATAGCTCTAAGTTTAATTCCAAATAAAAAAGTGACAAATGGCACTTTGTGATTTGTCATTGTAACTCATGTTTGAACTCTACCAAACAATTGTTGTCAAACAAATAAATTCACCATATCACTTTGGGTCATTCTTGCACTTCTAGAAACAATAATGTTGTGAAGTTGACCTACTTTCAATTGATTTGACCTTGACCTTGACCTACAAAGTCAATCTAGAAGTCATTATCCTTTGGATTTTCACCTGTCTCGAAACTCTAACCTACAATAAAAAAAACTTGATCATATCTACAAAAAGCATGGAAGTATGCTATGCAAATTTTGTTCTCCTTAGTCAAACCCCTAGAACAAATTTAATGATTTTTCACACTTAAAGCACCCTTGCAAATACCTAACCTAATCTCATGAAGTGTTGATGTCTAAGTTACCAATTCGTTTTTGGATTCGGGTACGGGTATGCGAATCGGGTACGGGTACGCGAATCCAGTACGGGATTTGACCAAAAAAAAAATTGGGGTTGGGTACAGCTTGAATTCGGCAATACAAAAAACATATAAAAATCAGAAATATATACATATTTGCAACAGTAATTGAGTTTAGAATACACCACCATATTAATAGTCTAATAACATAGCAAAAATACATCACCACTTTCATAGTCAAATATTAAAATATTAGTGATACTCAAAAGTCGAATGTCATGATATAAAATTATAAATTAAAGTTCAAACATAAAATGTCAAGTGTTTACAATCAGCTATTATTGATCAATGATCAATCTGAATCATATGGGTCATCAAAAAAAGCAGCATCATTAGATGATACATTTTGTGTAGAACCACAAACAACATTAGTGGCACTCGCACAAGCACTGCCACTAGCACTAACACTACCACTCTCACACTCAGTAGTTGCTTCAGGCTCATAGTCATCATCAATATCAAGTGCAACTAAGTGACTTGTGGAAGCATCCAAGTCAAGCTGGTGGCTCAATATCCCACCTCCTTGTGTCTACTTCTTTGTAGGAACTTTGCTTATGTGTAAGGAGGCGCAAGTTTGAATGCACATACACCAAGTCCTCTGCCTTTTTTGAATGTAGCCTATTGCATTTTGTTGAATGGATGAAGGAGTATGTGCTCCAATTCCTCTCAGAAGCCGATGAACTAGCAACCTATTAAGACCAAATTAAATAGTTAAGAGTTACAAAATTAATAAAAATTATAATTATAATTATAAAATATAAAACTTACTTGGGATAAAATTTTAATTGCAATAGGTTGGAGGTGCATGTATTCTTGCCCATGGAAGTACCACCAACTATGAGCATCCACCCTAGCCTTGTCTCGAAGAGCATCCATATTATGATCAACAGTACCGGAGCATGCAAAAGCCATGAACTCAGCCCTCACTCGATCACGTTGGTCACGATCACTGAAGATTCTACGAAGTGTTGCCTTGTACCCTTGACCCACTTCAACATCCCTATATGGAGCAACTCTTGGTGAAGCAGAAAGTATCTCAGGACTATAATATTTGGGACTCAATGCAAAAGCGAGAAGATGCAATGGAGTGGTCATTTTGTTCCATCTATCAACCATGATTTCCTGTAGCTCTTTGAAGAATTTTTCTTCAGGATCTTCCTCTTTTGCATTGATGATGGTTTTCATATTCTCAATCATTGAGTCAATACCATCATATACTTCTCCAGAAAAAGGTCTATCCATGTCTATGTAACGAATCATGCTCAATATAGGCTCAGTGAAACTAACCAGGTACTCAACACGATCCCACCAACTATCATCTAGGATCCTTTGCTTGACCCTATTTGCCCTTTCACTACTAGATTGCCTCAATATGGACCAATTAGGGCTGATTAACATGGTACAAAGTGCCTCACGAACCTTTATAAGATGCCTCAACACAATTGTGTTGAAGGCAAAACGGGTCTCAACAACCTGTTTGGAAATCAAAATTAAAATTAAAATATAATTTAAATTTATAAATACTTTACAAAATCAAAATTTAAAATCAAATGAAAATTTAAAATTTAAAAATATTGAGAATTAACTTACCTTCAACAATTCCAATTTTGAGAATTGTCTGAATATTCCTTGTGTCATATGGTGGTTGGTGACAAACATTTGGATGTCTTTGCCCTCAGCATACAACTGTTTGATCCACTCAATTTTGGATCCAATTTTTTGTAGCATTAGATTGAGGGAGTGGACAGCACAAGGTGTCCAAAAAATGTGGGGATACTTCTCCTTAATCAATAACCCTGCACCCCTACAATTTTTGGCATTGTCATTTACAACTTGCACAACATTTTGATGGCCCACTTCTTCAATAGCTTGGCAAAGGATGTTAGCAATAAATGGACCATCTTTCACCTGTCCTTCACAATCCAGTGCTCTCAAAAACATTGCCCCTTTAGGGGACACAACAATAACATTGATCAATGGACGATTTTTCGCATCTTTCCATCCATCAGAAACAATGGTCACCCCTATTTCGATCCATGAATCCCTTATGGGCTTCGATGAGTCTGCTACATGTTTCACCTCTTTCTCCAATAAGGTGCAATGCACCTTCTCAAAACCTGGGCCCTTATACCCCTTTGGAGCCTCATTAATAGATTTCACCATTTTTTGTCAATATGGTGAATGAACTGTTAGAGTAAAGTAATTAATTAACTTTACTCTCCTCTTAAGATTTCGCCTTGCACACATATTAGTCATTTAATAATTAATATTAATTATTAAATGCACTCACCTTTAGGGTTAGTTTTTCCTTTTAGGTTTTGATCTCCTTTTATAAGGATTGATCTCTTGTATTTCTTTGATGCACTATTCATTTTTCTGGAATACATCTTGCACATTGTGAGAGCCAAACCCTCGTCTTGATCTCTCTTTTTCTCTGTGACAAGTCTTTTGCATGCAGGTATTAATTGGGGTCTGTGGATTTGCATTTCTCAAATCCTACATGGTATCAGACCTAGATCTGTTGCAGCTTGTTCAGTTTTTGAAAGGATTAGATATCTAGGTTTGGTTGCATCAGATCTGTGTTTGTTTTCTAGTTTTTATTTGGAATAGGGGGTTTATTTTTTTGGTGCACTTTGAGCTCAAACGGACCTCACCATTGAGCTCGCAGCATCCAAAAACCCCTATTTTGATATAAAATTCATCAAATTTGGCTTCACGGCGTTAGATCTACGAGGGTTTGATGTTTTTTGAGGGTTCCTGATCCAGAGCGTACCTGCAATTTTGAAGCAATTTCAGCCCAAACGGACCTCACCATCGCATTCAGAGCGCCCAAAAACCCCTAAATCGACTATCAAATCGTCGAAATCGAACACAGCGACTCCGGGAGGCAAAAAAAATTCATTTCTGGGTCGTACGGCCTGGTACGGCACGCAATCCGAGAAAAAATTTAAAAATCAGAGTTATGGGTGGCGCCGTCAGTTAACCGCTAGCGGTTAACAGCTAGCAGTTAATGCTAGCAGTTAGCCTAACCACCAGGCTTAACCCTCAAACCTTTTTGGAGCAGTTTTGGTATTTTGGCCATAACTTTTGCACACGAACCCGGTTTTTCAAAAACAAAATATTGTCGGAAAGCTGGTTCTGAGCCCGATCTGATGGTGTAGGAATTTCTTCAAAAATATTCAGTTTGCATGCAGTTTTTCGTAGTCAAAGTCAAATGATATTTTTGCACTCCGAGGGGCATAACTTGCTCAATTTTGCTCCATTTTTTGAAAGCGAATAGGCATCGGAAAGGTGGTTCTGTGATCTTTCCAGATATTCAGTTTATTTCACCAGAAAATTCTTTAGGTACACAGAGATTTGTCTCATACATATACTGCTTTCTATTGTTTTTTGGCTTTCAGTTTGTACTGGGGATTGGTTTTTTGCATTGTGGGGGGGTGTTTTTTCTTGTTTTCTGTCATTTACATCAGAAAACCAGAATCTATAAACACCAAAACAAAACAAAAACCCCTTCTGCATCTTCTATCTAGTTCTGAAAGACCACTAAATAATAATAAAAAAAATTCAGAGCAGTTGAGGCACAGTTCACAGCATGGTCGAAAATACTTCTAGTGTTGAACTTCTCACACCTCATAACTATCATACCTGGAAGACATTTATGACACGTCTTCTTAGATCAAAGGGGTTGTGGTCCTGTTTAGATACGGTTCAGCCAATTTTGACAAGGCCATTTGAGATTATGCAGCATAGAAATAAGATGGATGAGGCTATGGGTTTGATTTCCTTACATGTTTCAGACAGCTTGTTGTTTCATCTTGATGCATGTAACAGTCCTCTTGAAATGTGGACCAAGTTCAATGATTTATTTGGTACCATCAATCAGTTCTGTGCACTACAGATTGAGGCAGAGTTGACTTCACTTGTACCTGATTCTTTTCCCTCCATTGAGGACTTTCTGACGAAATTCAAACAACAGAGATCTCTTCTACAGGGTTGTGGTAAGGTTAAGACTGATACAGAGTGTATTTACCTGATTTTGTCAAAACTTTGTGGGAACTTTCAGATATTCTCATCTACCTTCCATTCCACTATGGATGCCTTGGGTGCACGTTTTACCATGCCTTCTTTTGAGGTGTTTTGTGATCGTTTGACACGAGAGCAGGCTAAGATATCACAGTTGGATGCTCTCACAGGATCACCGCACCAAGCATTGGTAGCACAGTCATATCAGGGGAAGCAGAAGCAGAAGCAGAAACAAAAACCACAGACCACAGAGCATTGGAAGGATTCTAGTTCACAGAAGACTTCTGATTCACCTTCTCCTAAGGGGGAATCATCGAAGAAAGATAGACTTAAGTGTGCTTATTGCACTAAGCTAGGACATGATGAGTCCAAGTGTTATGAGAAGAAGATAGATGGATATGCAAAACAGATTTCAGATTTGATAGCTCTTCTTGAGAAGAACCATATTCATCACTCTTCTTCATCTACTTCAGGCGGGTCTTCTTCTTCACCATCATTCCAGATAGATGGACAGGCCCCACATAAGGGTCATGCATTATGTGCAACCACCAGTTCACATTCATCTAGATGGCTACTGGATTCATGTGCTTCACACCATATGGCATCTTCTCAGGACATGTTCTCATCTTTCGAGGTTGTGTCCTCACCACACATATTGATGGGTAATAACACTTATATGAGTTTATGTGGGAAAGGTTCTATCGATATTGATGACGGTACATTCAATGATGTACTATGTGTTCCATCTTTGTCCACTAACCTTCTCTCCATCTATCAGATTGCTCACAGTGGGACAGGGAAGACAGTTGAGTTCACACCTGATTCAGTGCACATCAGAGACATTCAGACTGGCAACATTGTTGCAACAGGGACAATTGATCATTCTTCCCGATTGTATGCATTCACACACTTTGGTCCACCATCTCCCTCTCTTTCTACAAGAGAGCATGCAGTATCTGAGGAGAAGTTCGGTCACTTGAACTTATGTGTTCTTCCATCTGTTCATGAGACTAGTGTTGAGACTTCTACACCTCTTCCTCCTGTTGAGATCACATTTGTTCAGCAGGATACCTCTTTAGTTGTGACTGACATTGTTGCTCCACTCATCGAGCCATCAAGTGCAGTTGTTGAGGCCATATCAGAGGATATTCCTTCTCTCACAGATGACAGATTCAGCACACCTGTTATCCCTTCTTCATTGGAGATTCCATTTCAGGATCATCTTGAGTTGTTTGATTCACCATTTTGTTATTCATACACTCATGTTGTTGTTTCATTCTTCAGTGCGCATCATCCAGGACTTCCATTTTCACCTCACATCTAGGGATTTCCTCTTCTTCGACCGTTGGATATGTTTCTTCCTCCGAGGCGACACATCGGTTTGATCATTGGCACAGGGGTTCTCTCATTCTGGGGGGGCTTTGGAGTCTCCACTCTCTCTCATGGGGGGGTATCTGATTGTATATCTGCATATGTTCTTGAGAGAGTCTCTTGAGACATTTCATTTGTACTTTCTTTTTGCATCTCTTTTTGGAGAGGAGTTTTTTCCCACTGGGTTTTCTCCTTTTCTCCGTTTCATAGAGATTTCCTTGTACTTGGGTACCTGATCAGGCCTAGTTGCCGGGACCCAATTTTACCTTCATGCATTGTAGTTACTTTTGCTTTCTTGCACTAGTTTGTAGCTGCACTCTTGCTCATCTTAAGGGGGGGTGTTAGAGTAAAGTAATTAATTAACTTTACTCTCCTCTTAAGATTTCGCCTTGCACACATATTAGTCATTTAATAATTAATATTGATTATTAAATGCACTCACCTTTAGGGTTAGTTTTTCCTTTTAGGTTTTGATCTCCTTTTATAAGGATTGATCTCTTGTATTTCTTTGATGCACTATTCATTTTTCTGGAATACATCTTGCACATTGTGAGAGCCAAACCCTCGTCTTGATCTCTCTCTTTCTTTGTGACAAGTCTTTTGCATGCAGGTATTAATCGGGGTCTGTGGATTTGCATTTCTCAAATCCTACATGAACAACATTGAATGCCAATCCATTGGCATAGACACATCTTGCTATGTCTTGATCAGCAATATCTCTTGCCTCATTCTGAAATAAAACTTCCAACGGTCCCTTAGATCTTTTATTTGATGAGGGCACGGTTTGTTGTTGAGGGATGTTCATAAATGGATGGCTTTGTGTAGGTGGAATATAAGTAGGTGGTGGTGTAGGGGGTTTCATGGATCGAGATCCTTTCCTCAAAGGATGGCTTGTTTTAAGACTACTAGTTGTATGCTCTGATTTTTCTTGCTCAGCAATATATTTCAACACTACATCATCTAGAAGGCCTTTGCCATCACCAGAAGGAAGTCCTAGACAAGGTTTGATGCCATTATCAAGGATCTTACACAAGTGGGCTCTCACTCGACTGTATGAGCTCGTATATTGAACTTTGCAATGACCACAAATCCAAATAAATACTCCACCACCTGGACATTGTTGAACCATTTCTACATATTTCCAAAGGGGAGAGGTTGCATTTATTTTGAAACGAGATTGGCCTGAGGAAGAACTGGATGCCATTGTAATACCTAAGGCACAACAAATTGAATAATTTTGGTATTGAAATTTGAAACTAAAAAACTTAAAAGAATGAGAACAATCAATAAAACAATAAAAACAAAACAAAATAGTTCATTTGTTAAAAAAAATGTAAGAAAAAAATTTAAAAACTTCAAAGAAACCTACCTCTTTTGAAGAAATCTTGCTCTACAATCTTCTTGGCAACGAACGGACACTTGCAAGTGCTTAGGAATAGCACAACAATCAACTTTGAACAACCAACGATCAGCCTTCAAGTCTATTCAAGCTTGTGCAAGCAAGAGAGAAAGTTCAACAATGGAGGCAAACAAACTTGTTTTTCATTCACAAATTGTTAAATGAGATTGTATTTACCTATTTAGTGTGTTTGGAGGGACGAATTAGGGTTGCAATGATTATTAAAATATTAAAAAGTCAACAGTCGGTCAAAAAAATGAATTAAAAATGCAAAAAAAAGACCTTTTTTCCGCGGACTGGGTGTTTTCACGCTTGGATTCATCGCGGATTCGCCTTGGATTCGTTTTGCCGAATCCTAGACGAATCCGCAAGCGCCCGGCGAATCCAGCTCGAATCCGCAGGCGCAAAATCGAATCCAAAGCGTACCGTACCCGAATCTCGTACCCGGTACATATCGAATCGTATTCGGGCTCTGCTAGGGACGAATCGGTAACTTAGGTTGATGTCATAAGATTATTCCTAGATTAGTCCTTAAATGATTTAAATGAATAATATTCATCCTTTGCCCTTTTATACCCCTAGTGAACCAATTTAAAAGGAGTTAGCTTGGACCCATAATTAAATTTGATTTTACGAGTTTGAGGGTCAAAATCACAACTGCAGATTTGGACCAAGTTTAAATCCACACCCAGGAAATGACTCCAAATAACAAAAGGTCAAGCTGCAGATGAGATTCAGACCCTTTGGATGTGTGAAGCCATGATCCATCAAGGCTCATGTCATTTTCAAACTTTTACACAAAAATACTCCCCTGGTATGTTGGTCATTGCACTTAGGCAAACGGGTCAAGTTGAGTCCATGACAAAGGATGATAAGTGCTAGGTATGCATTTTTCACCATTAAAAACATATATGCATGCATACCTATACAATGTGTCGTGACTCTGAGTGTTGTGTATGTTTTTAAAAAAATTGTGTTTTTTAATTTGCTTGCTAGTGTTTTTTTTAAATCAAATTAGGAAGATCAAGCAAAACCCGTGAGAGCCCCAAGAAGCACGAGTTTTGCTCAGGGATTGAAATAACAAGTAAAAACAGGGGAAACATTTGAAACATTTGAAACATTTGTTTCCATTTCAGGTGATGACGATAAATAAGCTCCCCGCTGTTCTATGCACCAATTTCTGTTTCCAAAATGTTTGTGAGGCCAGAAACGAATCCCTACCTACCACCTGGTGTTTCCTGCAACTTTAAATTGCCTTTTCCAATTTGCAAACACCAAATAGATTTCTTGTCACTCGAAGCCAAGTAAATTGCTGTCAAGAACTTCAATAAAGAGCATATCTGACTTCAAAAATATTCCATTTAACTTACAGAAACAAAGAAACATTATCATATAAAATGTAACAATTTTTTTCCCCCATATATCACAAAGAAACAGTATATTCTATGCACTTAACAAAAAACATTTCATCCCCTGCCCGGATCATCCTTCTATAAATGGGGAATCAAGACTACCATTCTTTAAATGCATTTTGATCACTTTTAAGCATTAGAGAAAGAAACTGTGCATCGGGCAGAGCTCCTTTATTGAATTTAATGCCCAATACAACGATGGTTTTAAGTATGCCAAAGAAAGAGATGCAATTTGTAAACATTTTCAACCATGATCTAATTTGGATCTAATGCAATGTGGTATATTAAAGAATGTTATATCCGTTACATAGTTTCTGCCATAGCATGGTGCCACTAAATAGAATACTAATGGTAAACATTTTTTGTTTTTCGTTCTTCTCTGTCAGCAATACCCATCACAAAAAATATAAGGAGAGCATTGTATAAACGAGCTCTGAACTGCAGAATACACTTGACCTTAGCAATTTAAGTTCTCTCAAAAGGTTCGTTACAACTGTGTAAGAGTCTCAGATCTTAACCCTAATATACTAAGCAACAATCCAGGACAATTCATTATCTTATTTTTCTTGTATATAACCAAACCAGTATGAACTCTGTGAAAGCATACCACTGAACATCAGGAGATCTCTAAATAGTGAAATTTACAAGGGCCTACTTTTGCTCCTGAGAATCAGTCTTTGGAAGGCAAAAAGAACCTCCAGCATATAACATTTCATAAACAGGTCTTATCCTATATGTAAGATATATGCTCAAAAGAGAACCCACGGCACATACCCCCGCCAAGATCAAAAAAGTGAGCCTGAAGCAACTGCTACCTAGACACTCAAGATCTGATGTTCTTAATAGAAAACTTTGTTTTGCAGCTTCTATGTCATAGATATAGCCTGCAAGCAAGCCTGAAAATAAGAGAGCCCCTAATGGGTTCCCTATTGTTAGGAAATTGTAAATCATTCCAAAGTGCTTAAGCCCAAAAAGTTCAGAAGCAGTGGGCACCATAACAGAGAATTGAACTCCATAGCATATACCCAAAAGAATGCAACCAACCTCGAGGGACCCTGTAATAGCTGATGCAAATAAAAGATGAGCTGCAATCATTACTGTCTGCGAAACGGTCATCCAAATTGTCCGAGGTATTGCTTTTGACCTGTTAAATAGAAAGCAATCTTCATATCACAGCATCACTCGAGCAAAATTTTGGTTTTCCCATTTATTATGTTATTTAGTTGGATCACATAACCAAAAAAACTGTAACAATTTTATGAAACTCCTGGAGTTGAAAAAGAATTTTGTGAATATACTCAAATCTCTCGAGATCGCTTATTGCCATGTAGAACCCAAATTAAATTATTATAGCATTGGCTCATTCTTTCTCATCTGACTAAAACATAGAAATCATAAAAAATGAAGTTTTCTTTGCTAGAGGAGTTGACAAATGAAGCAGTATATGTGGTCAAAGTGGGCAAACCTGACAAAATATTCTGATACTGCACCACCACCAAGGCGTCCAATAAAATTGGCAATGCTAAACAGTGATAGCAAAATGGTGACATCATCTAAGCCTTCAGCAATACCAATCTGTGCTAAATTATTTAGGACTGTAACACCAGAACCTACACCACAAAAGTACACTATAAATAGAAGCCAGAAATCAGCCTTGACAAGTGCCTGACGTAGTTTGAAATCTTCTCCTCTTCTTGGTCTTCTTTTTTTCCGAACAGCTCCCTCTCCTTCTGCTAAAAGAATGTCTATATCAACTTCTGAGTCTTCTGTAAAGGATGGGTGTGCTACACAAAGGTGTATATTTGAATTTTCCCTTTCCATTTCATTCTCATCTTGCATACTTGATAGAAGATTTTCACTTGAGGGATTTTCTGCCAAGTTTTCATTTGCATCAGACTTGGAGGTAGAACCATTATCTTCAGTACCCAGAAGGGGCTCTCTTTGACGATCATCTCTGATTGCAAGAAATGTGAGCTTTAGAGGAATTACAATTGGTGTCAGAAGGAGGACGATTGTAAAGCCCAAAAATATCTTAGAGATAAAATTTGTATCTAGGGAGAAAACCTCATCTATAATAGCAGTAGTTAGAAGATAAAATGCCAAAACAATGCTTGTAGCTTGGATAAAGATGAAGTATCCATGCTTCTCTGAGTCTTCTGCCGAAGCTGGTGTGCAAGGCCTAACAAAATACATTAAAAGAAGACAAGCAGCAGGAATACCCACAGTAAGAAAAAACAGCAGCTTCACAGAATCCTTCTCAAGACCTCCAATGTAAATTTCTGTATACACTGCCGCACTAAGTCCAACATAACCTTTCAGAATGCCTGCTAAAGTGCCCCTACTGTAGGGGAAATTTCGCATATTGGTGACGAGAACGGCAGTATTGAACCATGTTGCGCTGTTTGTACCAACACATAGTGCTAACCACACCTGAAGAAAAAATAAAACTTAAAAAACGTTGACAATAATAACTGAGAATTGATGAACCAAATCACAAAGGAAAATACGGTAAACTATTTTGACTTTATATTGGTGATCTGTTTACTCAGAGATGAAGAATAAGACTTAATAAAAATCATGTCAACTACATTTTTTATTTGTGTGGGATTTGACCCATTTAGTGTTTAGTCATCCCAAAATGATATCAATGAGTATAATTTAATTACACTAATCACATATTTTCTCATTTATGTTGGTAATATTTATAAGGCAAGGGAATACACTTGCATGTAAGCATTTGTTAGCAAGGGAGGAATGGTGAATACATTCATCACTTTGGAACTTTTACCTTCTAGTATTTTTCCTCATTGGGAGAGTCCTGTGTATCTTTTACCCATCTTATGATGACCTCAATAAGTAGACAGTACACCAATGGCATGATCCCTCATTCTGTTGGTATTAAATTAATATTATTAATCACAGGTAACAGAACCCACTTCGCACATAAGCACTTTTAATCATTTGTTAGAAGGGTAAAGGAAGGTTGAATATGTATTATGTCCATAGCTTTGGATTTTCATCCTCTAGCCTTTCTCCATTAGTAAAGCTTGTGGACCATGGAATGCCTTAAAAATTAAATCTTGTTTCGCAATTCTTACCAATGAAGAATTAATCCAATTACAACCCTCTCATATATTTATGTTAGTAAGTTGATGCTTTTGTTGTTAATTTTTGTGGGATTTGACCTGCATTGTTTTAAATCATCGCAAGACCTCAATGATAGTCATTACACTAATGACAGTTTCTACATTTATGTTGGTTAAAGTTACAATTCAAGAAGATCCACTTACCACCAAAGCACCTTTAAGCATTTGTTAGTAGGGAGGAGGAGCGATGAATACATTCACTGCTTTGAATTTTTCACCACGGGACACTCAAACACCCAAGACACTATATTGCAGAATGCATAAATGAGATTGGACTAGATGTAAAGAACTTACTGTATCAAATAGATAGAGAACTTGATTGAACTAAATTATAAATCAGTTTGAAAGTTATTCCATTTGGAATTGTTGTATCCAAATTTGAGAGTTTGAGGCTTAATGGTGAAGGAAAGCAAAGTATGATTTCAACATCATCCATTGCAACATTGTCATGGGGCACTGTTGGCACCAAAACGCTTCTTTCCAGAATCCAAGTTACAAGGATGGATGTCACTCGATTGGTTGGAATGATAACATTTGTTGCAAGGAGTACTGTTTCCAAAACTATTGACCTGAGGATGAAGCTGATGCTATTTTGTGAAAACAAAGATCCGAGAATATTTTATCTCATATTGTCCAATGAACAGCATTCAGTTAAAAAGCCAAGAGCAATTAGCAGGTACCTGTTGCAGAGAGTTATCACTAGCATTTATTAGGCATAAATTCTATAGTCAAGTAGTACATCTCATATCAGCATAAGTATCAATAAGTTGGGATCTTCAACTACAGTAGGGTGCATATTGGGTCCCCATCAATTTTCAGGTCATTGCTCTGTTAGCCTTACTCTGTGCATCCTCAGAATTTTCCATGTGACCTAATTATTCTGATTTGAAGTATTGATGTTTTGTTGAGAATTTAGTATCAAGAAAAATAACATGTTTCTATTTATTCATGCCTTCTGTAAATTGACTAGTATTGCATGCCTGTAATTTGTACGCACTAAATAATTTATTTATTCTGTTAAGATATTCACTTGTTGAACATGTGTTTAAGGGATGCTTTAATAGTTATTAGGTGCTTCCTATGCAAAGGGATGGTTTGGGAGGTCATTAAATCCCCAAATATTGGGTGCAAGTTGTAGCACAGCATAGTAACAAACAGTTGCAGTTTGATGGATGTCTTCTCAAAGCAAGGATTAGGCAAAACCTGCCTAAGACTTGTGCTATCTTTTTCTACTTTTCACTAAGATAATGGTTAGAAGATATGAGGAGGATCTTCTAATGCCAGAGTATGATGGGCAACAAAGAAGCTAAGGTTTTTTGACAGACCCCCAATAGTGGCTCGAAGTTCAAGAAAGAGTTGAACACAAAAGAAATTATAGAAAGCAAAAGAGTGTGCAAGCAAAGCGAGCTGATTTCAACACTGCAAAATCAGTTGGCTAAAAGAAATAAGAGATGAAGAATCAAAGAGTCAAATAGAGCCAAGAAGTGTCAACAGAGAAAGTTTTTTATCTCAAAATGTCAAGACAGTTCCAAAGAAGATGAGTGGTGGAGATGGAAACTTACTAAAGAAATACCAATATCAGCATTTGATGGAAGATAAGTTAGTCGCATAGCTGAGGCATGTGATTAGATATTTAGAAACATTTTCTTTTTGTATGATTTCTCTAGCATGAAGTATAGAATCATAGGAGGGAACATCACAAGTGCATGGAGCCAGATTGAACAAAAGTTCAGAAAATTGTAGAAATAATCACTACCTTGAATAGGGACCAAAGTGAAATTTCAATATTGCATGTTACTTGGCAATGGACAGGTTACTGATTATGGCATGGACCAATCCATGAAATAAATGTACATAACCTTGACAAATTTTCTTACAATAATAAGCATCGGGGTTCAATTGGGATGTCACCATTCAAAGCATTGAATGGTCAAATGATAAGTGGGGATAATCATGATAGCCAGTTTAGCCCGACATGTTGAAATAAATTGGGAAGCAAGTTGGCTTGATTATGTAGGACCTGAAGATTGCACAAGACAGGTAGAAAAGTAAAAGTATAAGCATCAAACTGCATGAAATTTTAAGTGAGACAATCTGACAATGTATGTTCTTTAAAGTTGGACTAATGTAGATTGGCACCAAAATATTAGACTGTTTGAAATTACACAGAGCAATTAAGACCAGCATCTTATGATTTACTTTACCTCTTAATTTAAGTGTAATGCAATTTTTGCATATGTATCTATTGGTGTTTCAATTCACACCTCTAGAGTGCGTATTGGAAACGGACAACTATGCACAGATAAATTGCTCTTCAAATTAGGAGAGGAAGCTCCCTCTTTCGCTGATTATGCGTAAAAAAAAATGTAAACTAAATTCCTATCTTTTTATCTCAGTTGAGAGCACATGGTTTATAAAACTCTTTGCATTGCAGCTGAGGTTTTCTCTGGTTTCGTAATCTCAACTACAACTAGGCCTAAATTTATAACGCTTCTATCTCCTCAAGTAAATGCAGAGCAAGAGGATTTAGAAGTAACTGGGAATGATTGGTTAACTTAGACAAATTGGTTCTCAGAATGCATCCGAAGGCTCATTGCTCTTTCAAATGTATGCTGAAATAGAGTTTATGAAAGTAAAACATCAAACAATAAGCTAAATCTCAGGATTCCCTCGAAGGCTCATTGCTCTCTCGAGGTGTAGGCTAAAATAAAGGTTATAAAAACAAAACATTAAATGATAAACTAGATCTCAAGATTCCCTTGAAGGCTCATTGCTCTTTTCGAGGTGTGGACTGAAATAAAGATTATAAGATACATCAAACGATTAACTTAATCTCCAAATTCCCTCGAAGGCTCATTGCTCTTTCGAGGTGTAGATCGAAACAAAGATTATAGAAACAACAATATTGAAAGATCTTGAGATTTTTGATCAAAGACTCAATGTACTTTTGATTTATTTCCTCAAACTCAATCGATGATTACACGTTTTGGGACAGCAAATTGTATGAAAGAAGACAATCATACAACATACAATCAACCAAAATACACTTGAGCAAAGTGAACATATATTGACTAGAAAATCTTTAAGGCACAAACGCGCAACAATTTTGTATAGTAATAACAGTTAAAGAAAAATAAGCAAAAGCTGCTCTTATTTATAGACACTCAAGGAGTAGGGAACCCTAAAATCTCCTTGAGTTAACAATCAGTTCTTGCCAATCTGCAAGATTTATTCCTATGTCTAATCAAATGTAACTAATAGTTAACTGGAAAGACTACCTCAGTTAATTGATTCTAAAACTAAAAGAACTCCACTATACAATAGGTGTCTCCAAAAATAGATATGCATGAAAGGTGGACAGTGAGTTTAACTTGGAAAAGGCGTCAAGTTTAACTACTGTTTTAAATCTTATCTTTGGAGGTGGTTGCACGTCTCAACTGGTAGTTCACTGGTTGCCAAATCGAGCAATCATATCCTTCAAGAAGTTAACTGCCTCATCATCTGGAGATCATCACATGCCTCAATTGTTAGTTTACTACTTGTTAGCAACTTGAGCAATCCTAGAAATATCTGCACACTTCAATTGGCAGTTCACTGATTGGTAACTTTGGCGGCTCTGTAACTGGAGTGATGACCTCTATTTCTTCTGCAGCTTTATGCTTCTAACACTTTTCTTGATTCTTCTCAATGGAAGAGTATTGCATGATGAAACCGTGAAGTTAGACTGTGAACACTCTAGCTACGAGAAATGCTCATGAACTCGTTGCACACCCAGAGTTCCAACGGTATTCAACCCTCTAAACTAGCCTTGAAAGGCTATCAGATATACAAGGTATGAAACCATATGGAATTCGTGGATTTTGAGTGTCTATGCCTGTCAATTTGTCCAAATCATCCACCGGATTCACTTGATGTAAGTCGATGTCAAGTGTTCTCATGAAATCGTGAATCAAGACCAATTTGGACTTGAATTCGACTTGAGAGAACTACATACTGAAAATCAGGAAGAATGACTAGGCACACGGCTATGCTTGAACAACTTTTTCACAAAGGCTAAAAATAGCTTCAACGAGAGGCAATTTTTATGAAAAATTCTGACATGGGTTTTGTTGAGAATATCTTTTTGAATGAACCCAAAAGGTCAAATTTTCAAAAAAATGACATTTTCATGAACATGCAACAACCCTTCAACGAAAAAGACAGCAAGGCAATTTTTTTCCAAAAAATTCTAGCACATGGGTTTTGTAGGCGCTTGAATGCTGAGTAGACCCGGAATGTTAGTTTCTGAAAAAAGTGATTTTTTCAAAAACCCTAAAAATTTGGAAACAACGAGGCAATTTTTTAGAAAAATCTAGCACGTGTGTTTTGTGGCCAATTCACTATTGAATGAACCCAAAAGGTCAAATCTGTGAAAATTTTGATTTTCCTTGGACATGCATGAAAACCTAAGACAAAAGTAGAAGAAATTGTGGGGAAAAATTTCCAATCTTCGAGAAGATTGAAAAAGAAGAGAACCTAGAACGCTAGAAGCTAAAGGTTATGAACTAATGTCTTTGAAAGCTGATGCCCTGGAGACATAAGCTCTGGAAAGACGTCCTTCTGTGCAACCTGATCTCGAAAATACAAAGAGTTGAAAACCTTTGCCATTTGATCCTTCAAATGCCGTAGAGAATAAAATTATGTGTTTGGCGTTTGAAGTCAACGTGCAAGAATAATGAAAAAGGACACCCAAATGCTTGATAAATGGTCTTTGGAGGTGGAAGCGTCAATTAACTTGTGCAAACCTTGATGTAAGGAGTCATCACGTGTCAATTCCAATTACCTCGAAGAATCCTCAAAATTTGGGTGCCCAAGGCATGAGAAAAGTCTTCAAAAATCTTAGTTGGAGTTGACTTTGGATGCCACCTTGTCAATGTTAGGATATTTTTGAAGATTTTCAAATTTTCCTTGATAAACTACCTCTGCTTGGCCCCCTGATTTCGGGTGTCTAATTGATCTTGAGGTTTGGCTGATAGATTCATTGCGGAGCATGATCAAATCTAAGATGTTCTTGGAAGCTATAAACCCTGAAAACTAAATCTGGTGGCTAAAATTTCTAGGCACCTTCTTGAGATAAGGTGCCTCTGTTTTCCAGACAACCAATTTTTTGGATGATTTTTAATTTCTTCAATTTGACCTCCCATACTTCGATCTGTAGTTGTCAGTGATTGACAAATCTCTTGATCGGGATGTTGGATCCATTGCGAAGATGGAAACATTCCGAAAAGGATGACTGGTTTATTACGCAAGTAATTGGTAAATTATTCGATGCATTAACAATGAGCAATGTGCTCAATAGATAGTTTACAAAATGTACAAAGAAGACAAGTTTCTAAAATAGAAACTACAAATAAGATCAAAAACGATCTTACCAATAATTACAATAAATTACAATATTGAGCATTAATAATAAATATTATTTTAATACCCTCCCTTAATGCTCAATCTGTCAACTACACCAAGATGCCCCCTGAATTTTACAAACTTATTTGGATTGAGCGAATTGGTGAGAATATCTATTGTCTGATCCTCTATTGGAACATATAGCAACTGAACTGATCTGTCTTCAACAAGCTTTCGAATGAAGTGACAATGAGTTTCCACATGCTTGGTTCTTTCATGGAAGACTGGATTCTTGGCAAGTGTGAGAACTCCTTGATTATCACAGACTAAGGGAGTCGGACCTGCTTGAGATATTTGCATATCCGCAAGCATTCGGCGAAGCCAAACTACCTCACAAGCTGCCTTAACTGCTCCCCGATACTCTGCTTTTGTCGAGGAGAGAGCCACTGCTTGTTGCTTCTTACTAGTCCATGTGACTACACCAGATCCCAAACTGAACATATAACCAGATGTTGATTTCTTGTCATCAACCGAACCTACCCAATTTGAGTCTAGAATCTTGACTCCTAGTGTAAAGAAGTCCATAATCAGAAGTTCCCTTCACATAATGCAGCACACGCTTCACTACTACCCAATGATCAACCTTGGGGGCTATCATGAAGCGTGAATTGTAATGTCCCCATTTTAGCCATTCGCTCTTCAGTAGCTCATCAACCTATTCCAGAAGTCCGTAGGCTCGTTGAGGTGAAATTAGGATTTCCATTATTTGGAGGTTTTTGGCATTTCTCAGAATTTACCATTTTTAGTAAGTTCTAATTTTGGCAGTGGTCCTGTTGACAGCATCTCAGGAAGTTTTACCATTTCAGTTGGAGCAGTTGAGTATATTTGGTTTTAGCTTTTGAGGTGAAATATAATATATTGGAGAAATAAGTTATTTCAAGTCATTAATGTTATTTTTTTTAATTGACCCCTTGGCCTAGTGTTATGACTTGAAGTTGTTTTAAAAAGTGGTCATAAAGGGTGGACGCCTTATGGAGGAAATAATTGATATTTTATAATGTTTATTGTGCCATGAAGTTTGGACGCCTAAATAAGATGGAATAAAGTGTTTTTTAAATTTGGATATTTCAAAAAGGTGAAAGGGAATCCCTTTCTTGGAGGAGTTATGGAATTTGAAAAGTCACCTTCAATTCTATAAAAGAGAGTGTTTGCTTCAGCATTTCTCATCGATTGTTTATGCTAATGTTATGCTGTCGGAATGACTTCATGTAATTGGCTTTGAGGAATGCTTACCTCCTAGCATTTGTCCAATTTCAGGTTTGAAAGATAACACCTAGTTGGCTTTAAGACTGCTTCTCATCCAGACTAGCAGATTGAGCTTCATGGTTGATGAATTTTGGTGATATCTTCAGTTTTTGGGTTGCTGGTTTCATCATGGCTGAAGGTCGATTTCATTTACAGCTTTAAGTGTGATTTTTATTTTGTTATGGGTGTTTGCTCTTTTCATTTCTAGACTCATGGCGACCATTCTTGGAGAAAATCAGATTTAAATTTGAAGTGCCTGATTTTATTTAGTAAAATCGCCCTTTCAAGGAGGCCGTACCATTTCAAGAGGGCATTGGAATTCGTGCTAAATCATATGTTGAGTTTTGTTGCAGTTTTAGTATTGTAAATTGTGCGCCAACCTTCTAGAGAGCATCTACAATTCATATCAGCCCATTCAGAGGTATTTTGGAAGAGTTGTGAGCATTTCATTGATTTACCGTTTGCTGGTTTGTCATTTTCAGTTTGCTGCTTTTTGTTATCAGACTTTAATAAGTTCAAATTTTGGCTTCAATTTCAGTATTTGAGGGGTTTAAAACTTGAAAGATTCATTCTTCGTATATTTGCATTGATTATATCATTGTAACACTTGTAAATTGCAGATTTATTTCATTGTAAGGCTGTGAATTAGTAGTACTAATCCAGTCGTTGTATTTACTGCATTTACTTGTGAATTCTAATGCAAACACTTTAACCCCTAGATGATTTGCCGCCAATGTGGAGGAATTTAACTTGTATTCTCATTTATCACCCACTGTTAAGTGGAGAATTCCTACTATTGAGTGGATGTCTGCCGCAGTGGATGAATTAGTTTTAAATTGTACTGTTTTTCCCCCCACCGTTTGAGTGGTAGCGTGGAAACTTCTCATGGCTGGTTCACCGCCTCTATCAACTTTCAGTTGTAATTACTTTCAGTTATAATTCAGTTTCCTCCGCCATATGTTAGCACCTCACCCACATCGGGTCTTGTGTGCACATTCTTGGCATTGAGTACTTTCAATTTGATTGTCCTTTTTGAAGCTAACACTAATCAATTGGCATAGTGTTGGTTTGTGTTGTGAAAATTCAAGGAAAAAAATTGGTTGGCACATTTCAAAAATGTAGCTCACTGCAAAACTGAGGTCAGGTCTAGTGGCAATGAGATACATGAGGCTGCCCACTAGTTGCTTGAACAATGATTCATCTACTACCAATGAGTTTGACTTAGCTGACAACTTGAGCCCTTTTTCCATGGGTGTGGAGACAAGATTGCAATCCTACATTCGGAACTTATCCAGTAGACTTCGAGCATATTTGGACTGGGAGATGAAGATACCGCTCTCAGTCTGCCAAACCTCAACACCTAAATAATAATGCAAAAGTCCCAAATCTGTCATGTCAAATGTGCTACACGAATCCTATTTGATTTCAACGATCAAATGTGTCGAGCTGCCAGTAATTATCAAGTCATCCACATAGACAACAAAAATAAGAATATCACTACCAGTATGTTTGACATACAGATTAGAGTCGGATGGACTCCTCTAGAAGCCATATTCTGTGAGGTACTTGTCAATCTTGATGTACCAAGCCCGAGGAGCCTGTTTCAAGCCATAGAGTGCTTTTACAAATCTGCACACCTTGTGTTCTTTACCAGCAACCTTGAACCTTGGAGGCTATGTCATGTAGACTTCTTCCTTCAAGTCACCGTGGAGGAAAGCACTCTTAACATCCATCTAATGGACTTTCCAACCAAACTGGGCTGCTAAGGCAAGGACTAGCCTAATGGTACTCATCTTGGTTGTAGGAGCAAAGGCCTCCTCATAGTCAATGCTTTCTTTCTATGAGAACCCCCTAGCAACTAGAGGGGCTTTGTACTTGTCAAGGGTTCCGCCAGCTTTGTATTTCACCTTATACACCCATTTGCAGCTAATGGGCTTCTTCCCTAGAGGAAGATTAGAAAGGACCCAAGTGTGATTCTTCTGAAGACTCTGGTATTCAACCTCCATAGCCTTTTCCCCCTCAGGAATTCCTTTAGCCTCTGAATATGTCTGAGGCTCATAAACACTGTGAATGTTGGCCACGAGAGCAAAATTAATTGTATGCTATTGTTTGCTCTTGTTTCTGGATGATCTCTCCTCAATGAGTTCATCATCATGAAATCTCCAATAGTCTTAGCCCACCATTTAGGCCTGTGAGGAGAAGTGCCAACATCAGATGCAACAGGAGGAGTTGGAATTGGTTGTGGATCTAGAATAGGTTCATCAGGTGGAAGATCAATATCATCTGGAGGAAAATCAGGTTGAGCATCATCAAAGATAGAATCTTCATCATCTCTCCCATCAGGTAGACCTAACGGAAGACGAACACCCAAATCAGAAGCCTTCAAAGGCTGATCCTCAGAATGCTGCAGAGACAAGGAAATGTGAAAAGGCCCTCGTTCTTCATCAAAGACAACATCCCAACTAAAACAAGATGATCAATGTCTACGTCAATCAACCGATAAGCCTTATGGTTGTCACTGTATCGCTTTTGACTCTTGGAATCCAACTTGGACCGCTTGGCATCTGGAATCCATACATATGCTAGAGAGCCAAAGATTTTCAAATGACTGATCCTAGGTTTTCTACCAATCCAAGCTTCCTCAAGAGTCTTTCCCTTAACGATGTGTGTAGGAGACTGATTAAGGAGATAGACTGCAGTGAAGACTGCTTCTACCCAGAATTTATTAGGTACACTCCTGTGTTGTAAAATGGAGCGGACCATCTCAACAATTGTACGATTGCGCCGCTCTACAACACCATTTTGCTGAGGAGTATAGGGTGTGGTTAGCTGACATTTGATTCCATGTGTATAACAAAAGTTGGAGAAAGCAATAGAACAAAATTGTCCCCCATTATCTGACCTAAGAGTGATTATACAACAACCAGACTCTTTTTCCACTAAGGCCTTAAACTTTTGATATACAATAAACACATCTAATTTTTGTCTAAGAAAATACACCCACATTTTACAACTGAAATCATCAACAAAAATCAAGAAATACCTGCAACTAGTAACAAAAGGTGTAGTCATTGGTCCACATACATCAGCATGAACTAACTGCAGTACCTTAAAGGCTCGCCATGAGTCACCATTCGCGAACGATGTCCTGTGCTACTTCCCAACCTGACAAGCTCCACAAACACCATGATGTTGAGTCAGTATGTCAGGTAAACAAGCTACAAGTCCCTCTCGAGCTAACTGAGAGAGTGCACATTTAAGTGCCCATACCGTTGATGCCAAAGACTGGTAATAGCAGAGTTTTTGGTTGCCATGGCTAACTCCGGAGAATCACCTGTATCCACAAGTCTGTAAAGACCATGATCCTCAATACCAACAGCCACAGTGGTGCGAGTCTCCCGATCAACAATGGAACATTTGTGAGTACTGAATACCACATCCAGATGAGGAGAATGCCGCATAATTTGACTGACTGAGAGAAGGTTTAGTTCCATGCCAAGAACATAGTAGACATTGAGGAATATGAGATTCCTCCCACCAAACTGAATCTGAACAGTGCCCTTACCGACAACTATGTACTCTTCAACTCCTCCAAAAATAATTGAGTTAGTGAAAGGAGAGAAGTCTGTGAACTTCACGAAGCACCTGAATCTATGTACCAGGTAGAGGACTTTACATGATCTGCAGGCCTTTTAGCCATAAAAGCATAAAAGAAAGATTCCTTCTATTCAATGTGCTCGGCAACATGTGCGTTCTACTAAGACCCTCCCTGCTTCTTTTGTTCAGAAGCCAAACGTTGACAACAATCCTTCTTCGTGTGACCAAATTTGTGGCAATAATTACACTGAATGTTCTTTTTCTTAGAGCTGTCCTAAGGTTGTCCTGAGCCTTTCTGCTGCGAAGGCTGACCTTTCCCTTTGTTCTTAAACTGAGTCTTGGCTGCAAAAACTTGCTATGTAGAGGAAGATGAAATACTACTACCAAACTGTTGTTTCCAGCGATCCTACTACAAGAGGATAGTACAAAGCTCCGAAAACTTCAAATCAACATTAGCAGACGTAATGTTGAGAGTCTCTATGAAATATTCATATAAGACTTAGGTAGACTTTTCAGAGTGATCACAACCATGTCTTCCTCCTCCATTTTCCGACCAATAGCCTCCAATTGATCTCTAATCTCCTAGATTTTGTTCAAGTACGCCTGCAAAGTTGTCTTCTCATCCATCATGATAGAAAACAACATTTTCTTCAAGAAGAACGCACGGCTCTTGTCGGAAGTCTCATGAAGACCCTTAAGATGTTCCTAAATCTCTTTTGCTGATTTACCAATCGGAATCTGAGGCAGTTGATCATCTGTCACTGAAAGTTAAATGAGCATCACCGCTTCACGATTCTGCTCGTCAAACTTTTCCTGGGTTTTATCTGTCGTTGTGGGATGAGTAGTGTTGCCTAGAATCATTTGATCAAGGCAACAATATTCAAAGATTGTCATCATTCGTTGCTTCTAGGTATTATAATTTCTACCATTAAAATGTTGACTGCCTTCCAACATAATGTTGGTCAAAGAAGCCATCTTCAAGCTTTTCGAGGCACGAAAAACGAGGAACTAAGAGGTTGAATGCACAAAACCCGAGGCACAAATTCCAATGCAGAAATAGAGGCAAATTCAGGTGCAAACTTCAAAAAGTACAAAGTACAACTGGCAAAAATCTCGAGGCACAAACTTCAAGACACCCAGAAAAATATGAGACCACCCTAGAAAAGGTCTCGAAAAACCCACATAGAATCTGCACCCAAAAAAAAAATTGACTTGAAATGAAGGGTCAAAACCCTAGTCAAAATTGCAGAAACCCTAGGCGGCCATGAAAACAAAGAAAAAACAAAGAGCAGAGGCAAAGAGCTCGGAATGAGGAACCGTCGAGGGTTGCAGAGGATGCAGGCTTGAACTGAGCTAAGACACAACACAAAAGAACAAAAAAAAAACGAGCTCAAGTCGCATGCAACAAGAGAAGAAATCCGCGACTGAAAAGACCCTGCAAAACGTGCTCAGAGAAGCTGAAAAACGTGACCTCAACAAGGCAAAAAATCGCACCTAAAGAGACAAATCGAGCTAGAGAAAGAATAAAATCGCATCCAGAAAGAGACTTTGAAACACGCCCAGGAGAAACCGAAATCGAGGCCAAAAAGAGAAGGAATGAACACATGCAAGAACTAAACAAGAACACGCGACCTCAGAGGGCTTAGAATTGCAGGCAAAGAAGAAGAAAATCCGCACCAAAAGCAAGAGCTTTAGAAACACGCAATTTTCACAAAAAATTAGACGAACCGATTTTGTGACCCCACGATTTTGTAAACCCTCGATTTTTCCCAAAAAAAATCCGCCACTTTTCAAAAGAAAAACCAAGTTTTTCAAAAGAACATAATTTTTTCAAATTTTTGTTTGAATTTTTTTTTGAAAAACAAATCTTTTTCAAAAGACTTGCTCTGATACCATATTACGCAAGTAATTGGTAAATTATTCGATGTATTAACAATGAGCAATGTGCTCAATAAATAGTTTACAAAATGTACAAAGAAGGCAAGTTTCTAAAATAGAAACTGCAGATAAGATCAAAAACGATCTTATCAATAATTACAATAAAATACAATATTGAGCATTAATAATAAAT
The DNA here is from genome assembly GCA_007115665.2 of Sequoiadendron giganteum. Lineage (NCBI taxonomy): Eukaryota > Viridiplantae > Streptophyta > Pinopsida > Cupressales > Cupressaceae > Sequoiadendron > Sequoiadendron giganteum. Next base: position 471,812,737 of record CM021104.1, read on the forward strand.
AATAAATATAATTTTAATATGGTTTCGCAAGCTTAGAAAATTGTTTTAGGAGGTTCAAATTCCTAGGCGCCCCTAGCCTACAAGGGTGCTTTTGTGCTTCTGAGACAATTTTCACCTTATAACCTTTGACGAAATGCTCCAGTTTGACTTTCATTACTGGATGTTTGACTACTCTGGTGAACTTGCTGACGGACTCATCGCGACAAAACGGAGGACTTCTTGGGAGTTGTGACACTTGAAAGCTACATTTGATGCTCCAAATTCATGGGCGCCTTTTGCTAACAAGGAGCATTTTCTACTTGACTTAGCCAAATTTTTGAGTTTTCCAACTTTCCTTTGTTTTGGGTGTCCGTTCGATCTTCATTTACCGACGTTTGACAAGTCTTCTGAGCTGGCAAATAGATTCACTGCAGAGCTAGACTAAAACCGGGAGAATTGCTTGGAGGCTGCAAACTCTAAAAGTTGAATCTAGTGCTTCAAATTCATGGGCGCCCCTGGCCTACGGGGGCACTTTTCCTCTTTGGATTTCATCAATTTTGGGTTTGCTGACTTTCAACATTTCCCACTTGATCCTCGTTTGTGAGCGCTTGACAAGTCTCATGAACTAGATGTTGGATTCATCACAAAGTTGGAAGGATTATGAGGAGAAGCCCCAAAATTGCAAATCCCAACAGCTGCATTTAGACCCTTGAATTCATGGGCGCCCCTGGCCTATAGGGGTGCTTTTGCCTCCAGTTGATAGTAATTCTTCTAAGATTCTCACTTCTTTGTGTTTTACGTTCACCTCTTCATGCTTTGCGTTCAACGTCTTGCCAACTGCATTGTTGGCGACGCAACTATGTTCATCGTTGTGATTGCATTTCACCATTCTCCGTGCATGGACATTTGAAAATTTGACCAAGGCATTGACTACGTAGCATCACCTTTGAAACAAGGCGTGCATACTTTTCTAGACTTTATTTTTTGCATTTTTCAATTTTTGAAATTCCCCTTCGTCGTTGAGCATCTTTCGACATATACTCTTTTGTGGAGTGTTTGATTCGACACCTGATATCTGGCCATCTGCCATTGATGACCTCGAAGGTCCTAATCTCTTTGAAAAGTGAAATAGACCCACTAGAGCAAAACTCACTTTTTCATGATTCTGACTAGACCATTATGATCGTGACGAAGAATAAGCCAATCAAAATCATTTTGAGTCATTTCTGACAAGATCCTATTTTTTAGGGTTTTCCTAAAAATAAGGACCTAGAACCCTAATTTCAAAATTTTCAAAAATTTGCAAGTATCCTCTTGATAATAAACCCACAAAACTCTATGCTTCATTTGTCATTCAAAAATTTCTAAAAATAGCAAATTGCCATTCTTAGAGACTTTGACTTTTGTTGACAAATTTACAAGATTTTGACCATTTTTACCAAAATGCCTTAATGAAGCAAAATTTTTATTTTGGGTACAACAGTATCTTTGTTATATAAGCATGTGATTTATTCTACTCACGTTATTGATTGGTTTGTTGTTTAGGTGTAACTATTGGTCAGTGTCATTTCCATGTTGAAGTAGATCGCAAAGAAACACACCTTGAATTTTTTATATTGTTAGAAAATTTCTTGCACCAACCTAAGCCCAAGTGATGAGAATTTAGGGTGAAAGAAAATGTGTACAAGGCATATGATGAAATCAGCATATCAGCTAAACACACCTTGAACTTGCTGAATCAAGGTGTCGCTAAAGTAAAGGCATATGAGTAACACCTCAAGATGAACGAAGTTAATAAGGGAATGAAAGAAGGAACAAGGTTGTTTCTTACCTTTTTCCTTGAACACTGGAGAATATGCTTCTTTAAGAGGGCATGCTAGCTCTTCCTTGGTCAATCCACCAAAGTCAGACTAAGTTGTAGGCTTCTGTCAATATGTGTGAATAACAGAGAAACAAAAAGACATGGTACATTCTATTATCCATTTTCATCAAACCTTTAACTGTGAATTGAAAATAAATAGAAGCAAATAATCAAAAAACATTATACGTTATATCCCATGAAGAAACTCATAAATCAGAAAACTACAGAGATTTCTGGTGCAAACTCAAGAATTTTCCTTGATCATTCAGATCATGCATAGGTTATTTTATCCTCACAAAATTTTTGACCTTATCCACACATCTAAGTCAGTTGTAAGAATCCAAAACAAGCTATTACTTAATCATTTTTCACTTCGCTAACAACTGGCTTATTAATAAAACTTCATATATACTACTTGCCTGTTTATTTACACCTTACATCACATAAATTTGTACTTTGTGTTTTTACTTACAACAAAATATATAATCCACATCTTACACTCCCCAACAAGTTGAGAGAATCGATTTCCTCATTTTTATAGAATCTATAGAGTATACTTTTCTTTTGAATGCAGACAACTGACTTTATACTCAAGGTACTGTGTAGATTGAGAAAATATAAAATGAGCGTATATTTGGAAGAACTCCATAGTGAAGAAGGTTTGATGATGAACTTACCACATGCTTGCACCCAAATTAACCCCAAGGTGCAATGGATGGATCCCACAGATTTTGCAATAAGATAAGGACAGAGATTTTCAGTCCACAAAATTGAGTAGAAAGCTTTTGGAAAAAACTGTGTAGAATATCATAGTTTTTCCCAAAAGCTTTGTACTCAATTTATAATTAGTTGTTATTTTCATGGGGTGGAAAGAGCTAAGAAGATTATTTGAGGTCCAAATAAACTTGGACTGATGCTATAATATGTATAAATGGCAATGGGGAACCAATCCATAGCACATTTAGAGTGACAAAAAACAAAGGAATCAAACAGTTCAGAGTTGCTAAATTGATAATATCATAATATAGCATGGAAGTGAACCACATAGGTGTCTAAAATCTAAAGAGTTAATCCAAATAAATACCAAACAGATTTGGTGTAGATTACTTGATTAATAATCAATTTAGAAGTTATTGTATTTTGGAATCTAAGTGGGCAAATTTAAGAATTGGTGCCTCGAAAAATAAAGATGCCTATTGAAATGTTATCATCAAACCCATTTAACATCAAAAGGCATGTTTCTAGAATACTTGTTGCAAAGACAACTGTCTCCAAATTGGCTGGGTGCACAAACTATTGGTACAACAAATCTTGGCTTCTAGATTACAGCTATGTAACAGATTGTAAATCACAGTTGCCAAAAAACTCTATTATAGGAATGTGGAACACGTACCCATCCCCATACCCACAATTTATGGTGACAACATTTATATATGATATCTGTCTCCTTATTCATTTACTCATGTACCCTAATTTGATTGTTCTCCCCGTCCCTGCATTGGTACCAAAACCCTTTTACCTCCTAGTAACCATGAGATTTTTGATATAAAGACTTTGTACAAGGAAGTATCTGCACTAAAACTACTGATGAAAGCATAATCACTACAAGGGAAATTGCCACAACCATTATTTGTCATTAAATTTGATTGTTGTGAGATTTAACAACCTTTGTCTAGAAGTCATAATAACTCCAGATGATGCTCGATGACACCAAGGGCATGAATACCTTCTGCCTTCATGTCAATGCAATGGAGCCAAGATCAGATGAGGGAAAAGTTCATTAATAAAACTAAGGAATACAAGTAAGCATAAGATCAAGAACCCATTAGCACACATGGTTGTGTCACACTGCAAGATTGATCATAATCATTGAATGATGTGCATGTCACTTTCAACCACCAATAAATATTCAAATTGAAATATATCAAATTAAACGCATGGCAAGGATACACTTTGAGCACCAAAGGCTAGATTTCTGCATGCAATCATCTTGGAAGATTAGGAAGGATCATGGTTAAGACACCAGGAAAAGCATGAAGTTGAGCATATTGAAAGAAACTGGAACCTGAAGCGACTTACTCTAGTACTCCACACAGCTGGAGGTCACTATCAAATGGATTGGTAAAGCATAGAATACCTCAGAATCTCTATCAATTAGACATCAAAGAAGGAAATTACAGGATTTTGAGAGAAGTCCTTAGGCTGTTGAGTGTAGCCTGTGTCAAAGTCAATTTTTGAAGAGAGAATTGAGAAGATTCTATATGATATTGTTGATTAATTAATTTCTATTTAGAGAAATAAATCTAAATGACTCTGGGAATAACTTTCACTAGTTGTGCATCTACAAGAGTGTTATTGTTGAGTTAATTAGGCTAAAATTATATAGTATGTTATAGATCTTGCATCGGCACAGAAGTGCCTTATCCAAGGTCTTGGTCTATGGAACAGTAGATATCAGATACCCTACAATAGGATTTTTTAGTAAGTTTTGTAAATTATATGTTCACTTATGCTTATGACCCAACTATTGTATTGCAAACATTTTAACTCTATTATGAATTTTAGAGAAAAGGATACAAATGCTTTGGTATTCATCCCTTATATAGTTTGTCGGTATATGCACTTGTAATTTATTTGCAATAATTCAAATGTTTATTGTGTTGTCATGTTCACTTACTAAGCTAGAGTTGAGAGAATAATTTGAGCTTATAGATGCCTGCCCTATGTAGAAATAACATAGGAGATTGTTCCCACCCAAGAGATTGGGAAGCAACATTAGGTACAACAACTTGTAAAATAAAATGAATATGAGGCATGAATATCTAAATAAATCATAGTTACACCAGCCACATTTATTGATTTGTTAAGAGAAAAACTGACCTTAATCAAAACAAACAGCTGAAAGCACATGTAAATCCACCAATATAAAGAATTTTTTATTCATTTTTTATTTATGGATTTTTCAGTAAATGTGATTTAATTACAGTTGTGCTCTTGGTGAACTTTCCAACAAGTCCCCCTAGGAAGTTAGTTTTTCTAATCTTTCCCACCAACAAGGATGTGATGCTCAGAGATAAGAAGAGAAAAAGCATTACAATCATCATTGAGCTTATAAATACCTGCTCTATGAAATAATTTAGGATATCACTGAAGCCCTAAAGATTGGGGTGCAATATTAGGTACAATGCATACATGCAAGATAAAACAAATACAAGGCATCAATATCTAAACAAATCATTGTTACAACAGTCGCATTTATTGGCTTTTTAAGAAAAACATTTGTTCATCGCATTGTAACAAGACTCGCCCGGAATCGGCGAGTCCCGAGTCGAGTCACCCTAGCCGAGTCTTGGGGGCTCGGACTCGGACTCGGCCGAATCCTGGCTGGACTCGCCAAGTCTGGTAGACTCACTAGACTCGCCGAGTCCAGGCGAGTCCCGTCAGCAAGACTCGACAATAGTCAGGGTTTGAAAAGTGCAAAAAAATACGTGAAATTTTTTTTTTATTTTTTTTATTTTTTACATATTGTGAATGCAAAATGATGTACGCCATGGAGGTTTGTATGGTTTTGGAGGTCTTAATTTGGGCTTGGTGGCGGGGGCGCTGCCCCTCGACCCCACTGGGGGCGCTACCCCCAGACCCCCACAAGGGGCGTTGCCCCTTGGGGGAATTGCCCCCAAACCCCCACGAGGGGCATTGACCCTTGACCCCACTAGAGGCGCTACGCCTAAACCCCCACAAAGGGCACTACCTCTCAACCCCAATAGTGCAATTTCCCTGATACTTGAGATTATGGCTACTACATCATCCAGGACCTATCTTAGACACATTCATAGGAAAGATGCAAGCTCTTTTGAGCCATAGACTTCTAGTTATTGTTTTGAATCTTTTGATATGTCATATTTGTTTGGAACATTTGATGTCATGGATTTCATATTCCATGAGTTTTGTATACATTTGAGTCTTTGACTATATATCTAAGTGTGCTATTTGCTTGAGCAACTCAGCTACAATTCGTGTTTAGAGTTATACTTATATGATTGATGTATACTTGTGCTAGTGATGAGGACCTTGATTGGGTTGACTGGGTAGATAGAGAGGTTGAGGCTATAGCCATGGTAGAGGAGGAGGCTAAAGCATGAGCAAACACATCCAAAACTAATGTTGGTGGTAAGAAGGATGCAAACTCCTTTGAGCCATAGACTTGTAGTTATTGTTTTGATATTTCATATTTGTTTGAAGCATTTGATGTCATGGACTCATATTTTGTACCACGCACTACTCCTGGTTCCCGACCGTCGCTTGAGAGCATGGGTTGGAACAAGGACACACATGATGCAGCAAAAAAGACAATTGCAGACTTTTGGTACTACTGCACCATTCCCTTCCATGTAGCTAGGTAATTCTTTTTCGTTTAATTGTTTTATTATTTTAGAATCTAGATGTATCTCATTATCGAATTCAAATTTAAAGTTAAAAACTTAAAACTTTTCATTTTACAATACTTATGTAAGTAACTTTTCATCATCCAGGACCCTTAGACGCCTTCGTAGGAAGGATGTTGGCTCCACTATGCCATAGAGTCATAGACTTATAGCTATTGTTTTGATATTTCATATTTGTATGGAACATTTGATGTTATGGATTTCATATTCCATGAGTTTTGTATACATTTGACTAATTTTATATATCTAAGTATGCTATTTCCTTCAGCAACGCAACTACAATTTGTGTAATTTATACTTATGTGATCGTTGTATACTTGTGTATGTGATCAAATTTGCTTTTATTTGTGTTGTATTCAATAAAGGGTGCTTGAAACAAGTTTTAAATCCTTAAAAATCTCTAAATTTCTAGGGTTTTTTCAGCTTGTTTCATTTTGTCGAGTCTGTGCCGAGTCCGAGCCCCGAGTCCCCGAGTCCCAAGTCGAGTCACCCTAGCCAAGTTTGAGTCTTGTTACTATGGTTCATTGCATTTATTCATTTTTTAAGAGAAACGGTTGTTCATACTTGACACAGACAGTTGAAGTCACATGGAAGTCCACTAGTGTAAGGAATTCTTTGTTTTTTTTTTAATTTAGTGGATTTTGCAGTTGATGTAATTTTCATTTAATTACTGTTACTCTCTTGCTGAGCTTCCAGACAATGTTCCCCTAGAAGAGCAAAAGTTTAACTTTTCCAGTCTTTACCACTAAAGGATGCAATGCTCAGAGATAAGAAGAGCAAAAGCATTATAATCATAATTGCACAACAATTAGTAGTTCCAACCTGTCATGTATCATCGCAGTGACACTTGATATATTGACCTATATATCTTATTATAGACCTAAAATCTCATTTTCTCATGATCGGGTATCTGTAGTAATTGACCCAACAAAAGAAAATTTTCACGTAAAAGTTTAATTGTGGAGTGACCTATCTAATCATTAAGATATAGACAAATTAATCCTAAAGTGAAGGTGATGCATGAAGGCCTTTGATGAAGTTCAATACAAATGAGAGCCTCATGACATACTCTTTTTAACCAGACAAAATAAAAATGTATAAATACTATTAAATTTGATGTGAATATCTTGTTGAAACCCTAAAAAAAACCCTGTGGTCCACAATGGCTTTAGAAAGCATTTAAAAAACAAAAGAAGCAGTCAAATTCAAAACATGATCATGGATTTGAAATAACAATGGAAATTAGATCAAAAAACTTTATGGCCAGCTACCATGGCCATATTCAGTATACTGATGGAAACGTTACACTAATTAGAAGAAATATGAAAATCCAAGAATAAGGATTCTGAAGAAAATTCATACATAGCACTTATACGGCCAACTTGTACTTGGCAAATGAGGAGTATAAATGGTTTATGAAAATGAGGAGTACTATTATGGTGTGGAAAATGAGGAGTTATAATGGTTGTGTCCAACCATCTAAGAGTCTAAATCATAGAAGCACAAAGCAGTAAAATTTTGCAAGTAAATGTAATTAATTGCAAATCAGGTTGCAGGCCAATTTTCTACAGACAGAAATCACAGTTTTTGAAAAAAGTGGCTGAAATGGTTTACTGGTTTTCAGCCAACTAATAGTGAAAAAATCACTAATAGATCATCCAGATCACAATATATCATGAGTTTCACCAATATTTTGGTGAGTTTGACTGATTTTGACCCTTTTTGCAATTTTTCTGATTTTCTAGAAACCCCAATCCTATTTTTTTGTAATGTTTGCCAGCTGGACGATTTTTTTTCTTTTTGTCAAAATCCCTAAACCTTACCCATTTTTTCCCAATTAATCACAATTTTTGGAAAAATAAAATATTTATCTTTTGGTTTTGCCAATTTATTCCTGAGAACAGTTTTTGTTACGATGATCTAAATAATCAGCAACACCCAATTTGACATTCAAAACATTAAATATGGCTTAAAGCATATAATCTCAGCAGTAAATTTGTGGCAATTTAACTATAACAACATTACAATGGTACTTGATTGCAATGGAATTTTAGGTCATCTTTGAGGCAGTATAGTCAGTACTCAAACTAGTGAAGAGATTTATGTAGACATAAAATATGGCTTCTAATCTTCGAGGCTATGTAGGCATTGACACAACAAACTTTCTCTACATAATTTTTCAATTGATGTACCAGATCCTTTTACAAGGAAGGCAAATAAGGGTATCAAAGATGATCCATAGAGCCTACCTACAATCCAAATGGTTAGAGCCTCAAGAAAGTCTTTCCACGAAGCATCAGTATTCCTACAATACATATCTTCACTGATGATGTGTAATGTCCCCGATTTAGCCCTACGCTCTACAATTGGATTTAGCCTATTTCCAGAAACTCGTAGGCTAAGAAGAATGGGAACACTTACTATTTTTAGTAAGTCATGATACTGCCCAGTTGGCATATAGATATGGTTTTGGCAAACTTACTATTTATAGCAATATGCTATTTTTGGTAAGTATATTTATAGCAGTATCACTCTAGCAGCAACTCAATCTTTTGCAATTCAGTTTGGCTTTTTGTTAAGTTGAAGTGAATTTACTATTTTTGGCAGTGGCTATTTTTAGTAAGTCTAATTTTGGCAGTATCATCATCTGCAGTTCAGCTCAGGTCATTATGCTAATTGTGGTAATCCTTCAATTTCAGTATTGGCATTGGTTTTGGTTATCTCCTTGGACTAAGTGTTATACTTAGTTAATTTCATGTTTTTAAGTTGTTCCCCCATTCCTAGGAATGATAACTTCATGTTGTTTTAAAGAGGGGACATTGAGGGGTCATGTTGAGCATTTAATGATGGACACCTAAAGGGAAGGGAAATAATGTTTTATTATTTCACAATAAAGTGAATGGTTGAAGGTGGTGTCCCTTGGGAAGTTGAAGTGATTCAACTTCTTGGAATTTGAAGCGTTTCATTTGCCCATTGAAACTTATATATTGCTGCATTGTAGAGAGCTAATGAGGTGATGTTTTTGAAAGCAAAGTTATGCTGCTGGTTTGAAATCCAGAATCCGGCTAAGGGAAAGCTTAGCAATTCTACTCCACTCTTCGGGCCTAAAACTATGGTTCCCTAGATGATGGATTGAGAGTGTGCTTCATTCAAAAGTACATATTGAGCTTCAGTGTTGGAGAAATTGAAGTTATTTCCAGAAATTGTGTTGCTGGTCCTTTCATGGCTGAAGGACATTTCTATTTACAGCTTTGAGAGTGATTTCTATTTTGTTATGGGTATTTGCTCTTTCCATTCCTAGACCAGGGGCGACCTTTCTTGGAGAGTTGCAGATTTATATTTGAAGTTTATGATTTTATTTACTAAAATCGCCCTTGCAAGGAGGCTGTACATTTCAGTTTGCATTGGAAGTTGTGCCATAAATAAATAGTGGTGTTTTGAGGCTGTTTTTTCATCCTAGAAGGGGCGCCTATCTTCTAGTTGATCATTGCACTTGGAATCGTGCAATTCGGAGGTAATTCGATTGAGTTATGAGTATTTGATAATTTTTTGTAGTTGTTGATTTGTCATTTCCAGAAGTACAGTTTGCTGAAACAGAATTAAATCATTTGTTGTTTCCATCTTTCTTCTTCTTTTCTCATTATGTTCTGACATGGAAACAATGTATAGCTTGGTACTTGAAAATTGGTGAAAGACATTGTAATTTGCAGCCTTCTTATTTGTATAAACTGTTAACAGTAGTACTGTTTCAGTTTTAACATTGCTGCAATATTTAATTAGTTTCACACTAAGCACCCCTGGATGGTATACCGCCAGTGACGATAAATTGAATTGTAATATCTTTTCATACCCACTTTCAAGTGGCAAATCCCCACTCTTCAGTGGATGCTTGCCACAACAGAAGAAGTATTTTAAATTGTAATTTTTTCCCCCCACTGTTTGGTGGTAGCGTGGAAAGTTCCTTTGGCTGGTTATCCGCCTTCGTTACATTCAATTTCAGCATTAGTACTCCACCATATGTTAGCACCTCGCCTGTCAAAGGATCTTGAGTGCACATTCTTGGTGTCGAGTTTAATCTCTCTCTTTTAGTGTAATCTTTGTAATATTTGATTCAGTAGATCCTAGGGATCCTCTGACCATATGCCCGCCCCTCCTCCTTAAGTGGTTTTAGGGCACATTCTTGGTTAGAGTTCTTTTATGCACGTTTTGGTTTATGCTAACCTTAACGGGTGCTTGGTTACATTGTAAATGTTCATTTAAAAATCAAAAAAATTGAGAGAGAATATTTCATGATGGGATCATCCCACCTCTAGGTTACAACAAGCTCCAATTGCCCTACAACTTGAGGGTCTCTTCAGTACATTCAAAGTTTGTTCACGCCTCCTCTACATAGAGACCAATCATCATATTCCTCAAGTGCATCCTATTTGTCAAGTTTGTTCAAAGACTCATATAACTATCTCTAAACTTTTGTGGTTTATGAGAGTGAATGTATAAGGGTGTGTCAACCCAAAAAAAGGGGATAAGTGATAGGTGTGTAGTATCTTAATTATGATACACTAGCAAGAATTAAACAATAATTGCCCGAACATTTAAATCTTTCTCTATTTTAAACATCTAGTTCTATTTCACCAATAATAAGCCCTATATGTAACGAAAAATATTGATTATATTGTAAGAGTAAAATATTGATCGTATTGTAGCACAAAAATGCAAAAACAAGCAAATCTCAAAGCCAATAAGTATAGTTCACGCACCAAGACCAAAATCAAGATCAGATCAAGATTTCAAAGCTACATTATTATGCTAGATTTCAAGGTAGAAACATGGATTTCAAATTTTATAGAAGTTTTTTTGGCTTTCCTAAGGGTTTGTCCTAGTGTTACTTAGGGATCATATAGTTGATTAGACTAATAATGAAGTTTTTTTTTCAAGAGTTTCTTGTGTTAATACAAAACGACATGACACGTCATCTAGAATTTTATTTCCTCCAAGGTGGAAATATGGATTTCAAATTTTATTAAAAAAAAATTGGCTTTCCTAAGGGTTCACCTCAATGTTACTTAGGGATTATATAGTTGATTATGCTAATAATGAATTCTATTTTCAAGAGTTACTCATGTTAATATAGAATGACATGACTCGTCAATTTAAATCCCAATTAACATGATTTGTTTGAATCATCATGTCCAATTCCAATCAATACACATAGAAACAAGAAAATAGATGCCTGCCCCAGCTCATTCTGAGCAACTCCATTCAGTTTATTACTCCATAGTCCATACCCTTACAATCAATACCATTAAGTCACATCTATGTAATATATAATGCGATATTAGCAAATCCATATATAAAATAAATTGTATATTTTGAAAATAATAATTTATAATTAAAATTAAATAATTTTCTAAAATAAAATAAAGATTATTTATTCATTATAATTAAAAAATGTACTTATATTTTCAATAATCTTTATTAAATAAGTTTTGAAAAAAAACATATTATATTTTTTTAATATTCTTATGTAATAAAATGAAAATAAAATTTATATAAAAATAAATTATTGTGATTTATTGTGAAGAAAAAGAGATGCCCAATGCTCCATCAATTTTGAATTGGCGGGCACTGGTTATAATTCAAGGTCTGGGCACGAAAATCTGTTTTTTTCCGGTTGATATACAGCTGTCACTCGTACCAGTGGTTTAAAATTTATATGCACATCTGTTATTCGTAGTAGTTGATACTTGATTCAATGGCACATATGCATACCTCTGCACAGCACTGTACCCAGTTTAATTTTTTAAAGTACTTGAAACTCTTCTTCATCTCAAAATAATTGAATTGTAAGTAGTTACATTGGATAAACAGAAGTGAGTGCAGGTGAGATGTCTTTTCTTACTTGTCAAATCCTTGTGAATGGCCATCACTTTAATCTCCATCGACTTGGTGGAGTTCAACATCTAATGTATTTGATGCCATTGCTGTAGCATTATTTCCTTTGCTTTTCACCAACTCTCTAAAACGTGATACAAATAAGCGCCTAGGCTAGACATAAAAGTAGAGGTTTGAGGGATCATTGTCAAGGCGCAATAAATATTTATCTGAAAAGCAAACAAGTTCCAATTCGACTTTTACAAGCAGTGATGGTAATTCATTACATTCATACATGTGTCTAGTGTATAATTCATAATTGCATGCCTTGAGCAATGTGAAGCTTGCTATAAAACATGAAAGTTTTTACCCAATAGGAATTCTAAATGCCAATAATTGATTTTTGGACTATTTTTGTTTAAAAAGTTTGCATGTTTACTTTCCAAAAAAAAAAAAATTCCAGTTAAAAAATTGTAACATATAAATGGTTAGTATGTATAGATGACAATAACTAGTTAAGTAATTTTGGTTACAATAGTATTGTCAAATGCAAATACTAATAAGAATTAAACAACTTTGTTATGCATGTCTTGACATACCATAAGTTATTAAATCATGTTTGTATATTCAATTAGACCAAGCTATATCTTGTATTATGTGTTAACACTTTATATTGTCTTGTGAGACAAAATGGGAAACTTGTATGTGAGATTAGGCCTCTCTTCTATTAGGAGGGGAGGGGAAGCTCTCATTATGCAAAATAATATTTTTAACATGATGACTCAAACTGAAACGGCTTATTTGGTTTTATTCAAAACTGAAACAGATTATTCACAGAAATTCATAGCATTTACAAGATTTCGTAAGTGGGTTTTTAATATACCATGAAAATTAAAAAATATGCAAAATAATATTTGTTTTTATTTTTGCACATAGATGTATAAGTCGCTGTATGATGGTTTAAAGGTGGCGGTGTTGTTCTAACCACCAAGGTTCAAACCCCATTGGGGTGTTATTGTTGAGTGTTTATGTTGGGGATGACATCACGGTTCATAGCTCCGGGTCAAAAGAGTTTACCCCTCTTTAAAATAAATAGATCTATAAGTCAAAACAGCATTCAAATGTTACATGCAAAATATTTTTGATACTTTTTGCTTACACAAACATTGTATGCAGGCATTTCTAAAAATACTCAGAATGCAGAAATTATATGTAAGCTGCCAAGGATACAAGAAAGATAAATCATAAAACAGTTGAAATTAAGAAAATAAAACTCCACAAAATTTCATTAACAAGAAGATTAATAGTAAAGTATTGACAGAATACCATTCAGACAAGAAACACACTTCACCCAATGTCCAGATTTGCAATATGTATTCTTCTAAATTTCAGGATTTCATTACTCACATAGGATAGAGAAAATAATTTGGCCAATGAAATGTGACAAAATCCACCATTAGCTTCTACAATGTGCAAGGCATTTGTTTATGAGGTCTTCATAGATAGTTCAGGACCATGCATGTAAATCTTTATACTACAAATAAAACAACTTTATTTAATTTGTCTTCCAATCACAATTTATCTCCTATTGAGCTAAAAAAATTACTCCAAAAGATATGTGGAACTTTAAGAATTAATCTTCTATATTTAGGGAATCTGAATATAGCTTGCTTTTCTATAAAGAGACCATGCCTCAAAAAAGATCATTTTCTTAAATTGGTTCATCCATTTGAAGGTTGAGCTTCCTTCTCTAGAGCTAGAGTCTCTACATCCTTCTTTGTTTATGTATATATACTTCTTAACAGTGACTATCACACCATTTGGGTTTGGCATGGTGATGCAATGAATTCTAGGATCATGTGAACTGATTAAATCCTCCTTTTGTACAATGATCTTGTTGTAGTTAACCTGCTCCTATTCTTCAATATTTATAATATAAGCCAATTCTATTTAGCTATTTTTACTCTCTATGTCAAAACTTGCCCAAAATTGCCAAGACTTGGCAAGTCTTAAAGAGGGTGAAGCCAACTGAGGCCAGCAGACTCATACCCAGTAAATCTAGTCAAACTCGCCGAACTAAATGAGTCCTATCATTGAGACTCGCTTGTCGTCATCCACAAAAATAAAATACAAATAGTAAAACCTAACACTCTAAAATGAACTCTTAACATTTTAAAACACATTCATTTCATTTACAAGCAAAAGTAAGAGAAAAAATTGTATTAAAATCACATGCCATTGAAACAAAAACCAACAAACAACTTAAGCAAAAAAGTTGATTGCATACCATTTGGGTAGAGTTGTAGCAATCGTCCGTGTATCTAAATGAGCCTAGAGTGCATTTGAAAGAGCCCACCATTGATTTGAAGCAGTGCACCATCAAATTGAAGCAAATTTGAAGAGGCAATTTCTTTTTTTCATTTTTTTTTTTAATAAATTTTGCTTGTCTTCTACATTTGTTTAGATTTTTCATTATTTTTGAAACTGGGGGTAAATGCTTTTATGTTTTGTTTTTTTCATTTTAGATTTATGAAACAAACCCTAGCTATTTTTTATCTCTTTTTATAAACAACCCTTAGCTGTTTTTTTCTAAATTTTTAGCTACAAACCCCAACTTTTTTTTACTTTTTATCTTGATTTACCTAGAAAACCCTTTTTGTTGATCTATTTTCCATTCATTTGTAATTACAGCATATTTCAAATGTATAAAGTGTTCTAAATTCTAATGTCAATCCCAATTAGAAAGGAACCTTGTTGGAAACATGCCATCCTAAGAGCAAAGAAAGGGGAGTTTGTTGGCAAACATTGCAAGATGAAAATTAGTGGAGGCATTGCTTAATTGAAATACCACCTCACACAAATGCCATGTCCAAATGTTACTTTGTGCCTCGTTGCACCTCTTAATGTTGTGCACAAGGTACAAAGTCAATTAGAGACTTTTGACCAACAAAAAGAACTAAAGAAGAGGCAAAGAGAATAGATGCCAGCCATTCGTGAAGACTCTTGTTCTTCGATTTCTCCATTCCTTGGATCTTCAACCACCAGCGGCAATAGTAATGCTAGTGTTAGACCTAGATTTCATGGATCAAAATTAGATTCATATATTGCACCACACACTGCTCCAAGTTCCCATCCATCACTTGAGCGCGTTGGTTGGAATAAAGACAAGCATGATACAACAAGGAGTGCAATTTGAGACTTTTGATTATTTGTTTTATTCCATTTCACACAGCTAAATAGTTAATTCTTATTTTTGTTTCAGAACATGTTGCTTGATTCCTTTGTCTCTTGGATTTTTCAATTTAGGAGTTTGTAGAGTTTAAACTCTAAATTCTATAATAGCTTTTTTAATCTTTTAGGTCTCCTTATTGGCAAAATATGGTAGATGTCATTACTATTTCTGAGGTAGGTTTCAAAGTACCTAATGATGAGTTAAAGGGCTCCATTTTGACTCAAGAGGTGGTTGATGTGGAGACCAACATTGAGAAGCAACGTGAGATATGGAGGAAGAGTTGCACGATCACGACCTATGGTTGGAAAGGAATAGGATATTCTTGAATTCCCTTTTCTTTCTCAAATGTTTGTACTTGTACTTTTTGAATCCCATTGATTTAGTGATTAAGATTTCAAACTTTTTCTCTAATGCTTAAAATTAGCATTTCAAATTTCATTGTTCTTCAAGTGGCATAGTTTTCTTGAAGTCCATTAATGCTTCATGAAAGAAAAAATATATGGATTTCCTTTGTGAGGTTTTAGATGAAATTTTGGCCAAGGTAGGTAAGGAGAAATTCATGTAGATAGTTACAAATAATACAACAAATTATAACTTTGTGGGTAAGCTTAACACATAGGAACCCATCTTTATTTTGGACTTTGTGTGCTACTCATTGCCTTGACCTTGTATTGGAGGATCTTGGCAAAATCCAATGGATCAAAGCATGTGTAGAGCATGGTAAAAACATTAGAAAATACATATATTACAATGCTTGAGCCCTCAACTTAATGAAGAAATACACAATCAAGGGGGAGTTGGCTTGTCCTGAAATAACTCACTTTGCAATGAACTTCATCATGTTACAATCCTTGCTTCAATCAAAACTTGCATTGAGGCACATATGTATTAGCGAGTAGCAAGAAGTGGTATACACCTTCATATGCTAAGATCAATGTAGGGATTGATGTGTTGACTGACTTTACAATGAACAAAACTCCTAGCTTCTGACAAAGGAGATTATAGATGCAAGTTCATATTTTCATTCTATTTTTGTTCATTTTTATTCATATTTTCATTCTATTTCTTTATTTTTGTTTATGCTTATTTATGTTAATGCTTAATAATAATTACTATTCATAGAGCCTTTAGTTGTCCACCGTCAAGTTGTTGATGAGGAGAAGCCCACAATAGGCTATGTATATGAGGGCATGGATAGGACCAAGGAGGTCATTAGATCCATCTATAGTAGGGTTAAGGATATCATCCCATATAGGACATCATTGATCAACAATGGCACCATCAACTTCACAAGACCTTACATGCAACTACCTATTCCTTGAATCCAACATTCCAATTCTATTGGGATGTGAAGGCCAATGAGGAGGTTTTGAGTGGGCTCTACATAGTCATAGAATGGATGGAATTTGATCCTTACCTTGGGCCAAAGATTGTCTCTAAGATTGAGACCTATGGACTTACACAAGGGGACCTCTTTGCACGACATATGTAAAAAAACTTGGACAAAATTGCAGCCAAATAAAAGTCTATTAAGGGCATACTCTAAAACTTTTCCTTTTTTTTATATTCATGTTGAAACTTGTCTATCCTGAGTTCCATCTCTTGTATTTTGTTTAAGCTTCGAGGCATCATCAGGTTCAAAACCTCTCTCAGTCTCAGTCTTTCCAGGAGTGCCTGAAGAATTCAATACCATGCCCTCAAAGTTTTGAGACTGTTGTTGTGCCTCCCAAGAATTATAGGACGTTTGTGGCACACTTTGCACCACATTTGTCTTTTGTGCAGGAGGGGACTGCATGACAACCTAGGGATTTCTTGGCTCATTGGGTACCTCTTGTGAAGTGCTTCTCGTGATGGGAATTTCAATCAACGTCCCCAGAAGAGTGTCTCTTACTTCCCGAACCTTCATCAACTCATAGAGTGGCAAACTGACTTTTATCTTCTTGAATTCCTCCAACACATAGGAGCTCAGCTTCTTTATATCTTCTCTAGGAGAATTCCCCTTTTGTCCCCGTTCAGTCTAGTAAACAGGCTGCTGAGACATTTGTGGTCCATTCGATCTTGCTTGTGTGGTACCCTATTGTCTACACTCCGAAGAGTCTTTTGGTGCAATTGGCACGTTGTTCGCATTGGGATGCGGAGGTGTCGTAAAGTTATTTGGAGGCGTTGACGTGGTTAACGGCTCACGTTGAGGATAACCCCTTTGATACACTTTAAGGGGCCCACTTCCAACAGTCTGGAGAGCTTGTACTTCTCTGAGTCCTTCCACCAAGACACTGTTGTTAAGAGGCGAAAAACTGTAACCGTTTCTACTTAGGGGCTCATCTGGTGACGCATACGTAGCATGAGCCTCTAAAGGCACTTGAGCTTCTGGCATCCCCACGAGACCATTTGCTAAAGCTGGCGGAAACTTTTGATTAACTAATGGCGGTGTATAACTCTAGAATTCAAGCGGGAACTTGAAATCTTCTAAGATCAAGGCCTAATCATATCGGGGTGCTAGAACTATTTCGTATCCCGTAACTAGGGGATTCCCCGCGGGTTCCATGTTCTTCACTTCTCTAAAAATGTCAACAGCGACTTGGAACTCATGGCATTGTAACTCAGAGTGCTGACTAGTATTATGTAATCTACACCATCCTGACAAGGCGGCCTTTACCAAGTATACTCTGTCTGCAGCACGGTTCTCAGGAGGCGGCAGGTTATCCAATGGTGAAGGGACACCTCCATTGTTGGGCCCTGTATTCTAGGATCTCTTCTAGAATCCTTGATTATTGTTCCTATACCCATGACTATTCTCATGATTGTATCCCTGATGGGTATCTTGATGGTGATTTGGAGGATTATTGGAATATCCTCGGTTAGCACCTTGATGTGCTTGATTATTCCTTTGTATGGCTTGTATCTGATTATTTTGATTTCTGAGGTATGTTAGCTCAGTTGACAGCTTCTTTACTTGTTCCACCAACTCCTTTATCTCGTTCCTTTCCTCTTGAGTCTTTGTTGGTGGCACGGTGTTTTGCAGATAAATAGGCTGCGTTGTCGACGCTTGAGACAAGGGTGCTCCAGGGTGGAGGACTAACTGATTTGATGGCGCGGCTGCCTGGTAAGCTAGTTGTGGAACTGGATTCAATGCTGGAACTTGTTGATTCTAGGTTTGCATCTGACCTCTTGTAGAACTTAAGCCAGTGTATAATGAGGGCCCAGTTGTATTTTGTCCCATGTTTCGACTTACTTCGATTGCCTTAGCATAAGCTAAGTTCATATTGGCTGGAGCGGGGTGAGCTTCTCTCAAGAACATTGCAGTTAAAGGATCCAAAGCGACGTAGTAATTTTCTTGAGCGTCTGCAATAGCGTAAGGAGTGCGCAGCCTTGTGAGGGCCTTTTGAAATCTATTGTTAAATACATGGATAGGCTCTTTCTCTTGCCTCCTTACTTCTACAAATTGTCTAAACAGTTCTGCGAGGGTGATAGGAATGCCAAACTTCCCGATGAAGGCCGTCTTCATCTGCTCCCATGATCTGATTGAATCGACTGGCAGATGGATGAACCAATAATGGGCCTCTTCCCCCAAAGAATATGGAAATAGCTTGCAAGCTACATCTCCATATGCAATCTGTCTGTTGCGCAGATGATCTTCAAAAATTTTGATTTGATCCTCAACAGTGCGGTTCACGTCGTGGACGTGGAACTTGGAGCAAAAACTCTCCGGATTTTTTGGCATGTCGTGATAGTCATTGAACTGTAGCGGAGATGGGTTGGTAACCAACCAAGTAGCACCATTGGGAGCTGGTTGAGCCATTGCTTGCCTTCGTAGATATACAACTGCTTGAGCTAGCGGTGTAGTGGCTTGAATTGGTTGTTGTTGTTGAATTGCCACTGGCGTGATATCTCGGGTTGGTCCTTGTTGGGCAAACCTTGAAATGCTAGGTAGATTTATGAATAAACTTGAGACCTCTTCGCCACTCACTGCTTCTTCACTTAATTGAACTTCTTCGTTCGATAGAATCTCCTCGCTTGAGGGGGCCTCTTCGCCTGATCGGGCTTCCCTCTTCTTCCTCGTTCTGGTAAGTAGTTCTAGCTCTACAAGCTCCTTGGATGAACTGGGTGCAGACCTCATAATTCTTTTCAACTTGTTCAGCGAGAATGAACTGATTCGATCCAGGATGGAGCTTCTTCTTCTTATTGGCGACACGCGGGAGCAAGTGGTTGTCTTTGATTCAACAAGTCTCTTTCAATGGCAACTTGGATTTTGATAGCCTTTTCTTCTTCTTCTTCTAACACAAAGCTTGTTCGCATGTACTCAGTTGCACTTCTCTTTGTCCTCCACGCGAGACTGTTCAACCCTGAAAGGATGTCCTCTTGATCGTAGTTGAATCCCAGATTTGGCTGCAACATCGGAAATATCTCTCTATGAGGTAGCACCATCTTGGTACATTATACTGTTTTACAATTCTTTTGCTTCACGAAAGTAGTCACCCTCCTTCTAGCGCCAATTCTGTTGATGGGTGTTTTATGACCGCACCAACACAGAATAAAATGTCCAACGGTCACCCTATTCTCTCTTGATCAAAGTATTCTGCATGCTAAGATTGCGTGAAAGATCATGCGTTCAACTCCAAGGTTCCTTATGTCGCGAATAGACTCAGTTGGCTGATGTGAATATGTTGGGTATTCCAAGGGGACTTACGCAATTTGTTCAACTTTGTGAAGCAATTAAGACACGAATGATTTGAGGATGATGCTCTAATTCCTAAGTTAACCCGAAAAATACTGAATTTTAAAGGGATAGGGGTAGGGATTCTACAATCTATTTCTAAAGGGTGGAATGCAAGGATTAACTTCAACAATCTTCAAACCAGACTTTGCTTCGCCTCCCTTCGAACAACTTCCACAAAATCGGTGCAATCTTCAAAGGATAAAAAAGGTGTTCAAATTATGACACAACATGTGCATACCATCACAACGATGCATATGGACATATGTACCACAATCGAAGTTAAGTACCAATATTCCAATTGACCACACAGGGCGAACTCACCGTCAGCGAGCCCGCTAGTGGTATGGATGAAAGAAGACTTGCTTAAATCAAATGCCACATTCCACAATTAACAACTACTTGCATGGAATTAAATCTACTTTACTCTATCTACTTGAATCGGCAAGCCGAAAAAGCCTTGCCAACCACTCACAACGAAAGAGAGAATCACCAATCAATGAAGTTCTTTATATTATGAGAGTTCTCCACAACAACCTTTTACAGAAACTTTCAAAGGGAAAGCCTTTCTTTCCTTTTCAAACTAAGCTAACTTCTAACTAAAAGCCTCTTCTACTCTCTAGCTCAACTCTATCTCTGATTCTGTCTAACTCTAATCTAATATATTACAAATGAGGGGGGATACCCCTTTTATATCAAGCCTAGTTCAGTGGACGGCTTAGATTCAAATACAATGGAAGGCTCAGATTGAGCCACATAAGCCCTGATTAGGGTTCTAGCCCTAAAAACCACCACTAAGAAGAGTGGGGCAATGAATGCACTGGAGATTCTCCACTCCTATGAAGGAACCACTATCTGCAATCAATGCACATCATCCCCTTCCAGAAGATCATCGTCCAGAAGGGCGTTTCCTTTCTCCTTTTCCCTGGCTGCAAACTCGATGAAGCTGGTTAACACAGCCTCAACCTTTTGATCTGAAATGGGAGGGATATGATCCAATTGAAACTCCAACACTGTAACTGTTTGCCCATGTCGGGCACAAGATTTCTTCCAGGCGACTAATGCGTCCTGAGTATTGAGAATAATGTTGGAGAACGTAGAGGTGTTCCCGAAATCATCCTAGACAAAGGCCTTCACCTCAAAAAAGAATGGTGCCAATCTACTCTTCAAACCATCTGCAGTCACCTCCTCAAAAGTCAACCTACTGGCAAAGATAGCCTCCAACGTATTGAGGACTCCATCAAAGATGTTTGTCATGGCCTTTCTGACCCTGACCGAATCTGCCTATGATGCATCATAGAACCCTTGGCCCGTGACCACTGAAGAGTACCAGCTGGCAAAGTCATACCTATCACCTTCCTGAATCACACCTCCCTCAACCAAAACCTGTAGAGGTGTGTGCATCAAAGATCCTAAGCGAAGAACAACTCTCGTTTGATAGATATGAACCTCACCCCAAGCATGGTTAATCGCATCCATTCTTGCCATAATGTCAGAGGCTTGCCGATAGGCATGTGCAAGATCCTCCATAAAAAAGATTGTCTCAACACGGACATTGGCAACCCACTTATCTGCCTACTATGCCATTCTTTTCAAATCTTCTAAGCCACTGATTGACTCTCTGGAAAATTCGGCTGGGAGCTCAATTGTCGGATTTTCTTGCCCACAAGGACGGGACAAGTGTTGTACATAGCCAATCAGTGTTTTGTGCTCTACCTTCAATCTCTTATATTTGCCCTCGATATGGAACAATCTATCCTTGAGTGCCTGATATGAATTGTCGAACTCCTCAACCACCTGTGCTCCAGTAGGGCGGCCAAGTTCCATAGTTGTAATCACATAATTTTTCGAAACAGCCTCATCCCGATCACACTCCACTCTAGGCACTACCACATGCAATGTTCGCGAGCCATCCTCATCTGTTGAGATTTTAGAGAACTTTTTGGCCTTCTTTGTTGGAGGTGCACTGATCCTACTCAACAACTCTTCCGTCTCAGTTGTTGGATCAGTCTCATCAACATGATCATGTCTCATCCTATCCCTTAGCCATTTTGGCACCTCCTGCCGTAAGTTTGAAATAACGAAAGGTTGCTCAACTTTGGCCTCAACCTCATGAACTTCCTCCATGCCTTCGTGCTGACGAGGCTCATCATCTCCAGAACTCTGGGCATCTTGATCCGAAGTAGCATCATCCTCAAGAGCTGCCTCAATCTCATGCTGAAATTGAGTGTCAGTGGCCGTCCCTTCATCTGTCTCTTGTTGATTTTCCTCCCTAGGCATTTTGATGCTTTGGCCCACTGACTCTCTGCGAGGTGGCTAACTTGCCACTTGCACAGCCTGTTCTACATTCAATCTTTCTCTTTGATCAAAAAACAGTGATACTTCCTGCATACTCGGAGAATGTGCCCGTGATGGTGTATGCATGGATTCTTCAATTCTTAGAGGTTCAGGTCGGACTGGTTCCTTTCCTCGTGGCTCTGGAGTTTGAGCAATCTGCCTTCCCTGCCTAGCCGTCGGTGACATGTGGTCTCCCATCAAATTGTAAGTAAGGGGAATTGATCTACCCTTAAGTCAGCTCACATGCCCCTCTACCCAACTCCGTGTGAACGTCAAGACTGGGATGCAAAGTGTATCCAAGTTTGTAATCTCTGGCTCCGAACAATTCAGGAGTGGGAGTGGCGTATCCCTTACTGTCTCATAATCAGCGTGTACAACATTTATATCCTCTTCAATTTGGTCTAGCACTGAGACAATGTCACATTCCCTAATCATCCCCAACGGTATCCGTGAAAATATCCTCCTCCTAACCTCGATCTCATCCACTGCACTTGCCCAAAAGTCTTCAATTTGTGCTTTATGCCTGAACTCCTTGGACAATATCCATCTGATATTCCTGTGGGGATCATAGTGCTGCCTGTTGGTATGGTAGGAATGGTGGAAGAACTGGAGTTCATTTTCTGCCTTCCAAGCTGCTTGTAGTGGTGGACAGACTTCGTCAGAATTCCCCATGGTAATTGGGAATCCAAGTCCACCCTTCTTCTTCTTCTTTTGAATCTTGTCATAGGCAATAAGTTGCCTAGATATCTCCAGCATCACAATCTGTTTTGTGGGATACCAGGGCAATCTGTATGGGTACGAGGAGAATCCTTACAGCCTAATATATGTAAACTTCGGGAACTGGACAAACCAACATCCAAATTTTTCAATCAGCTCTTGTGCCTCTCTGGATATTCTATGATGAGTCCTTTGCTGCAAGGTCCTCGTTATGTGCATCGTGAAGGCGTCATTGACCCTCTTGTAGTTGGAGGTACTTGTCAAATGTAACTGCAGACAAGCCTCATGTATTTTAAACTGATGGGAGCCACACCCGATTGGTTCCTTATACGAAATCCCTCTATACTTTGTCATTTGGGCCAGCATGTAGACAATATAAGAGCTCATGTAGAATGTTTTTGTCCTCCTCAAACTCCGGAGTTGCTCATGTAAGTTGTCACTGATCATCAGTGCCCAATCTACGTAGTCCTTGCCTTCCAATACCAAGTTGATAAAATAAAACATCCAAGGTTCAAAGATGAATGTTTGGGGGCACCCTCCAACTCTGCTCAACATCATTATTAAGTCACAAAACTCCTGCCTCAAATCTTTTGAAATTATTTGCTTAGGCAGCTTCGTGCGAGTTGGCTTGGGTTTGTTCATCCACCTGGAATTTATCAAGTCAGCACATCGGTCAAATGTGGATGAATACATTCTTTCAGCCCTCTCCCTTGTTTTGTAGACCATCTTTTCATGGACTGGAATTCCAAATGCCTCCCCAATTGCCTCCGGCGTAAGGTTGGCCAATATCTTGCCATATGGTGAAATGATAGTCCTCTGCTTTGTGTTGTAATAGTTGGCACATTCCATGATCAACTCTAGACACCGGATTGCTGGAGGAAAACCAGCAGCTGCATAAAGTCCGCTCCTTACAATATTATGCTAAGTAACTGACGGATGATGACCCCCAGTTCCCATTATTCTCCTCCTGAAAGTCTCCAAGTTGAATGAGCCAAGGTTTGTGTCACTCAATTTGCCCAACTTCGAAGAAAACTTAGACTCCAGCAGGAAGAATTTGCTCAACTTCTTTATCACTGCCTATCTTGATGTGCTTGCTCTTGTGGACTCAGCATGATTTCCTCTTCCTGCAGCTCTTCTGCTTGATTCAGCCATTTTGCAAAAAGACAAGAGAGTCATTAGAAAACAAGTCTTAGGAAAACTATAGCATTTTGAGGGTGCTAGCAGATTTTCGAAAAATAAAAAGGCTGCAACACTTTGTCATTTTCAGCTGCAAACCTCAACGCCCTTGTTCACTTCAACTCTCCAAAGTTTTCTACTTGCAGCAACACAATGTCCAACACTTGGAAATACTTGTTCGTAGCAATTCACCTTCAGCAATTTGAAACTTTCTCACAAGTTCACACTTCACTCTTTAAACTTGCACTTTCAGCAACTCGCTTTCCTTTCTCAAATTTGTACTTTCAGCAATTCAAGTATTCCTTTCTCAAATTCGTACTTTCAGCAACTCAAGTATTCCTTGCATCCAACAACTCAACTTAGAACTTCTCAGCAACTTAGAAGCGTCCTCACAAGTTCGCACTCCAACAACTTGAAACTTTCTTACTTGCAGCCACTCACATCCAGCACTTAGAAATATTTTTGCTCTCAACTTAACCCACTTTACTAGCACTCTCTTCACAAGTTTGTGCCTTTTCACTTGCAGACTCAAATTTGCATTCAACAACTGATGAAGATAATAAAAGAACTTGAATTCTTATAGCCAAGTCGATTTCTAGAAGAGGCTAAACTTAGCAAACTTTTGAATTTCCATTTTCCCTCTTCTGCCAGTCGCAACACTTGTCACTCGGAGCATCGGAATATTTGACTTCTAGAATTTTGAAGAATTCATCATCCCTGCACAGGCCTGCTTCATCACATTTGCATTTTAAATATTAAATCCAATATCTTTCGTGAACAGTTTCATTTTAACTGGCTAAGGCACTTGATTTCACGCTTGCTTCGGCAAAATTATTCTAGTCATCCATTTCAATTCTCAAGCTAAGGCATTTTGTAAAAACATTCATCTCATTCGCCTTACAGAAATTTTAATTTCGCCTTAGGAAATTCATTAAAACAGGCATCGGGCAAAAATATCCACCAAAACGATACGAGCGAGGCGTGGAAAAACTTTAAATCATCTCGTAGTTGGAAATGTCCAATACCCAGAAGAAAATTCCCTTTAGAACTCATCGTTTTCATGTGTATCCGGACGAAAGGGTACATTTAATTTTTATTATTTTAAAAAAATAATAAACTTTGCTAAGGTCTACTCATTTTCATTCCGGATGCATTCCACACCTACAATATTCATTTTTCTTGCCTTGGAATTTTTCTTTATTTTCCTGAAGAATTTCCTTTCTATCTCTGAGCGCGTTTAATTTTGCCTTAAGAAATTTTATCATCACCCCTAGGCGTATTTCCTAATTTTTTCTTGTAATGCCTTAGGGAATTTTAAATTTATTTAACTTACCCATGAGGAGCGCATTTGAGGGTATGAACTTCCATTTTACCCTCCTTATCTTTCCACGCCTAGACTTCCTTTATCAAATTCTTCTCAAAGATATGGGCACATTTCCATGTGTTAGCTTCCACCTAAGGGCGCATATGAGGGTATGTGAAGGAAATCCGCCAACACCTAGGAATATTCCTTAAAACCACATCCCCTTTTCTACATCTTGGGCGCATATAGCACATGGAGGAGGAATTTCAACTTTGAGGGCACATTTCACCATGTGAACTTCCATCTTCAACCTTGGGCGCATATGACGCATGCTACTTCCACATGAGAGCGCATTTCACCTAGTGTGAAGGAATTTGCTTGCCTTAGCGCATTTTATCATGCCTTCCTCACTTGTGGGTGCATTTCACCCATGCTCAAGGAACTTTTGGGCACAAATAGCATAGGCTACTTCCATTTTCAACCCTTGAGGGCGCATTTGAGGGGTGGTGAAGGAAATTGTGGGCACATATGGGGTAGTGTGGGAATTTCCTTGTGCCTTAGCATTTTTCTCTTTTACCACGTCTTCCTTGTAGCCACCTTGGGCGCATTTGACATAAGGTGAAGGAAATTGTTTGACTTGAGGGCGCATTTCACCCTATGAGGAGGAATTCCAACACTTAGCATTTCTTAGCAACACCTTCACCTTCCCTAGGCACATTTCATGTGTCTTCATGCCAGTTTTCATCCATAAATTTCCAACGCCCTAGCCATGCCTTGCCCTTCCATTTTTAGTAAATTTGAAGAAGTGTGGATCCTCGTGCGTTTTTCATCTGTTCTGAGTTGGAGCAGGCGTGGCTATGCCTCTACAGACTTTGCCACCTTGTTTATACCCTTTGTCCATACCGGTATACTATTTTTAGCCATCCTGCTATTTTTGGCAAACCCTAAAATTGATTGATCTTTGCAGCTCCGTTTGACCTGAAATTTGCTCCACTTGTCCTTAGTGATTTAAGTGCCTCGTTCGCACCTTCCTTTGGCACATACATGCTATTTATAGTCATGAAGTGACTTACTAAAAATAATAAGTGCTCAGATTTCGTTCAAATTTTGCCAATAGGCAGCCTAAAAGATGTTGATCATGGTGGTGTACCTCGTTTTGACAACTTTTGTATTTCATCCCCCATTTTTAGGCCTAACAGTGGAAACCCTAATTTGACTTGCATGTGCCCTGAACTGTTTCCATTTGACTTGATTTATGTTGCCTGTCGTTCTGCTTGCCGGAATGAAGTGTCAGGGAGCTACCGAAATGAAATTGCTATTTATAGTAAGTGTCCAAAAAGCGATCAATCTGATGTCGGATGAGTTTGCATGTCACAATGCTTGTGGGATCTCAAAAAACCCAGAAAAACCCAAAAAACTGGACAACATGCGAGCACTAGCTAAAAATAGTAAGTCCCTGAAAATGATCCATTCTGCTTGCATGTCACATCACTGCGAAACTCTCGCAAAACCCATGAGGAATATCCCGACATGCATTTAAAAAACTTTGTATGCAAACCCTAAAAATAGCCTTTGAAGGTTGTACTGCTGAAATTCATGGTCTCGATTTGCATGTTACACCATTGCGAATGTTTTGAAAAACCCAGATATATTTCCTTGACATGCATTTGAAAAGCATATGTGTACACCCTGAAAATGGCTCCTGAAGCCTGAGCTGCTAAAAATAGCAAGTTGTCTGAATCTGTTCAAATTTTATGTGCAAACACCCTAAAGTTACCTGGAAGTGCTGATGTAGTCAAAATCCCGAAATCTTGAGGAAAAGGCCTCATATTAGGTACTTACTAAAAATAGTAAGTTGTCAGATTTTAGTAAAAATTCAATGGGATCCTGCCTTGAGCCTTTTGATTGTACTATTGCGCTCAGATTTTACTTTGATAACCTTATTTGACCTCAAACAAGCCTAAAGGGTGAAAACCCCTAATTTCATAAGTTTAGCTAACATTTCAACCTAGGTCAAACGATGGAACATCCCCGGAAGGACAAAAGACCAGAGAGAGAGAGAACCAAAGCCAAAAGACCAGAATGGAGCAAAATTAGGGGTCCCCATCTTGGATGGGGTGATGTGTGAAAAGGTCACAACAAGTACCTCTGGTTGTTACTTCAGTTTGGGGTCTGCGATGATACCCTAGTGTAGCAGGAAGCAATTTTTTGTGGCACTGAGTACAGTTGAGGCCGAATATATTGCAGCTTGTGTGGCAGCCCGAGAAGCAGTGTGGCTTTGAAAGCTCCTTGCAGGATTGTTTGGACAATCAATGGAGCCTACTATCATTCATTGTGATAACCAAAGTTGTGTGAAGCTTTTTGTCAACCCTGTGTTTCATAACAAAACTAAACATGTTGAGATCAAATACCATTATATCAAAGATATCGTATTGAGGAAAGCAATTCAATTGAGGTATATCAGCACTAATGAGCAGACAACAGACATTCTCACCAAGCCTCTCTCCAGGATAAAGTTTGTGTACTTTCGAGATAAGCTTGGTATGGTGGAGAATCAAGCCCTAGCTAAGAAGGAGTCTCAGTATCAGTGATCCTCCTTAATGCATTTCTCTTTGAGAGAGATTTGAGGTGCAAGCCCTTGTTAATGCATTTCTCTTTGAGATTTAAGGTGAAAGCCCTTGTTTCCACCCTTTGGGAGAGCCATGGTGGATGTCATGTGCGACTCCATGACAACATCACATGAGAGAGCCCGTGATTATTTTCTTGTACTTGTGTTTCACCCTCTGGGAGAGCCATGGTGAACGTCACGGTGAGGTGACAACATCACGTTGAGTGATGAGCACTTGTACATACCATACATGGGCGTAGCCATGATGGTTGATATCACGATGAGGTGATATCTCTCATTTTCCACACATGGGTGTAGCCATGGTGTTTTACATCACAATGAGGTGATATGTCTTATGCAGCTAGAAGTATCCTCCCTAGTTGAGAGGGAGTGTTGAAGTTCATTGCAGCGTCAAGTGAATCCTTCCAACTGATAATGATAAATTAAATAATAGCCAATCGGCTATTTAATTTACAAAGATTTCGATTTGATGAAGTGTCACGATTTTTGAGGAGGCGCCTCACTATTATTTATATGATTAATAATTGATAATTAATTAATGGGGCAGACCTTGAGAAAATCATCATTTAGTAAAGAGATGCGATTTAATTAAGGGCAGACTTCATTATGAATAAATGTGTCTTTTCTTATTGAGGCCAACCTCATTTGTGAAGAAGTGCAAACCCTATTGTTGTTGTGTATAAATACAAGTTCACATTCATTCATTTGATTATCAAGTTCATTCGCATTCCTAGAGGAGTTCGCACCTGTAGCAGCAAATCATATTCTGTAGCAGGAGTTTGATTCAAGGAGAAACATATTCATCTGTATCTTGCATCTTAGAGAGGTGCTATTAGTCATTGTATCAAATTGGCATTTATTTGTGCCTGAGTTGTAAGCAGATTTCTGCTCTTACTCAATCAATATATAAGAGATATATTGGTTGGGTTTTTCTCCCTCAGGTTGGAGGGTTTTCCCAGGGTATTGGTTGTGTATTTGTGTTGAATTTTGAATTAAATATTTTGTGCATTACATCTGATCATAAAACTAACAGAAACAACCAAGTGATATGCAAGCATATCCAAACATTTCACACGAGTAATGTTAGTGTTTTAAAGATCAGATAAACAATTGAAAGCACTCAGAAAATTTGCAACACATAAGACAATAAACACAGCAAGATACCCTGGGAAAACCCTCCTCCTCGGGGAGAAAAACCCAGCAAATATCTCTCTTATATAATGATAGAATAAGAGCAGAAATTTGCTTACAACTCAGGCCCAGCACAAGGGCGAATTTGATACAATGAATATTAGCACCTCTCCTAGATGCAAAGATACAATCGAATATGTTTCTCCTTGAATTCGGTTTGTTGCTGCAAGATGAAAGATTGTTGCTCAAGTGCGAACTTGTGCTGAATGTGAATTATGTTTTTTCGTGAACTTGATTGCCAAATGACAAAGTCGACCTTGTATTTATACAAAATGAGGTGCCTCCTCAAATAGGTTGGCCATCTTAGAGAATAATAAAAATTACAAAATGTTAAGGAAGGTCGGCCCAAGGATGAACAAAAATTAAATGCATAAGGTCAGCCTCCTCTCAAGCATATAATAAATTGAATAGCTATAAAGCTACATTCAATTTATATTATCTTCTTGGAAAAACGTGCACAAGGAAGTAGACTCCTGCAGCTGTCATAATCATCAACACTCCCTCTCAGCTAGGGAGGAATACTTCCAGCAGTACAAGACATATCACCTCATTGTGATAAAAGAGCTCATCACGTCATCATGAAAAGCAAATAAGATATCACCTCATTGTGATATCGAATATCAACCATCATGGCTACCTCCATAGATGGTGTGTACAAGTGCTCATCACTCAATGTGATGTTGTCACCTCACCGTGACTTTCACCATGGCTCTCCCAGAGGGTGAAACACAAGTACAAGAAAATCATCACGGACTCCCTCACGTGATGATGTCATGGAGTCACACACATGACATCCACCATGGCTCTCCCAGAGGGTGGAACAAGGGCTTTCACCTCAAACTTCTCTTGAAGAGAAGAATGTCATAACAAGGGATTTCACCTCGAACTTCTTCTAAGAGAAGAACTCATTAAAGAGGATCACTGATACTGAGACTCCTTCTCAGTCAAGGTTGCATTCTCCACCATACCAAGCTTTTCTCGAAAGTACACAAACTTTATCCTAGAGAGGGGCTCGGTGAGAATGTTTGTCGTTTGCTCATCAGTGTTGATATACCTCAACTATATAGTTTTCCTCAATACCATATCTCTGATATAATGGTACCTGATCTCAACATGCTTTGTTCTGTCATGAAACACAGGATTGACAGAAAGCTTCACACAGCTCTGGTTATCTCAATGAATGATGGTAGGCTCCACTAATTGTTCAAACAATCCTGCTAGGAGCTTACGAAGCCACACTGCTTCACATGCTGTCATACAAGTTGCAATGTACTCTGCCTCGGTTGTACTCAATGCTATTGAAGATTGCTTCCTACTGCACTAGGATATCATAGCAGAACCCAAACTGAAGCAACAACCAGAGGTACTCTTTCGATATGAGACACACCCTGCCCAATCAGAATTAGTAAAACCATGCAGCTCCAAATCCACACTTGTAGAATATCTCAACCCATATCCAACTGTGCCACGCAAGTATCTCAAGATATGTTTAGCTGCAACAAGATGTATCTGCCTTGGTTCACACATAAACTGGCTAAGTGAACTCATTGCATAGCAAATGTCCAGTCTAGTGTTAACTAGATATATCAATGAACCAATCAACTGTCTATACATCGAAGAATCCACCAATTCTGAACTATTTGCAACTTCCTTTAATTTGAGTAAGTTGGTCTCCATAGGTGTAGACATAGGTTTGCAATCAATCATTCCAAACCTCTTCAGAATGTCAATGGTATACTTCCCTTGACTTAGAATCATCTCATCTGACTTAGAATCATCTCATTTGGCCTTTGCCAAACTTCTAAGCCAAGAAAGTAATGCATGAGACCAAGATTCTTCATCTCAAACTCAGAAGCCAACTCCTTACATTTTAGAATTAGGTGTTCTTCTCCAGTGATAATCAAATCATCAACATACAAAACCAGAATTAAAGCTTCACCATTTATTACCTTGAAGTAGAGGTTAGAATCTGCATATTCTTTGAGGAACCCAGACTCAACAGGTAACGATCAATCCTTTCGTACCAAGCACGAGGAGCCTGCTTAAGACCATACAAGGCCTTCTTCAACTTGCAAACATGAGACTCCTTCCCATGTACCTCAAATCCATCGGGTTGCTCAATGTAAACCTCTTCTTCTATTACACCATTCAGAAAGGTTGTCTTTGCATCCATTTGGTGAATTTCCATCCTCTAGATGTTGCAATAGCAATAATGGTTCTAATAGAAGTATAACAAGCCACAGAAGCAAAGGTTTCTTCATAGTCAACTCCCTCTTTTTGTGAGAACCCTCTAGCCACAAATATTGCCTTGTACTTCTCAATGCTCCCATCAACTGCATGCTTGATCTTGAAGAGCCATTTAGAAGACACCACAGATTTGCCTTCGGGTCTAGGAACGATATCCCAAACATCATTCTTAAGTATGGATTGATACTCCTCAGTCATAGCATCTTTCCAAACTTGTTGACTAGAAGCTTCCTCAATACTGGAAGGCTCTGACTCAATAATTTGACTCATCAAAGCTACATAACTGGAGAACTTATTAGGTCTCTTACTTTCTCTGAAGGTTCCTCTTGGAGTTGCAAAACCTTCTGCATCCTACATCATTTTCCTAGCCCAAAGAGGTCTCTTCCTTCCAATCACAATATTTGTAGGCCCATCAGTAGGCTCCAAGGGCTCGGCTAGATCATCATCTTCTTTAGGTTTTGGAACCTCCTGATTCTCAGGAACATGGTCAATTTCTATATCTTGAGGAGGTTCTTCTTCATCGATCTCCATATGAGTGCCCTTGGATCTTCTGAATGCAACATCTTCCTCAAATGTGACATCTCAACTGATCTCAATAGACTTCTAACCTGGAATGTAGACCCTGTAGGCTTTTGATGTTTCACTGTAGCCCACCAGAATTCCCTTCTTCCCAGAAGGTTCCAACTTTGTTCTCTTTTCCTTTGGAATATGAACATACACTGGACAACCAAAGATCCTCAGATGACTGACTTCTAGCTTCACCCCTGAGAATGCTTCTTCAGGAGTTTTATTCTCCAAGATTTTGTGGGGACTTTTGTTTTGAACATAGACGATTGTCCTGGATGCCTCGTCCCAAAGTGAGATTTGCAGCTCTTGATCATGAATCATTGCTTTAACTTTTTCCACAATAGACATGTTCTTCCTTTCAACAATACCGTTATGTTGAGGAATATAAGGAACACTGAACTCCCTCTTAATCCCCGCTTCAATGCAGAAATCACGGAAGGTACCAGAGGTGTACTCTCCTCCGTTGTCAGATCTCAAAACCTTGATCTTTTTCCCAAACAAGTTTCCACTTGTGCTTTGAAATCTCTGAGTTTTTCTAGTACCTCCTCAGATTCTTTAGATCTCAAGAAATAAATCCAAGTCTTTCTAGAATAATCATCAATAAAAATAATGTAATACGAGAAACCGCTAGAAGATGCGGCAGACATTGGACCACATAAATTAGAATGAATGAGATCAAGAATACATTTAGATATACTTTCACAAGAATGAAACGTACCTTTTGTATTCTTACCTAGGGCGCAGCCTTTGCACATACCTTCATGATCCTGGTTGAATTTCGGAAGACCGGTGACCATCTTCTCCATGATAGGTAACGCTCGAAAGTGAATATGAGCCAATCTTCGATGCCAAAGGTCACACACGCTAGAAGAATCATGCACAAGAGCCTGAAGGGGAAGAGTGCATAGCCTATAGAGACACTCTTGTCTAACTCGAATTACCCGAGTAGACTTGATGTTGAAATTCTTTGCCCATATAAGAACTTTGCCTTCTGAAAATACAACTTGATAACCCTTGCCTTCCAATGTTGAAATGGAGACAAGATTTCTCTTTATGCCTGGAACAAATAGCACATCATTCAATTCCAATGAAATGCCAGAATCCAAGTGGAGAGAGGAGTTCCCAGCTCCTTTCACAGAATACCTAGCATCATCTCCAATAATAACTTATTCGCTAGAATCATTCTCCACCAAATTAGATAGATACCCTCTAAATCCAATGATGTGACGAGAGGCACACTATCAATCAGCCAAGTGTTGGTGTCGATGGTTACATTGCTTGACAAGGCTGAATAGAACAGATAATCACTTGAGTCCTTTTGCGGGGAGACTTGTTCAACATTTGCAATGGCAACCTGTTGCTTAGGCCTAAGAGGACATTCCTTTGCAAAGTGACCATACTTGTCACAACGGAAACATTGAACTTTGGATAAGTCTCTCTTCTTCTTGAAGGCTGGAGTACCATCATTTCCATTATCTCGATTCCTCTTGAAGAATCCTTTCTTCCAAACTTTTTCTTTCTTCAACGAATGAGAGGCGAGAACATGTATATCTTCATTCTTTGAACTTTGACCAACACCTCTAGCCACCAACCTTGACTCCTCTTGAATGCAGTTGACCCTCAACCAATCAAACTTGGGAAGTTTAGATCTTGCACTGACTCCTTGAATATATGACTCCTATGATAGCGGAAGACCATTGAGAGCAAGCATGGTCAAGTCTTTGTCATCAATCATGTGACCAATTGTAGAGAGTTGGTCTCTCAATTCTGAAATCCTCATGAAATAAGCAATCACTGATTCTCCTTTCACCATCTTCACATGATGAAGTTGTTGCTTCAGTGCAAGTGCCCGACTGGTGTTGTTGATTTCGAACATCTCTTCCAATGTTTTGAACATATTCCTTGTTGTATTCAACTTGGAGACAATCGGAACAACATGATCTTTAACGGAATCAACCAACACTTTCTTTGCCCTAGCATCTTTCTTCCTCCACTGCAACTTCTCTTCTTCCTCCTCAGGTTCGGGGATTTTTGTTTCCACAAACTCAGCCAAATCATTGTCTTCCAAGGTGAGCATGATCCAGAACCTCCATGATGTGTAGTTAGAAGCTCCTTCAAGTCTATCCTCAATTTTCAGACCATTCACCATCTTGAAACTCAAAATAGAGATAGACAGAAAAAGATTAAAGAGAGTGCTATAAAACAAATCTAATCACGATCTTTTTCAAACCTGCTCTGATACCATGTTAGTGTTTTAAAGATCAGATAAACAACTAAAAGCACTCAAAAAAATTGCAACACATAAGACAATAAACACAACAAGATACCCTGGGAAAACCCTCCTCCAAAGGGAGAAAAACCCAACAAAAATGTCTCTTATATAATGATAGAATAAGAGCAGAAATTTGCTTACAACTCAGGCCCAACACAAGGGCGAATTTGATACAATGAATATTAGCACCTCTCCTAGATACAAAGATACAATTGAATATGTTTCTCCTTGAATTTGGTCTGTTGCTGCAAGATGAAAGACTGTTGCTCAAGTGCAGACTTTTGTTGAATGTGAATTATGCTTTTTCGTGAACTTGATTGCCAAATGACAAAGTCGACCTTGTATTTATACAAAATGAGGTGCCTCTTCAAATGGGTCGGCCATCTTAGAGAATAATAAAAAATTACAAAATGTTAAGGAAGGTCAGCCCAAGGATGAACAAAAATTAAATTCATAAGGTCAGCCTCCTCTCAAGCATATAATAAATTGAATAGCTATAAAGCTACATTCAATTTATATCATCTTCTTGGAAAAATGTGCACAAGGAAGTAGACTCCTGCAGCTGTCATAATCATCAACAAGTAAAAGACAATCTTTCAACATGGCAATAAAATAACAATCTTTCCAACATAAGAATAAAGAGGTAGAAATCAGCATGCCTATTAAAAAGCTTCCAACTGAATAATCTTCTCCTCAAGTTTGCTTGCAACTTCTACTACGAACTACTCAAACACCTCTACTAGCTTCACTCTAAATCTCTCAACAAATCAAATATAAAGCAACAATACAACTCTCAATCTCAGAAACTCTCAACTCGCTTTGCACTAAATTTGTAGCAAAATAACTCTTAAGAAATCAAAATGAAAAGTGATGCATTTGGAAGAATGAGCACCTCTACTTATACTAATTTATGAGCAACCAAAGGCTACAAACAAGTATTTCTACAACCTTTCATCCTCATGCAACGACTCACTCACAGGTTTGCAACACATGACAGTCTCATGGCTGAGTTAACTTGATATTTGGGATAGCAAGCTCAAAACAAGTTTCCTAATTCGAATTCCATTTCAAAATGCTGCCAAATTTGCACTTGACTGAGTCTAAACACTTATTTGTAGGCTTATACAAATTCAAAGACTTTTTTTACATTCCAACCTCAAGCAAATATGGCGCCACCTCTTACTATTTGGCGCCACCTTCATAGGCGCGGGCTTGACATATTCTACAGGTTTAAACAGCATTAACTCTTCAAAATGTTTACACAGCAATATATCTCTTACATGTTATTGGTTTCATGCTTTGACTTGGTCTTTTAAAGATTTTATACGCTAATTTCCTTTTCTAAATGCTGAACCATAAACTTAATGCGCTATATATGCTTTAAGCACCATATGTTACCATATGTGCTTTTCTTTATAATATTAACAATAATAATCAGCGCTTATTTATGCATTTGGGAATTATATCATTAGCGTATTCATACATATGTACATATATGTATATATATCAATATGTACATATATGTACATATATATATGTGTATATACATATATGTACATATATATTCATTCCATAAGTTTATCAAATACATTTAATAGTCATATAAAGAGTAGTATTACGTATGTATATATATATATATATATGTTACTATATCGACATATATATATATATATATATTCATTCCATAAGTTTATCAAATACATTTAATAGTCATATAAAGAGTAGTATTACGTATGTGTATATATATATATATATATATATATATATCGACTTACACACATATATATATATATAAGTAATTCCATTTCAATATCTTTATGAAATACTCAAACATGCAATCCCATCGATCGACATATATTCATGGAATGTATAAATCATAGTTACGGGACTCGGCGAGTCTCGAGCCAAGCACCCCTGGCCGGGTCCTGGGAGCCCGGACTCAGGCGCGACCGAGTCCTGCCGAGTCCTGGCCGGACTCGCTGGACTCGCCGCTTCCCAGAGAGTTCCGAGCCTTGGACGCGGCCAACGACAACAACATTTTAAGTCATCAAAAAAACAAAAAATTGACTTTTAAGTTAGTATTTTTTTTGCCTTATATTATCTCCCCAACCCTAAAAGCAACCTCATTTCATTCATTTGGCAAAATAGGAGGAGAAAAGAGAGTTGTGAAGAAAAATAGGAGGACAAGAAAGGGCAACCAGCAAGTTGTTGAAGACAAATACAGGGCCATATATCATTTGGGAAGCTTCATACCAGCAAGGAGGTGCATTGAGAGCTCATTACCAGTGATTGGGAGGAGTTTGCATTGCATTCCAAGCCAAATATAAGAGGTAAGTTTGATTTTTATTGAATTTTTTTGTGTTTTTTTAACAAATAATTCATTGTAATTTGAAAAATCGTTGTTTTTTTAGTTTCATTTTTTTTTACAAACCCTACTTGTTATTGCAGCCACATTCATTTGCAAATCAAAACATATTATTATTTTCGCAATGTCTCAAACCCCAGGCAGAAAAGACCCTGCTTGGAAATATGCTGAAATTTTTCCCGGAATGAAAAAAGGAGAAGCAAAATGTAAATACTGCAAAACAATATATCATGAAGGCATAAATAGATTAAAATACCATATTGCACGCATACCCATCCATGATGCAGTGGGCTGCCCTATAGCACCTCCTGAGGTTGTCCGTGAAGTGCAAGTGCAATTAGAAACTTTTGAATTGCAAAAAGAAATGAAAAAAAGACAGAAGCATGAATTGGTGAGTTTGGGAGTTGGACATGGACTTGGTGCTGTTGGAGATGCTTCTTCCATGCCTCTATACCGTCCTAGTGCTAGTGCTTGTGCTAGTGGTACTGCTTCTGCACCAGCTATCCCTGTGCATACTCCTACTACTGGTGGCACTAGTACTGCTAGTGCTAGTGGTAGTGGCAGTATTAGCATTGGCCCTAGAGTTCGTAAATCTAGGGTGGACTCATATTTTGTACCACGCACTACTCCTGGTTCCCAACCGTCGCTTGAGAGCATGGGTTGGAACAAGGACGTACATGATGCAGCAAAAAAGACAATTGCAGACTTTTGGTACTACTGCACCATTCCCTTCCATGTAGCCAGGTAATTCTTTTTCGTTTAATTGTTTTAAAATTTATTATTTTAGAATCTAGATGTATCTCATTATCGAATTCAAATTTAGTGCAGTTAAAATCTCAAAACTTTTCATTTTACAATACTTATGTAAGTAACTTATTAATTTATTTATGACATGTTTTAGGTCACCTTTTTGGCAAAACATGGTTGATGCCATAACCATATGTGGGCCGGGGTTCAAAGCCCCCTCTGAAGATGAATTAAAGGGCCCACTTTTGACTCAAAAAGTGGCAGATGTGAAAGCACAATTAGAGAAGCAGCATGTGCAGTGGAGGAGGATTGGTTGCACCATCATGACTGATGGTTAGACCGATAGGAGAGATAAGACGTTGCTTAATTTTCTAGTGTCCTTCGAAGGTAATTGTACTTCCCTCAATGCATTGAAATTTGAATTTGATTTAGTGATTAATAATTTAATACGACTGATTTTTGTTTTTTAATTTATTGACTAACTGGTTTTGCTTATTCTTTCAGGTGACACCGTCTTCATTAAGTTCGTTGATGCTTCTGCCCAATTCAAAAATTTCACATATATGTGTGAGGCTATAGAGGAGGCGATAGCTAATGTGGGGGAAGAGAATGTAGTGCAAGTGGTGACAAATAATGCAACAAATTATGTTGTTGTTGGTAGATTATTGATGGAGAGGCACCCTACTATATTTTGGACTCCATGTGCCGCCCATTGCATTGACCTCATGATGGAGGATCTTGGCAAGCTCCCGTGGATCAAAACATGTGTGGATGCAGCAAGAAACATTTGCAAATTTATATACAATCACACATGGGTGCTTAACCTTATGAGGCAATACACGGGGTTGAGGGAGTTGTCTCATCCTGGCATCACTAGGTTTGCAACAAATTTTATCACGTTGCAATCCTTGATTCGGTCAAAGGCAGCATTAAGGCGCATGTTTGTCGGTGAGGAGTGGTCTTCCTCATCCTTTTCTACAAGCACTGCAGGGATTGGTGTGGTTGATTGCATTTTTGATGAGCAAGGGTTTTGGACACCAATGGAGAAGATTGTGAAGGTAAAATTTAATTCTTTATTGTGTTTTAATTTTTAATCATATCTTTTATTTGTTTATTTTCATTCACACTTATTTGTGAAACATGTTTGCACTTTGCAGTTTATTGAGCCCTTGCTAGTTCTCCTACGAGTTGCAGATGGGGAGAAGCCCGCAATGGGCTACATATATGAGGGCATGGATAGGGCCAAAGAGGCCATTAGATCAGTCTATGGTGGAGTTGAGGAGAAGTATCGTCCCATTTGGGAGATCATTGATAGGAGATGGAAAAACCAACTTCATAGGCCCATCCATGCAGCCGCATGTTTCCTAAATCCGGCCTTCCAATTCTATCGTGATATCCGTGGAGATAGAGAAATTCTTAGTGGGCTCTACTCGACGATAGAGCGGATGTTGCCCGCTATTACTACACAAATAGTGCAGGAGATAGATGCCTTCACTAAGGCACAAGGAGACTTCTTTGCACGTCAAATGACCAAAGACAGTAGGACAACATTACTACCAGGTAAAAATATATTTAAGGGCATAATTGTCATCTTTTTATATTGTATTTTATTATTAAATGTTGAACTTGAAACTTGAAATGAGATTGATTTTGTTTCTTTTTCTCATCCCAGATAACTAGTGGGGGTTGTTTGGTTCTAATACACGGAACCTGCAAAATATTGCCATTTGTCTATTGAGCCAGCCATGCAGTTCATCTGGTTGTAAGCGCAATTGGAGTATGTTTGAGCACATACACTCCAAGAAGCGCAATAGATTGACAGTGGAGAGGATGAATGACTTGGTCTATGTTCATTGCAACCTTCGGCTCAGATACAAGAAGTTTTTTGACCACGACAACACCCCGATCAATCTAGATGAGGTTGATCCACAGTCTGAGTGGACCACTGAGGCTATAGATGCAGTCTATAGTGACAAGGACCTTGATTGGGTGGACCAGGCAGAGAGAGAGGCTGAGGTTGTAGCCATGGCTGAGGAGGAGGCTAGAGCACGAGGAGACATAGCTATTGTTGGTGAGAGTGGCATGGAGAGTCTAACAGAGGTAGAGACTATGGCTGCAGCTGCATCATCATCCAGGACCATTAGACGCCTTCGTAGGAAGGATGATGGCTCCACTATGCCATAGAGTCATAGAGTTATAGCTATTGTTTTGATATTTCATATTTGTATGGAACATTTGATATTATGAATTTCATATTCCATGACTTTTGTATACATTTGACTAGTTTTATATATCTAAGTATGCTATTTCCTTCAGCAACGCAACTACAATTTGTGTACTTTATACTTATGTGATCGTTGTATACTTGTGTATGTGATCAAATTTGCTTTTATTTGTGTTGTATTCAATAAAGGGTGCTTGAAACAAGTTTTAAATCCTTAAAAATCTCTAAATTTCTAGGTTGTTTTCAACTTTTTTTCATTTTGTCGAGTCTGCGCCGAGTCCCGAGTCGAGTCACCCTAGCCAAGTCTAAGCCAAGTCCGAGTCTCGTTACTATGGTATAAATACATATATATATATATATATATATGTGTGTGTGTGTATATATATATGTGTGTGTGTGTGTCACTTAATCCAGACAATATTCTCATGCATATGGGTAATCCGTCCATGAGCATGCGTAGGTATGTCTACCTACGTATACTCATGTACGTATTTACTCACATGTATGAGTTTACCAAAGACACATACATATATACATTAAATGCATATATCTCATCGATATACAAATAAACACTCAAGGAAGGACTTCAATGCAACTTCAAGACTTCATCACATACCTTATTCCAAACATTCATAAACAAGATCGCAAATCAATATAAACATACACAACTAGACAAAAGATCACTTACCATCTACCCAACTGGCTTGACTCAACTAAGACCATCTAGGGCATGAGTGCGTGAATGCTCAATAAGACTGAATTAGAGGTTACTAGACCAAGTTCTTCTCCTAAGTGATACTTCCCCTCTCTTCCGAGAGCTTGAAAGTGTTCTTGCATTTCAACTTAGTTCACCTTAGTAGTAGTTAGTAGAATCAATGCATTCATATACTTCTCATACATGTCATATTCACATTATATATTTCAAATATCAAATCATAAAGCATTTAATTGAATCAAACATTCATTCAACATATTTCCATCAGAATTCATAAATAAACATATTCACATTTATTGAAGTAATTCACCAAACAAGGTAATAGTAAATAGGTAATAACACATCAAGTGTAACAGCCTTCATATATTCCTACTCCCACATATTGCTTCTTGATATCTGCTCTAATTCCTAATCGATATTCCATTCCTTATCCCAATCTGCTTATACACTCTTCATGAATCAATCTGTTGATCTAAATGTAGATGTTTTTCTGAATATCATTCCATGTTGATCAAATATATTTATTAAATGCATATGTATTCAAATGCATTCCAATCTAGTATATCAACTGCTGCTGCTATCACAATCTAGACTCTTTTTTCCTCCTCAATGATTCCCCTTTCATCCTTTATTTATACCATTTATTATGTCAAAGGATGTGTCTTTTATGAGAGGTATGTCTATTTGAATAGATGTGTCCTTTCGAAATCATTTGATTGCCTTTCCTTAATTAGTTTTATCTTTATTCTTTTTTAAATGCTGCCTTTAATAAATCACTGCCTTCCAAAGTCGCACCTTTTGTCAGCCTTAATATTATCGCTGCCCCTTGAAATAATTCGCTGCCTTTAAGATATAAATCGATTGCTGTATTTAACACATAATTAGGTTGCTGATTTTTGTTAATGTTGTTTGCTGCCTTAATGATCATGTATGTGGTCGGCCTAATATAGTTTTACGTATACACATTTTTATATTATATGTTTCTTGTTTAACTACTATCATTTGAATTCATTGCTAATATATTTATTTTATATTATATTATATTATATATATATATGTGTATACTATATAGTATTAAATTATAATAATATTTATATTTGTATTTTTAATACTTTAGTGTTGATCATGGCGGGGCATGACATGTGTCATATTGTCTTTTCCCACATTCTTTCTTTACATGCCCAACTTTATGACAATAGTAGCATTTCACTTTTCTTTGTGGTTTTGAAGTAGGAGGAGAAAAATTCTTGTGTTTTTGCCCTTATACCATGAAACAAAAGCACTCTCTAAATTTCCAGATTTAAATTCACCCATCCATGCTTTCCTATGTTCTTTTTGCAACAATTATATGTTGATTTTATCAAAATTCAAAGTCCGACTTTTAGCCAACAGATTAATGACTCATAGGAGGGTGGTAGGTTATTGATATTTATCCTCATCCACCTTTTTGTTTACAGCAGTGAGTTAATCCCTTAAATCTTTCATTTAAAGGAGGTGCTTTGATAGAGACCTACCTTTATTGAGTTTGGTAGACTTTCAGAAGTTCGATATTTGTTTTCAAATTATTCCAAAGCTCACTTGTAAACACAGCATTATGGACCTCGAGAATAAGATCAACAAAAACTGACAATTCAGAAAAATTTCATAAATGTGTCACACTTTTATAAAGGTACAGCCAACAACACAACAGTTTTTTAACTTGGACCACCTAAAAGTGACATATATTTTGAATTTTAAAATGATATAAACTAATAAAATGTAGAATTCTTAAAGTAGTTTATGCTTATAATTGTTATAAAAAAATTAAAATTAGTTGTATATATATTTTATAAATTTAAGAGAAGAATTTTAATTGCTGATTTTTTTGGAGAACGGGAGGTCGATGGAATGTCGCAAAAAGAAAAAAGCAAACAATTTGTTTTTCTTTAGTTTCTTTTTTCACATAGCTAACTTGAAAATCCAGTGCATGAAAGAAAAAAACTAATTTTTGTATGAATATTTATTTTTTAATAAATTTTTTGAAGTCAAACTCAATCAAAATGTTATAATTTTCATGGGATGTCAACTTTTGTTTGAATTTTTTATCATTTTTAAAAAAATCAAATTATACCCCCTTGGAAAAGATTCTCTCCTCTAGTGCACCATACACTTTTCAAAAAATCTTAATATATTTTAATATTTTATCATTTTAAAAAAACAAATTATACCCCCTTGGAAAAGATTCTCTCCTCTAGTGCACCATACATTTTTCAAAAAAAATTAATATATTTTAATATTTTATTTTTATTTCTAATCAACCTAATATTTGATTATAATAACCTGCTTGAAACATTTTTTTTTAAATCATAATAAAACTAATCAAAATATCAAAAAAAAAATGTGTTTACATTCTAGACTCTAAGCTCTACGAAAGGGTATTTTCATATTTCCATGAAAGTACCCTTGGTGTCAGAAATCTGAAGTTGAAGTTTATTTTTTGTTAAATTTGCCACAGAAGAGGGGTTAAGCTGCCAGATAGATAATTTCAAGCAAAACAGTTTCACTTGAAACCCTTTCACACAAAACCTTGCATTTAAATTTAACCTTCTATTGAAGTTAAAATATGTTAATAGTTTTGGGCAAAAGGGTTTCATCTGAAACTCATTCCACCACATAGCTATCACATAGTTTCGGGCAAAACTGTTTCACTCAAAACTATTTTGTTGGCCAAAAGTGTGACACATGTCTATACTTT
Source organism: Sequoiadendron giganteum (assembly GCA_007115665.2). NCBI lineage: Eukaryota > Viridiplantae > Streptophyta > Pinopsida > Cupressales > Cupressaceae > Sequoiadendron > Sequoiadendron giganteum. Next base: position 471,856,063 of record CM021104.1, read on the forward strand.
TACCCAATTTTAACAACAAGGCTTCCCTATGACACTTGTCATAATCCTCACAGTTTGTTTCAAGTGTACTTGCATTGTCTAAAATTATTTGAGCACACATTCAATACTCAACAATTGTGAGTATCTTGCAACTCCAAACATTAATATTATGTCCAGTAAATGTCTACACCTCTGATAGAACTAGATTTGGATATTTGCCATTTGCAAAACAAGAACAAATATGCATCTATAAAAATTCCATTCTCTTTTTAGAGCCACATACGTTTCAAAATAGACCTTAAACCCCTAAACACAAATACAAACTCCCTTGTTTTCAAAAACAAGAAGATATTTTCACAAACTATTTGTATTTGCACGTGTTTCACAAACCATATATATGGATTTCATGGCACAAATTATTCATACTACATAATTCTTTTGCAAACTAAAAATGAATATTTATTTACAAGCATGCACAAAAAATAACCCATGTATGTTAGGCTGGTTCAAACAACCTCTTTAAATGGTCAAAAAAACTAGCATATACCAAATATGCACAACTACAAACCAATTGGAAATGTAAATTCATTGTACAAAATGCAATGAAAAAAACCTGATTGTAAAAAATGGAAACAAATGCACACTTGCGACTACAAAGAACAAAGCTCCACAAGTATTATTTATGATGCCCTTCCTCTAGTATTTCCACACTATTGTTAAAACCTCGAGTGTGAAAAAACCTCATGACCAGAAATTGCAATTTTTATTTCCTTGTTTGGTCATGTTCTATCTAGTTTTGCACTATAATTGCAACTAGAAGTTACATTCGCAGATTTCCTTGTTCCATTCACAAATTTCCTTCTCATTCAACTAGTATGAACACAATTGTTAGCAACCAGATTTTCCTTAGCACTCGGATTTTCCTTGCTTTCACATAGTGGTTGACTAGAATTCCCTTGCTTTCACATATCAGTATACAATCATCTCTTCCTGCACATTTAATTGTGAGTTTTGCATTATCAGACCTGTTTACAAGTATCTTTGTATGTTAAAACCCTAGGCTATTGCATCTGAAAACCCTAGGTTATCACAGTCAAATGCAGAGAAAATAAATGTAAAGATTCACAAAGTACTATTGGCCCAACATCATGTAGGTACCAACAATTGATACTTAGAAAGTTCGATGTACAGACCATAATAGCAGAAATCACAATCAATTATGGATTCCTGGTTTTTCCCTCCAATCAACAGCACAAATCTTGAGGTCATCTTAATCACAAATAAACCTCGGTTTGTTCATGATTACACTGCTATTTCCATTTTGCCCATAAAATGCTTCTCTTTTGAATTTTCAATGAAAACCTCATTTTTTTCATTGCGGGTTTAGATTTTGCCAAAGTAACCAAACATTGGATAGATTAGAACACACTTGAGAGCATTCATTTTTCAGTGAATATCCATTCCATTCTCATTCAGTTAGGGTCTAAATACTCCTTTAGGGCCTCAACACACACAGCTGTGCAAGATGGAAAAGCAGCATTTTTTTTTACTTTATTTGGTTTGAAAATTGAAACAATAAAGACAACATTTTCTCCCTATTTATATGAAAATTTCAGAATTTCTTAATTTCCCAAGTTTCCAATTAAATCTCAAGTAATTGAATTGCAATTATACTTCTAATTTGCCAAGTCAATTCCAAACCCAATTATTGCTACTATCGTACAACCACAGACCATAGACCATGAGGAAAGACAAGACCCAAACTCTGAAAAAAAAAAAAAGAACATCCATATTTGGGACTATGAAACTATAAGTCCCATCAAGTTCCATGGCTTGGAACACAACCAAATAGTCTATACTCCATAAACAAGGACTTTGATGCATAAGTGTTACAACTTACACCTTACAATATTCAGAAGTTTTGTCATCTAAAATGTAAAACTAAGAAGCTGAGTCAAATACCAAAATTTCCTTAAATTGCAATATGGACTTACAACATTTTTCAGCAATACTGTGAGACCCACCCTTCATGTGACCTAGACATTCATGCTATTTGGTCTATAATAACTTTGGATACCTTATGTTATTGTTCATTTCTATGGTGTTGGATATTTGGTTTCAGTTTTAGACTATGGTTTGATGATGTTTTACATGCTTAGAATAACTTTTATTATGCTTATGATGATGTAGCTGTGATTGATGATTAATTAGATTTTGCATTTCCTATGTGGTTAACATGAGTTTTATATATATACAATGGCTTTAAGTGAGGCGAATTTTCAAACATGAAAGGTGCAAATTCAATCCAAAACACTTGGAATGCATGTAAACCGTCCCGTACAATAATTCTGAAACGGATATTTGGGAATCATTAAGTAACGAGAGTGGACAAGAATTGACAAGAAGTTTGTAAACCATTATTCTTCTTGTTTTACTTTAGGGATTGAGGTGATGTCTTGTGAATGGAGATGATGAGGAGGAGGCCATTAAAAGAAATTAACTCCCTTTCTTTTTCAAAATTTATAAGTATATCAGAAGCATTTTATGTGGTAGTGTAGTGTAGAAAAATGTATCCCTTTACATTTTCACACTTTCTTTGGGCCCCTCAATTAAAATGAACTTAATAATGCTTTAATGTAGTGTTGAAAAATGTATCCTTTTACATTTTGACACTTTGTTTGGGCCCTCTTAATTAAATTGGACTTTATTATGCCTTAATAAGCCCTATTTTACATCTGCAAGCTTAAAAAATTACATTTTTCGAAGGGGAAACTCGACAATAATTAATGCCTAAACATAACACTTTACATTGAGCAATGTGTGTTCTGTTGACGGGTGTTTTATGACTGCACCAACACAGAATTAATTTTCCCAACGAACACTCTATCCTCTCTTGAACAAAGTATTATGCATGCTAAGATTGCCAAAAAGATCATGCATTCAACTCCAAGGTTCCTTATGCAGCGGATAGTCTCAGTTGGCTTGATGTGATATGCTGGTTATTTCAAGGGGACTTACGCAATTGTTCGATTAAAAGAGAAGAACTTACAGGACACGAATGATTTACCAATGATGCTCAGATTTCCTAAACTAACCCGGAAAATACTGAAATTAAAAGGATAGGGACAGAGATTCTATTGTCTACTCCTAAATGCGGGATACAAAGATCAATTCTTGCAAGCTCAAACCAAGTTCTGCTTTGCCTCACTTCGGACAGCTTCTACAGAGCCGGTGCAGTATTCAAAGGGATAACGAAAGATGTTCAAACTATAACCCAACATGCAAATACCATCACAACGATGCATACCAACACATGAACCGTAATTGAAGTTAAGTTCAAAAGTGCTCCAGTCGACCACGCAAGGCGAACCCACCGTCAGTGAGCCCGCTAATGGTATGGATAAATAAAGCTTGCTCAAGTTAAACAACGCATTCTACAACTATCAACTACTTGCATGAAATGAAATCTACTTTACTTTAATCTACTTTAAAGCTCTAAGTGAATTGGAAAGACGAAGAAGCCTTGCTAGCTACTCATAACGAAAGATGGAATCACCAAGCAATGAGAACTCTTTATATTATGATAGTGTTCACAACAACTCCTTACAAAGCCTTCAAATGGAAAACTTTCTTTCCTTCTCAATCTATGCTATGCTAACTTCTACGCTCTACTCTCTATCTATTCTCTCCTCTGCTCTAATCTCTAGTGTCTAGTCTAATAATTTACAAATGAGGGGGGATGCTCCTTTTATAGTTGGCCTAGTCCAACGAACGACTCAGATTGAATTACAATGAAAGGCTCAGATTGAGCCACTTAAGCCCTAATCAAGGCTCTGCCCTAAAAATCGCCACAGAGAGGAGTGGGGGTAATAAATGAGCATAAAAAATTCTCCACTACTCTGCAAGAATCATAATGAGCAATTAATGCCCACCACCATCTTCCAGAAGATTCTCATCTAGAATACGCGTTCCCACCGCTCTTCTCTTTGACTACAAACTCGATCAATCTGATCATCATAGCTTATGATATCGTCGAAGAGGGACTTCACACTTAAGAAGAATTCCTCCACTTTGTTCTTCAATTCATCCTGTTGTCATTCCTTAACACTGAAGTTTTTGCTCATTCCCCCCCCCCCTTAGCCTTGAGGATGTTTTAATGCTTGAGGATGATCTTTAATGTCTGGGCCTTCATCATTTCCTCCATCCTAATCTTGAAAGATTTTCTTGTCTTGGACTCGGCCATTTCTTCCTTGCCACCTGCCTACCTGTAACCTTATCCCCCTTCAAGGTTATAACGTTGTCCCGCTTCATCACCTCGAGTCATCATGTTTTGGCCCCGGCATTCATCTTGCAAAACAAACAAAAAAAAGAGCATCAGAATACATATAATAGAAATTCACTTCACTTACCTAATTCCCATGTTTTGATTTCCAAGGTCTAGTTGATCTCTAGATCTGATAAAATTCATCATTTTTCTCTAGCATAATTTTTCATCATGGGCACATCTAGAGACTTGTGCATTCATTTCATGAGGTCTTCTTCAAGGGCGCATCTACCACCTTGATGATTTTGTCTTCTTACCTTAGCAATTTCATTCACCTATCTTGTCCATCTTCCCTTAGGAGCTTGATGACTTAGACAAAATTCAACCCATCCTGAGCTTGGGCGCACTTGACCCCCTCTGCTTTCCTTTTCTATGCCTTAGAAAATTTTATCAATCACAAGCCAAGTCGTAATACAACTAAAACTTATTTCTTCCTTAGAAAATATTCAAGACCCCTTGACTTTTAGAAAAAACATTTCCTCCTTAGAGAAAATTTTCACAACTTTATTATCCATGGGGTACATGAAGGGGTACATTTAATTTTTCGCACCCTTGAAAATATTCTCCACCAATGTTTATTTTATCCTCTCCAACCTTGGGCGCATTTTGCCCCTTGAGCTTTCATTTTTCGAGACTTAGAAAAATTTCTTGATGCCACCCTCTTCCTTGGGCGCATTTGAGCTCTTCTACTTTTATTTTTCATGCCTTAGATATTTCTCATACCACCACTTTCTCTCAAGGGTGCATTCAAGGGGGTGCGCTGCAATTTTGTTTTCGTACTTAGAAACTTTTCCAACTTCTCATTCCTCCTTCATTTCTCTTGGGCACATTTAGGGAGGTGCTTCAAGTAACTGCATGACTTAGTAAATCCTTATACCTCCCTACTCCTTGGGCGCATTTTACCCCTTGAGCTTCATGTTTCACATGCCTTAGAAACTTTTCCAACACCTATCACAAGGTGGGCGCATTTGAGGGGGGGGGTCAACTCTCATGTTTTAACTTAGAAAATTTTCTCAACATCCCCATGCTTACCTTGGGTGCATTTTGGGGGGGCTGCTTCTATTTCTTTCACTTAGCAACTTCTTCAAGTCATGCTCCTTGCTTGGGCGCATTTCAGCCCATGTGCTTTCATGTTTGACTTAGAAACTTTCTCAAGTCTCTACCTTCTTGAGGGAGCATTTTAGAGGGTGAGCTTTTATTTCAACTTGCCTTAAAATATTTTCCTAGCACCTTGCTTGTGATGGGCACATTTGAGGTGCCTAGCTTCCATGTTCCACATGACATAGAAATTTTTTCTCAACCTCTCCATAGCTAGGCGCATTTAAGGGTGGCTCCTTCCTTTTTTATATACTTAGAAAAAAAATTCTAGCTATCCCTTTTCCCTTGGGCGCATTTGGAGCCATGTGCTTCCACTTTACATGCCTTAGACGTTTTTCAACTCACCATCACAAGTTGGGCGCATTTTGATGGGGGAGCTCTTACTTTCTTGACTTAGAAACTTTTCAAGTCTTGCTCTTTTCAACCTTGGGCGCATTTGAGGCCATGTGCTTTCATGTTCCACATACTTAGAAATTTTTTGCATCTCCACCTCCTTGAGGGCGCATTTAGGGGTGTGAGTTTTTGTTTTCACTACTTAGAAAATTTTACACACCCCCTGCTCAGCTCTTGGGCGCATATGACCCCTGGTGATTTCATCTTGCACGCCTTAGAATATTTTGAGTTGCCCCTGCATGATGGGCGCATCTGAGGTGGTGTGCTTTCATTTTACTTGCCTTAGAAACTTTTCAACTGTCTGCAGTTGAACTTTGCCCTCTATCTTTTAGTAAGTTCTGGGGACTTATGATATTTCATGGATTTTCAGCTATTTCAAATCGGAAGCTAGTGGATATGATCTTTGTGGCCTGAATAACCCGTTCATACCTATTGTTCGTGCTTGCCTGCCATTCGTGTCCCCCTGCTATTTTAGTAAATCCTTGATTTCTTGACTTCTACAGCTTCTCTTGACTTTGAAACTCTTTCCAACGTGATCCTCATAACTTGTTTGATATGTTCACACCTACCCCTTGTGCTAACCTACTATTTATAGCCATGTTCTGGAGGTGACTTACTATAAATAGTAAGTGCTCGAATTGTGCTCAAATTTTACCAGTAGATTGCTCGAAGGATGTTGATTGCAGTGGGATACCTTCATTTTTCATTTTTCTTGAGTTTTACCCCTCTTTTTAGGCATCAAAGTAGGAAACCCTAATCTTGCTTGCATGTGCCTCAAATGACCTCCGTTTGACTTGATTCCTATTGCATGTTGCTTTTTTCGTGAAACTGAAGTGTTGGGGAGCTGCCTGGAGTGAACCTGCTAAAAAAAATAGTAAGTGTCTGAAAAATGATCAACCAACTGCTGGATGTATTTGCATGTCACATTGCCTGAGAGATCTCAAAAAACCCAGAAAACTGGTCTACATGCGAGCACTTGCTAAAAATAGCAAGTCATCATTTTGACTGGCATGTCACATCATCGTGAAGCTCTCGAAAAACTCATAAAGAATATCATGACATGCATTGAGAAATCATACATGCAAAACCTTGAAAACTGCCTCTAAAGCCACGACTGCTAAAAATAGCAAGTTGTCCAAATCTGTTCAAATTTTGTGTGCGTGTATTTTGAAGTGCCCTGAATGTGGTGGAGTAGTCGGAATTCCAAAATTCTAAGAAAAAGACCCCAAATTGAGTACTTACTAAAAATAGTAAGTTGTCAGAACTCAGTGAAAATTTGATGGGATCTTGCCTGAAGCCTCCTGATTGTAGTACCAAGCTCAGATTTCGATTTGCCAACTCAATTTGACCTCCAGTAAGTCTGAAGAATGAAAACTCTAATTTCACAAACTTAGCCACAATTCAACCAGGTCAAACGATGGAACATCCTCAAAAGGACAGAAAGATCAGAGAGAGAGATAGAGACGCAAAACAACCTAAAACCAAAGCCAAAAGACCAGAATGGAGCAAAAATTAGGGGGTCCCCATTTTGAATGGGGTGATGTGTGGAAAGGTCACAACATGTTCCAAGAATGGAGACCTGGCATGCATTCACCCATGGGAAAATGGGTCCTCCCTAGTCTTTGGAACCCATTTTTAAAACATGTTTTGGCGGTATTTTTATCATCCCAAATTCAAATTTCAAATGTCGGCTTGTAATGTTTGAATTTCAGGAAATTAAGGATAAATGTCTATAAATACAAGGTTATTTTATCAATTCAAAACATCTAGCAAGAAGGCAACTTTTGCAAGAGCAAATATTATTGTCAAAAGCATTCAAGAGCAAAATTATCAAGGATTTATTGCAGCACTCAAGTCAAAGATTCAAAACAAGATTCAAGCATCAAGATCCACATCCATCGAAGCCATTTCATGCAAGATCAACATCAAGATTTCAGTCTTTCAAAGGTTTATTCAAGAGTTTGTTGCATTGCAACATTGTATTGTTCTTTCATCATTCCTTTTTTCATGCTTTATTTCAATTCAAGGTTTGATTACCAAAAACGGGGTTTGACCAAGGCAAATCCCCATTCACCAAAAACAAACAATTTTTTCCTCTTACGTTTGTGTTGTAGATTTTAGGTCGAAGAAAAATTGAAGATTGGAGATCTCTAAAGTACAAAATTGCAAAAGTTGCATTTGTTGTCACCTTTGTTGTCATCTCACGGAAACTCAGATCTCGAATTCATTTCCGACTTTCCGAAAGTGGGACCTAAGGGAATCAGAAGTGCACACCCAAGGCCCGAGGATCGTGAAATCAGATTTTAATTCCTGTAAAAAGGACTCATTAGCCTGTAGGCGAATGAGTCCCAAGACAGCTTCCAGAAACAAAATTTTGTAACAGGTGCACAACATTTTCCCTTTCTCAAATCTGCAAGAGGTTCACTGTTTCTATTAGTCCTATGTTTCATCTACCAGATTCAACCTTTACATGTCTTGAATGAGTACATTTGATATTTTTAATCTTTCTCCCAAAAACCCCGTTCAGTCATTTTTGTCATTTAACAATATCAAGTTTCCACAGTCCATGATAATAAATTGTTGGTCTTCTGGATTGAAACTGTGTGGATCATTTTTCTTCTCTCTGGTTGCTTGCATATTATCCTGATTATGGATCATGGAGTTTGATCCGAAACGTTGATTCATAAAAACAAACACAGTTTCAATCCAGAAGATCAACAATTCATTTTTGTCATTGTTTCTGTCAAAAGGACACCTTGCAGCATTTTTGATAACATGTTTATAATATTGTAGACTTCGCAAATCTGAAGGGAAGTTGTGGATTCTCTTAGTGTTATAGTAAGTTTGGTGAAACATTCCAAATTTAGTATAAAACCCTATATGTTTTGGTGAAACCTATCCTATTTTTCTATGTTTCAAGTAGTAAGGAGTGGCATGTTGTGATTGTATACATAAAAAATAAAACACAATTAATATATATCTTTTTTTTAAATTAAAATTAAAAAATTAAAAAAATAAATGATTTACAAAATAATGAAAAATGGTTTTTTTAATTTTTATAAAAATAAAATAGATCTCTATATTTTTTAGATATTTTTAGAGATGTATTTAAAATATCTATACTAATTATTTTCTTCTTACATTTTTTTAATAGAAATATTATTTTATTTTGATCATAAATCTTAATTTTTTTCATTTTTTTGTGATATTGTAAGGAAAATACAGACTGTCTTAAGACTAAAATACAAGAATTTTGAAACCCTCCTGTTTGTTTGTTTGTTTGTTTGTTTGTTTATTTCTTTTCCTTCAAAATGACCACAAACAGTTCAGGGATTAACAATGCACATACCAATATACCCTAGCAGCTATGACAAAAAGCATGTAAATGCTTAAATTCATTGAAATGAAATTTTCTTGATGGGTATAAAGAGATTTAAGTACCTCACAATGGGGTAAATTCCGTGTCATTGTGATGTATGTGATTTCCTTAGAACTCTATGGTTTCCCTGATGGTTACAAAATTCCCTTGGGCATTGCACTTGGTTTTATATTATATAAATTGCAAAATTGCTATGATTTGCTGAAATGCAACTCCTTCCTGTCACTGTTGAAACCATTGTAAGTGCTCTTCATACTGGTAAAGATATATGGTGAATGAAATCAAAACTATAATTGGCAATGTGCTTAGATAATCAGCATAACTACCGCTGATTAGAAGATTCCTTACACCATGCTGATTTGTTCAATACTTTGGAAGTGGAAGACAGCTATCACCAGTATATACCCTAAAAAACATAAGTATACTTCTATGCAATGTTACAAGAAGCTGGACACTGTATTACTTCAAGTACTCTCTTGATTTTATGCATAGAAGCACTTCAATGTTATTCTCTGCTGATCTTAATTTATAGTCTTTGTTTTGATAATGTTTGTATGAAAATTCTCAAACGTAGATTTTATTTATTTATTTAGGAGGGCTTTTTGACTCAACCATATGCTATCACAGTGTTACCATGCAGCTCTGCTATCACACTTACCATTCATTGATCTTTCAAGCAATTTCATGAAAAAAAAATGCTATGTGCATATTTAAAAAGGCATGGCACTGGAAAGACTGGAATAAACATATTCCAGTTTCAAATTTTGAAAATGGTGCTTTTTAAGATGACCAAAGAACTCTGACAACATTTCTCACAAATTGAAAATATCAGCCCTCATTTTCTTTCAAAGTTTTGAGCTTTCTGATGCTTTCCCTATTTCTGATCGTCTAAAAACATTTGCTATCAGCTGCAGGGTCATAAATTCACCGCTATGAGATTTTCCCAAAGTGAGCAAGAACTCCTTAAATCAATGATATCAAAAGTAAAAGCAGAATGACAAAAAGGAGTATAAGATTGGTTATTTTTTTCAAAACAACTTTGAATTTTCCATAAAATTGGAAAAAGAAAAAGATATAATAGTCATAGAAATTAGAAACACCATGATCAAAGGGAGATTATGGCAGCCGTGAAACAAATTCTTGTGTTAATTCTATATTTCACTTCTCTAACAGATAAAAAAAGTGAGCAGTGATTTCTTTATGATGAATCCTACAGGGACGTATTATTCGTGCCCAAGTGCATTAAACTCACAAATGCTAATGGCTGAAATAAATAGAAACAACCCATTAGCTTTGAAATAGGTAATAAGCCTTCAAGACTTACCTGGATTCCAAGAAAACTGATTTCTGTCATATGATGGCAGGTTCAATATAAAATCCAAGTTATCCATGTTGTTTGGGGTTCTGCATGTTGATAGATGTTGCTGCCTCTCATCACACTGGGTGCGGCAAACCCTTGTACAGGCAAGACAAGGTCAAACTATTGACCTATTGATATTAGCGTTCACAAGTAAGAGAGCCACCCAACAGCTAGTTCTCACTTCAAGGCACTCTGCCATTAAGCTTCCGCCCCTCTTTCATTTGAGATTTTTTGTAGTTCGGATTGATGATACTGCATCACAGGAGTGGAGTAACTCCCATGACTTTGGGTAATCGCTGGACCCCAAGTCACTGGGATTGTTCCAACTTACTCCTTGCCCCTTACCACAGAATTTAGTTTTGAACTTCGGCTCCCTGATAAACGTGGGTTATCATGAAATTTAGAATGTTCCTGGTAAAAACTGTGTAAGTGATTTTAACATTAAAAATACTTACACAGTTTTTACCAGCAGCGTTCTAAATTTCATTTACGTGGACTGTGGAATGATCATGTCTGCTATAGGTTAACATTTCAAGCCAGAGGCTCGCCAGCTAAAATCAAAACCTTATTGGACTGAAGCACAGGGTAGCTATGTTTAAATTTCTACTTCATAAACTCTCGCTCAGGATACTGAAACAAAAAGCATGTATTCACCAAACAGTATATACAAATAAACAGGAGCTGATTTGTGAACTGCTACTATTCAGTAAAATACTTAAAAACAATATTTCACATGGTTCCCATATACAAAGGAAGCCGGTGAATGTCATCACCAATCCAAACTAATTTGACACCCAAAACATGCCTCTACGCATAACTTAGCTAAAAACATGGAATTATATTCGTCTAGAATCAACTATAGTATTGTCAAAGCTGTAAAATCACTTTTAGTTCCATCTTCGTAAAGGGGAAAAATCAGGGGAAGACGAAAAGAATTGTTTATGTTTTAAAAAAAAGAAAAACATGAAAGAATGACTTGCTTACCACCCAATAAGGCAAAGGATTGATAGTTTGGCTGACAACAAGCCAGATTACGCCATACCCAACAAAACTTGCAACAGCTCCAATCAAAAGAATGGTCCATGGTGGAATCTTATTGCAGAGAAACCCAGCGAGAAGACCCACGTTCTCTCCAATATCATTAGCCACACCCAGGTTGGTCAGCTGCAATTGATTGTACCCAAGTACACTTTTCAATTTGTGGGAATACAGGGGAAAGTTGTATGTATTCCCTGCTAAGATCTGTATACACACTGCAGCCGCAAGCCCCACCCAGGGGGCTATCGCACCTGATTTTGTAGCCACCATTACCCTACTGCCCAAACCAGCCATTTCCAGTGTTCCTCTCACTACTTAAAATCGACTTTTTTTACAGCCTTCCACTTCGTGGAATCTTGCGGCCCTATTTCAAACGCATGGTAGGAGAGTCGGAATGTTATACCGTGAGTTGTAAACACCTTTCTTGTAGATTGACGATATATTTTTACTGCAGGGCTTTCCAATTTTGAATTCGCAAACGTGGCTTGTAGAGATCAATGTACGAGACAACAAGAATTCAAGAATTCAAGATTTCACGATGGTTACATGGACGTCCCCACAGCGGCCATTCAAACGAACATCAATTGGAAATCCATCATATTCAATATGTTCCGTGGAGTTCGTGGATTCTTTTGATTTCGATGGCAGTGGCTACCTCGTCTTAATTTAACTGTTTTAGAACTGAACCATAATCTACAGATTAATCATCATAAAAGCTTAATTCAACTATATCCCCATGCGGTTGAAAGATGACTGCAATGCTTTATAATTTTAGTACTTTCATATTCAGTTCTAAACTTTTAGTTGCATGATGGGCATTTTAATGAGCGATTATACAATAAGACACCTGTTTTCCAGATATCAGAAAAGTTTGGTACCCTTTCTCGAAAAGGTCGGTATCTTAACATAATGTCAAAGTCGGCATATTTTTACGTCTTGTCTTCAATTCACAGTTTGCCCTTCTGGAGACGACACAGCTGCTGACACAAATGCTTTTTTAGTTTAGTTAATTAAGTAGGGTATTGCACAACACGATTCACGTGAAGGAATTTTTATGGGAGGATTAAATTTGTAATAATTGTTCCACCATTTTTAAATTTGTAATGATTGTTCCACCATTTTCATCCTTTTTTTTTAATAAATAAAAAATAATATTGTTGGTCTACAGCAGATTTGTTTTAGGCATGCAGAGCCGGATGCTTGTATAAGGTGGTATTAGGGGAAACGTACCACTAGCCGCCAGGGCTAACTTCGCGCATTTGTGTAGAGTGCAAAATAGATCCAATTTTAAATTTTTTTTTTGGTCTTCTTCCTAAGCGAGTTAGGACCTTAAAAAGAAAAATTTGGCTTCCGGGTATTTAAAATACCTTTTGTAGAGCCTATCAAACGAGAAGTGCCAAAAAAAGGTGTTTTTAAACGTCCGCCCACTACATTTTCATGACTTCGCCCATACCCGTTCATTCTAAACCCAATAATATTTTATAAAAAAGCCAATTTACAATTATCAATTAACCTATTAAAAATAACGTTTGTATATGGGCTTGGTCAAAATATCACGTGGGTCCGCTATGAGGTGGTCACTTTAATTTCAACCTCACCACATTACATTGTTAACCACATGCCCCATATGCTTCATCAAACCACGCATATGTCTCAACCTCACCACTTGCGTTGGTTAACCACGTGCCCCATTCGCCTTCATCACCGCACCATTAACTGTTAACCTAACCCCTAGTAGCTGGGCAGCTTTAAGCCCTAAACTCATCTTCTCCCGAGGTTTTTTCATCACCGTCTCCTCTCTCCCGCCATCGACGCAAGCTCGTGCGGCCATGGCGACTTCGTCTTCCACCCAAACACTGCAGGTAACGTCTCCACCTCTCTTCACCTGCAATTTTGTTTGTAAAACGGTGGGTTTTCGTTGGCATCGACGATGTTTGAGTGAATTTCTCTTGTGATAACCGACTGTAATCATTTCGTTTTACATGTGACTGTTGCAAAATTGATCCCTCATGAATTATTTTGTCAATGCCATCGACGGTTTGCTTGGGTTTGACTGTAATCATTTTGTTTTACATGTGACTAGTACAAAATTGAACCCTCGTGAATTATTTTGTCAATGCCATCGAGGGTTTGCCTAGGTTTGACTGTAATCATTTTGTTTTACATGTAACTGGTACAAAATTGATCCCTCGTGAATTATTCTGTCAATGCCATCGAGGGTTTGCGTGGGTTTGACTATAATCATTTCTTTTTACATGTGACTGGTACGAATTTCATCCCTCATGAATGAATCTGTTTATGCAATCGAGGGTTTGCCTGCTATGATTTTATTTGACATTATTTTATGAAATAATCACATGTAATGTGATTCAAACAGAACATTGACGGAATATTTACCAAGTATAATAATGAAATTTTATGGGTTTCTAGTTTTAACCCCAAATTATTGAGGGGTTTCAGCATACGGGTTAATGGGTTTATAGATTTTGTTCATTCTCTTCGAATCCCTTCATCAACCCACCAGAAACTTATAACCTAGCCCCCAGTTGCTGGGTAGCTTTAAGCCCTAAGCTCATCATCTCCCATGGTTTTTTCATCACCGTCTCCTCTCTCCCGCCGTCAACGCGAGCTCGTGCGGCCATGGCGACTTCGTCCGACACCCAAACGTTGCAGGTCACGTCTCCACCTCTCTTCACCTGCAAGTTTGTTTGTAGAACAGTGGGTTTCCATTGGCATCAACGGTGTTTGAGTTAATTTCTCTGTATGGTGCTGTGATAACTGACTGTAATAATTTCATTTTACATGTGACTGTTACAAAATTGAACCCTCGTGAATTATTCTGTCAATGCCATCAAGGGTTTGCCTGGGTTTGACTGTAATCATTTTCTTTCACATGTGACTAGTACAAAATTGATCCCTCGTGAATTATTCTGTCAATGCCATCGAGGGTTTGCCTAGGTTTGACTGTAATAATTTCTTTTTACATGCGACTGGTTTAAATGTGGTCCCTCGTGAATTAATCCGTCTATGCAACTGAGGGTTCGCCTCCTATGATTTTACTTGACATTATTTTATCAAATAATCACATGTAATGTGATTCAAACAGAACATTGACAGAATTTTTACCAAGTATAATAACCAAATTTTATGGGTTTCCAGTTTTAACTCCAAATTATTGAGGGGTTTCAGCATACGGGTTAATGGGTTTACAGATTTTGTTCATTCTCTTCGAATCCCTGCATTTTTATGATGACATTTTATTTTATACATAAGTGTTACCAAAGGGGGTAACTCCCATGTACATTCAGATTTGGCTATTACACGTCTAGAACGAAATTACAAACCTTGCTCATTCTATGAGTAAGAAAATTGCTGCAAGGATGTCTCCCATCTTGGTCAACTATTGCAAGCGGACCCCCTTGAGCCAAGCCAAGTCGGATCGCATGTAGTTGGAGAAGGCGTCCATGTTGGCGTTTTTTACTCCTGCTCTAAATACTTCCCATGTGTCAATACGGAAGTTATCTGCTACAACCCGGCGGGCACTAGCTGCATCTTCATCCACATTGTCCTCTTCAGATTCCGCCTCCTCCTCATCATTTTACTCCTCATCATTTTCCTCCTCATCTTCTACCAAGTCTAGTATTGCTAGGTCGAAATAATACTTTAGGAAGCTGACCCAGCACTCATCACTTAGGTCCAAAATGGCATTGGCTACGGCCTCGGCCTTCCCGATTTCTATGAATCTATCGAGCCACTCAACCACGACTTCCCTGGCTTCGGTTATGTCCACTAATGCGCATAGTATGAGCTCGTAGGTTCTGTCGTCGCACCAGTGCTGATTAGGAGAGAAAACCTCAAAGACTAGGTTGACAACTGCATTCCTTATTGTTGGGTCTCGAATGTTAAAAAGCCTTCTGCACTGGGACATTCCTGACTCCTTAGTGCAATGGCAGTCGACTCCAAAGATGAATACCATCTTGTTGTTCTGGCTAACTTGCGGCTTCTGTGAAGAGATGGAGGTGGAGATCATATTATCCAGGTATTAATAGTCTTCATCCTGTAACGATAAGGATTGCTTGAGAACCGGTCTTGTCGATTCATGCCATACCAAATCCGAACTAAATCCGTCCTTAGATTTCACAAATGTGAATCCAGTCCTGCTTTGAGGTTCGCAACGTTTTTGGGATGAGAGATCTAGGTTTTTGGAAATTGTGTTTGTTTCGAAATTGTAATTTGACAAGAAATCCGCAGGAGATGATGAGTTTAGGGCTTAAAGATGCCCAGCAAGCCGCGATTAAGTAAACTCATACACGTGGTTTGATGAAGGCATATGGGGCAGGTGGTTAACAATGTAATGTGTTGAGGTTGAGATTAAAGTGACCACCTCCTAGTAGACAATGATATGTTCTTTATAGACAATGAAATGCTCTTATCAGATTGTATATATGTATTTGCAGACAATGATATATTCTTATCAGATTGTATGCATGTATATATATACATACTATCTGATAAGAATATATCATTGTTTGCAAATAGTGATCATTGTATTTGCAGACAGTGATATGTTCTTATCAGGTTGTATGTATATATTTGTAGACAATGATATATTCTTATCAGTTTGTATATAAATGTCGATCACTAGTTCTTTCTTAATGATTAATGTTCTACTAGCACTATAGCTTATATCATCGATTATCACAATCTAACCACATTGTGTGGTATCACCAAGTACACTATGTTTCAGTGTTTGTGAATGAAACATTAGATTGTATGTATATATTTTAAGCTTCATACATTGGATCAGAACATTGTGGATTTTTATATACACTGTATTTGCAGACACTGATATGTTCATATCAGATTGTATGTATATATTTGTAGACAATGATATATTCTTATTAGATTGTATGTATATATATACAATCCGAAAATAATATATCATTATCTGCAAATTTAAATCATTCTATTTGCAGACAATGATATATTCTTATCAGTTTGTATATAATTGTCGATCACTAGTTATTATCACAATCTAACCACATTGAACTACACTCTTACCAACTGGGGGTTAGGTTAGAAGTTTCTGGTGCGTTGATGAAGGTGAATGAGGCACGTGGTTAACAAGCGCAGGTGGTGAGGTTGAGACATACGCGTGGTTTGATGAAGGCATATGGGGCACGTGGTTAACAATGTAATGTGGTGAGGTTGAGATTAAAGTGACCACCTCCTAGCGGACCCACGTGATATTTTGACCGGGCCCACATACAAACGTTATTTATAATAGGTTAATTGATAATTGTAAATTGGCTTTTTTATAAATTTTACCCACCCAAATGAAATTAGACAAGATTGGCCACTACAGTATGAATAGACCAATTATTTGGCAAGAAATTTGAGATTTGAAATTCAATCACCACAATTCAATGCATTCAATATGCACATTCAAATGATTTTATAATAGGGAATTTCCAGTGTCATTTTCATTACGAATTCTCCTATGCTTTCACTGCATATCCTCTGCAAAATTCAATATAGTCTTATATATTTATGTACTGAGTGTTTGCAGTATTTGGAGGCATACAAATTATTCAGTTTTCAGTCAATTGTTCAAATGAGCATTATCCATTATGTAATCATATCACATCATTGTATGATGTGATATAGTTTGTTTTCTTCCACTTGCTATTTGTGTTTCAATAGTCATATTACATCTATGTATATACATATACATGTACATGCATATGTATATGTATATACATATACATGTACATGTACATGCATATGTATATGTATATGTACATGTACATTCATATGTATATGTATATGCACATGTACATGCATATGTATATGTACATGCATGTACATATGCATATATATACATGTACATGTACATGTATATGTACATGCATGTACATATACATATACATGTATATGTACATGCATGTACATATACATATACATGTACATCATGTACATATACGTATACATGTACATGTATATGTATATGACACTATTTTTTTCAGC
The DNA here is from genome assembly GCA_007115665.2 of Sequoiadendron giganteum. Classification (NCBI taxonomy): domain Eukaryota; kingdom Viridiplantae; phylum Streptophyta; class Pinopsida; order Cupressales; family Cupressaceae; genus Sequoiadendron; species Sequoiadendron giganteum. The sequence goes on from CM021104.1 coordinate 471,873,661, forward strand.
TTCATACATTGTATCAGAACATTGTGGATTTTAATGCTCCAATCAAAACTCTTATTGTTGTGCATGCAATATTGTAAGGATGATTTGATGTGGGAATGTTACGAGTACTGAGTACTACCCCTGTTTATTATAATTGTTTTGCAGGCAAGCGGGAGCGTCAAGAGGTGAACCAAGTATGTCGATTATCAACATACCATGGAAGTTGTGTTTGTTAACACAATAAACTCTATAGGGACATTTTTGTTCTTCATGCTTTGTGATATGTTTATATTTTATGTTGTATTTTTTTCATACTTATTTTGTTCTTACAAATGCTTATTTGATTCAAGTAATATATTTAAGTACATTGGTCTCTTAATGGCAGGCAAGCGAGGATTTGTTCGCAATCAACAGAAGGTTTTAAGCGTTAATGACAGGTAAAGTCTTTGACTTTACTTTGGCAATGACCTAGTAATATAGAAAACTATGTGATTTTATATATATGGTTGAGAGTTAGATGAACAAACTATTAGGGTAACTATAATATGAAGTAAGAATATAATATTAGTATTGTGTTTTATTGCAAAGTTATTGTGTTAGAATGAAATGAAAATAACAATATTATTATGGAAACTTTAGGGTCACGTGTAACTGGATTTGTTTGAAATAATATGAATTCTATAGAGGGTTAACTTAGAGGCTAATAGAGCAGCTAAGAGTGCAGTTCAATGTGGTTAGATTGTGATAATCGATGGTATAAGCTATAGTGCTAGTAGAACATTAATCATTAAGAAAGAAGTAGTGATCGACAATTATATACAAACTGATAAGAATATATCATTGTCTGCAGATAGAATCATTTCAATTTGCAGACAATGATATATTATTATCAGATTGTATATATACATACAATCTGATAAGAATATATCTTTGTCTACAAATATATACATACAACCTGATAAGAATATATCACTATCTGCAAATACAATGATCACTATTTGCAGACAATGATATATTCTTATCAGATAGTATGTATATATATACAGGCATACAATCTGATAAGAATATATCATTGTCTGCAAATACATACCTATATGCAATCTGATAAGAACATTTCATTGTCTGTAAAGAACATATCATTGTCTACTAGGAGGTGGTCACTTTAATCTCAACCTCACCACATTACATTGTTAACCACCTGCCCCATATGCCTTCATCAAACCACGCGTATGAGTTTACTTAACCACGGCTTACTGGGCATCTTTAAGCCCTAAACTCATCATCTCCTACGGATTTCTTGTCAGATTACAATTTCAAAAAACCCAGATCTCTCATCCCAAAAACCTTGCGAACCTCAAAGCAAGACTGGATTCACATGTGCAAAATCTAAGTACGGATTTAGTTCGGATTTGGTATGGCATGAATCGACAGGCCCGGTTCTCAAGCAATCCTTATCGTTAGAGGATTAAGACTATTAATACTTGGACAGTATGATCTCCACCTCCATCTCTTCACAGAAGCCGCAAGTTAGCCAGAAAAGCAAGATGGTATTTATGTTTGGAGTCGACTGCCATTGCACTAAGGAGTCACGAATAGCCCACTGCAGAAGGCTTTTTAACATTCCAGACCCAACAATAAACTCATCATCTCCCGCAGATTTCTTGTCAGATTACAATTTGCAGACAATGATATATTCTTAACAGATTGTATATATACATGTATATATATACATACAATCTGATAAGAATATATCATTCTGTAAAATATACATACATTCTAATTTTTTTATTGACAAACACTGAAACATAGTGTACTTAGTGATACCACAGAAAAATCAAGGCTGAAACCCTCATAAAATATATAAGAGACTTAACTATGAGGTTCAAATAAATATCAACAACAGCATTAGGACATTTTATAATCATATCATAGTTATATTTTTTATCAAATTGCAAGAATTCATTGGGTGGTGCGATAGAAAAACATGGCTGAAAAATACATGAAACATATCAAAATATTACTAGGTGCTTGTATTAAACTTCTTCTCACCTTAAACATATGTGAGGTTCCAAACATAATAACAACAGTATTATCACATCTTATAATCATATCACAGTTATAACTTGAAGTAGATATTTTGATCTGATATGCAGAGCAGATCAACAGAATATACCGCTACATCGATCAAAAAACAAAACTCAATACCAGCATATTTAGTTTTCCATATTGCTAGGAAAAGAAGGTGGCATGAGATATCCGCCAGTAGTTGAGTCTGTTCCACTTGTAGGAGGTGACACTTGGTTAATTGAGGTTTGAAGGCATGTTGCTATTTGAGCAAGCAATGTCTAGCTTGCATCTACAGTCAGTCCCATTTGTTGTGAGCCACTCCCAACTTGCATATTGTTGATAGTTGTAAAGGCTGGTGCCAATATGTTCATCATATCGAGCAGTATAGGGTGTTGGGAGGGTATAGGATTCCCCGCTATAGACTTACGCTTTATCCTCTCTGCTTGTTGTGCTTTCTTTTCAGCTGCCTTTCGTACATGTTCAGCCTTGGCCTAGTCTTGTCTGATTGATTTCTCCCACATTCTAATCATCTTCTCCTCATCTTCTATCGCTTTCCTTTCTTGCTTCTCATCCCTCATTGCTTCCTTTTCAATTGCTTCTGCTTCACGTTCTGCCTTTCTCTTCAACATCTGGTCCTTCTTACGTTGGTGCAGGTCCGCTTGCCTTTTCTTCTCTACCTCTTGTTGAGTATACATTTCGATGAAGGCGTCCGATGTTAGTACTTGGGACTGCCTACTAAGGCGAAGCACTCCAAAATGACCTCCCCATGATGATCCTTGCACCCTTTGCACTGGAAGTTTCAAGAATTTGCTATTTATTCTGCTTTATTGTTGTCCATCATGTGGGGTGCATGGCACAAACTCAGCTTCTTCATCACTATATGCATTGTCATCTTCACTTCGACCATCACTATGCTCTTCCCAATTCCTTGTAGTAGTGAAGTAATGTATCACTTCGACCGGATCAATGTGTGGTGGGGATGGCATAGAAAGACTAACTTCTTCTTCAATCAGATTTAATTGGCATCCAAGGTTCCTGGTTGCTTCATGCATCCAATCCGGTTGGCTGACTTGAGTTGGTAAACTCAAACCAGCTGATGTAGTCTTTGTATCTTCATTGCAGGGTGCAATATGAGGTTGGAAATCTACAACAACTGGCTGAATTTCTGGTTGAATGTGTGCTGCAGTTTCAGTGCCCTCATTGTGGTCTGATGTAGTTTTTGTATCTTCATTGCAGGGTGCAAAAAGAGGTAGGATTTATGCTTGGAAATTTGCAACAACTGGCTGAATTTGTGATTGAATGTGTGTTGTAGTTTCAGTGCCCTGATTGCATTCCCGCACAAAACCATCAATCTGCTCCTGGTTGTAACCAAGTAGATGCAGGCATGTCTCTGCTGCAATAACATCCTCTTCATCTTCCATCGTGCAAGCATCACCTTCTATTGTAGGACTTGGTACATCGTCTTCAACAATATAGCCTCGACTTGGCCCCATGTCCTTGTCAAGGGCTGACCAATCAAGTGGCCAAATACCTGTTCTACGAAACCCACTAATAATGTTGGATGGTGTCAAAGCTTTTTTGAAAGCTTGGCTTGCTAGAGTTGCCAACTCTTCATGCCCAATATCGATTTGTGGGTTGTTAGCTTGCCAGATGGTTCATACCTCTTTGAAATATGCCTTGAATGGAGCAAAAATGCTGACATCCAATGGCTGCAGCTTGTGACTGGGATGAGCAGGAAGTGTTAACAGGTCTATTCCTAATTTTTTCGCTTCTTCAATGGTTTTGAAAGCCACGTGGCTGCCATGGCCGTCAAAGATCAGAAGGGCCCGATTTGTTGGTGAAACACCACTGGGGATATTAGCTGCAAAATGGTCTAACCATTTGACAAATAGTTCCTTTGTCATCCAAGCATGTTCTTGGATTGCCATCAATGCACCAATCTCACAATTTACTATATAATTTTGCATGTACCTTTTTGATTTAAACAGGTAGAACCCAGGAATACTTAACCCAGCTGCATTTACACAAGCCAACACTGTAATCCACTCTCTGCTCTTTGAAACCAAATGTGGTACACTCTTTACACCTAATTTTTCAATAACTCTCATTCCACAGTTCCTACTAGCTTGAATACCTGTCTCATCGCAATTCCAAATTTGGCTTGCTCCATAGTGGTTAAGGTTAATAAGATCTTGAAGGTTGTCATAGAAAGCTTGCATGACTGAAGGATGAACCATAATTGCTCTGTCACTATCCACTCCTTCAGCAGTTCTGATTGTCAAATCCGGGTGCCTTCTTCGAAATCCTACCCACCATGACCTCTCGGGGACACCATTTGTGAATGGATTGGGCCGAGTTGTAGTGATTTGGGCAACTGTGGATTGTAGTTGAGTGACCTGCAGTCCGTGGCCCAAATCTGCCACGTCCTTGCACCATTGGACAATTTCACCCTCCTCCTTGTCAGATAATATGGTACGTGGACCCCTCTTCTTGGTGGTGGTAACTCCTAACAACCAAGCCCTCAAACTACTAGGTGGCATACCCCACTTGATTGTTGCTACCCTTACTGACATGTTGTGTTCTTCGACACTTTTGACTGCTCCTTCCATATCAGCATATGTCCATTGGCTAATGGGTACAGGTGAGGGCAGTTGTACATCGGGCTAAGCATCTGGCTGAACATCTGGCTGAACATCTGGCTGAACAGGTGGTTTGGCTTCTGTTGTGTTGGTGGCTTCATCCGCAGAGTCAAGAACGTCTTCTTCTACGGGAATTGCATGCACTTCGTCTATGGGCTCTTCATCAATGAAGTGCACCCCGGGAGTGACTCTAATGGCGCGTGGTCTTCTTCCTACAACCCTTTCAGAGAGTCTTCTAGCGGGCACCATTATATTCCACTTAACCTGCAAGGATTCGAAGAGAATGAACAAAATCTGTAAACCCATTAACTCGTATGCTGAAACCCCTCAATAATTTGGGGTTAAAACTGGAAACCCATAAAATTTCATTATTATACTTGGTAAATATTTCGTCAATGTTCTGTTTGAATCACATTACATGTGATTATTTCATAAAATAATGTCAAATAAAATCATAGCATGCAAACCCTTGATTGCATAGACAGATTCATTCACGAGGGATCAAATTTGTACCAATCACATGTAAAAGGAAATGATTACAGTCAAACCCAGGCAAACCCTAGATGGCATTGACAGAATAATTCACGAGGGATCAATTTTGTACCAGTCACATGTATGTAATCTGATAAGAATATATATATTAATATGTATGAATGTATGTATACATTCTCATAAGAAAATATCATTCTATTTATAGAGAATGATATATTCCTATGAGAATGTATCATTGTATTTGCAGAGAATGTTATATTCTTATTAGATATATATACAATATGATACCATGAAACCCTACATGGCATGACCGTATGTATATGATTAGTAAAGAGGGATTGAGAATATAACTGTGATATGATTCAAAAATGGGTAATGCTGCTATTATTAGCGAGGATTTATGATGAATGCAGGTGAAAAAAATGTAACTATGATATGATTAAATGATGGAAAATGCTAAGTTGAACAGTTGACTAAAAACATATTAATTTGTATGCCTGAAAAAAATGTAAACGTAAAGTAAATATAAAAGAGTAATTTCAATAATGAAATAGGCAACATAAATGTAAAACATATTGCCTGAAATATAAAACAGAATATTGAATAATGAATCAGACTAACATAAATGTAAAATAGTATGCCTAGAAATAATGTAAACAGTGAGTACATAAATATAAAATAGTATCTTGAATAATGAGAAAAGATAAAGTAAATGAAAAACAACAAACTGATAATATAAAACATGAATTTACCTATTCTGGTAATGTAATGAGTGAGTACATAAATATAAAACAGTATGTTGAACAATGAAACCAGATAAAATAAATGGAAAATAGCAAAATGACAATATAAAACATGAATCTACCTAGGTGTACCGACCTGAATAAGCTCCCTTTAAAGACGAATGTGCAAAAATTTTGATAGGAAGCTCTGAATTTTGTAGAGGATATTCAGTGAAAGCAGAGGATAATTCGTAATGATAATGACCCTGGAAATTCCCTCTTATAAAGTCATTTGAATGTGTAAATTGGATGCATTGAATTACAGTGGTTGAATTTGAAATTCAAATGCATTGAATTGTGGTGGTTGAGTTTGAAATTTGATTTTTTTGTGGGAAACAATCTGTCATTTCATTTTGCAGTGGCCATTTATGCCTGAGTTCTGTCGTGGCCTTTAGGAGATCAATTTTATATTTGGTTTAATAGATAAAACAGGTGTCTTGCATAAATTCAGTCATTTATATGAATTATAATATGTTTTTTGGTTTATTAGGGAGCCTTACACCATTAATTGTGTGTGCAGGTACCACAAGTTGATGGAGATAATACATGAAGATGTGATAGGAAGTGTGGGTGAATGTGCAATTGATAGCTCATAAAGCTGACCAATGTTTGCTATTGTGTCAAAATGTGCACCATTAACCATTCATAATGGTTTATATAATGTGAAATTGTGCACCATTAACTATTCAAATATACATTTATATATAATGTAGTTCAAGCTTTGAGCCACTTGCATAGAGTGGTAATTGTAAACATCAATGTACTTAAGTAAATGCAAAAAATACTTTATTGTCTGCAACTTGTCTTGTATTCAAAACATGTATGTACCAATAGATGTTTAGTTTTTTTTTTATTGGTTAGCTACTCATTTAGTAGTGAACGTATATTGGTGTCATGTGTAAATTGTTATTGCACATAACCTAGTTTCCCCATTCTTCTTCCTCACAGGAACTAGATTAGCCACCCAGGTAGAGTGTCTAACTGGAAAAATTATTCTTGCAGCCAAAAGCTTCTGTACTTCTCTCTGAATCAGAGGCTCGATTAATGCATTAACTGGCCGTTGCTTTTGGCGAAACGGCTTGGCTTCTAGCTTAAGAGGAATTGTATGTGTGATGACAGATGTATCAAAAGTTTTCAAATCATCATAGCTCTAAGCAATTGCTTTAATATTCTGCTTCAAGACTTTGATTATCTCATCCTTTATTTCCTGAGGACAAGTCTTCCCTATAAGAACATTCCTTTCTACCCCTGAGTGAGTCAAATTAACGGATTCATACTTGCCTCCCTCACTCTTTGTAGGCATTCTCTGATAAGATCGTCGATCTGAATCAAATATCCTTTCCAATGCTATCATCCCTTTTGGAATGTTATTGCTCTTTAAATCCATTATCCCTTCTGTGGAGAACTAGATTGGCTTGCCTGATGTTGAGAGATAGAATTTTGTAGAGTTTTTTTTGCAGAGATACATTGTACTTAAATCTTTTACAGTTAATAGAATTACAGGTTTACTCGAAAGATGGTGTTTGGAATTAAATTGTTTGTTTGATAAGGCTGATAAGTTATGATCTATCTATATGCAGTGATTGTGCTGAACATAAGAGTTTCTTGAATGATGAAAGTCATTTGAAGGAATCAGATTTAAGGATCATCTTATTAGATTGTCATTGAGTTGAAGTTATTAAAAAGTCTGCTGATCTATAATTTTGATGATGAATGAATGTGTGTTGTTTTGAAATCCTTGAGATATTTGTGAAGAGTAATTGTGAAGTTAATTAAGCACCTAAAATGTATGCAGTGGTATAGATTATGCTACAGACTGTATCATCTTATGGTTTTTATGATTTGTTAGGAAACATTCATCGTTGAAGGTTTTAAGGGTTAAGGATAAAGGATTAAGGGTCTCTCACTCACTCACTCCATCTATCTCTCTCCCCTCGACCCTTAATCTTTTATCCTTAACCCTTAAAACCTAAACCATTAAAACCTTTTACCCTCTACCCTTAACCCTTAGCCCTAAACCCTTAACCCTTAAACCCTAAACCCTCTACCCTCTACCCTTAACCCTCCCTCCCTTTATCTCTCTCTCTAGTTCAAAAAATTCATTAAAAAACCCTAAGGTTTTCCCGTTTAAATTTAATATTTTTCATCAAAATATTATTTTTTTATTCATTTATACCCTATAATTTCCTTTACTGTCGTTCAAAAAGGCTAAAAAATGACTTATATCCTATACTGCTGCCCTAAACCCTTTAGATTTTTCTCCCTACCGCTTTACCGTGGATAGCCTTCAAACAGTTCGCGGTTGTGTGGTAGAGGGTCAGGCTGGTGGTCATCAAACAACCACTGCTATACTGCGGGTATAGATTTTCTTTATTATTATCTTTATTGTTACCGCTCTACCACGGGCTTGAATTTTCTTCATGCAGTATCGCGGTGTCCTTTTTACTCCCCATGTTTATTGCCTCAATGAGCCTTTACCGTGCTACCGCGATCACTGGAATGACTTCCAGCGATACCACGATAGCCACCCTTAACTACTAGTGCCAACCATTAACTGCTCCCTGCTATCCTCCATTGACTTCCTTCCCCGACCTCTACCATTACCACGGTCACCGTGGTCTGTGGTTTAACCACACACGGTACCGCAGTAACCGCTTCGACCGACGCTGCAACAGTTTTCTCACCGCCACCACACTACCGCAATCACCAGCCTGACTACCAGCGGTACCACGGTAGCCACTCTGCAAACTACTAGCTGCATTCATCGACCGCCCACTGTCACCTTTCACCAACCGCTACCTGTTTATCATGGTCACTGCGGTTTGTGGTTTAACCACGCGTGGTGGGGCGGTAAACATCTCATGCCTACTCCGTTAGCTGCTACTTGACCACCGCTACCGCAGATAGTATGATGTCCCACTGCGGTATAGTAGTAAGGGTTTATGTGACTCCCCCAAACAATTACGGCCATACCGCGGGCCCCCATGTATGAGGTCGCGGTTGGGTGGTAAATAATATATATAAAGTGATTTTTTAAGGGAGTGGTAGTGATATAAATTATATGAGCACTTTTTGGAAAGGGGAAAAATGAATTTTATATGGAAAGAGAGGAAAATGATAGGTCTAGATGGAATTAAATGAGGGGAATATGTGAGGGCGGATAATGACTTTTATGGGAAAGATAGTGAAAATATAAGGCATGAACAAATAAAATACATTAGGGTTTTGATGGAAATTTATGGAAAATAATAGGAAAACCCTAGGAATTTTTATGGAAATTTTGGGTTCTAATAGTGGCTCCTATTGGGGATGAGTGATTTTGCAAACCACTGCAAGAATCTAGAGTATCTTTGGTAGAGCAAACCAAGCAAAGCCATGAAAAATGAAGGTGATGACACATGGAGGGAATGAACAGATGAATAATATGAAAATGGAGCAAATGGAGACGTGGAAAACCCTAAACTACTGTGCATGGAAGATAATTTTTTAAAGAGGCATTGCTAATAATTTTCCATGCAATGGGAATCCTTAATCCTCTAGACCTACTTTGGTTTAAAAAATTAAACCATTAGGGATGGCCCCAGGCCACCTCAAAAAGAAAAACATACACTTTCCTTTGTCATAAACTTTGTTCTAAATAGAGCTCATCACATTTCTTTTGAAACTATCCATTCCACCTACCCTGCAATATGCACTGTCATTGAAAACCTTTAGGAAATCATTGTATTCAATCTTATTCATATTCATCTCATCGGTATGGGGGTCGAGGGATTAGGGTTTAAGGGTTGAGGGTTGAGGGATTAAGAGGGTATGGGGGTTGAGGGATTAGGGTTTAAGGGTCTGCCTATTTGTCCCTATATACCTATTTCTCTCTCCCTCTATTTCTATTTGTATTCAATCTGATTCATATTCATCTCATCAGTATGGGGGTCGAGGGATTAGGGTTGAAGGGTTGAGGGTTGAAGGATTAAGAGGGTATGGGGGTTGAGGGATTAGGGTTTAAGGGTTGAGGTTTGAGGGATTAAAAGGGTATGGGGGTTGATGGATTAGGGTTTAAGGGTCTACCTATTTGTCCCTCTATACCTATTTCTCTCTCCCTCCTTGCCTTCTCTCTCTCAATATCTCTACCTTCTTTCCCTCTCTACCTCTCTCTCTCTACCCTTAACCCTAAACCCTAAACACTTAAAACCCTCTACCCTCTACCCTCTATCTCTCTCCCACTCCCTCTCCCTCTCTCTCTCAAGACTCTCCCTCCTACCCCCTCTCCCTCTCTCGGGTCTCTCTCACTCTCTCACTCACTCCCTCTATCTCTCTCCCCTCTCCCCTAAACTCTAAAACCTTAACCCTTTTACCCTAAACCCTTAAACCCTCTACCCTCTACCCTTAACCGTCTAACCTCTATCTCTCTCCTACTTCATCCCTCTCTCTCTCTCAAGACTCTCCCTCCATATCTCCCTCAATCCCACCTTGTCTTCCCTAATCCCTCAACCCTTAAAACCTTGAACACTCAACCCTATACCCTAAAACTTCAACCCTCAACCCTTAAATCCTAAACCTCTAAACCCTCTACCCTCTACCCTCAACCCAATACCCTCAACCCTAATCCCTCAACCCTTAAACCCTTAAACCCAATTAAACTCTCTACCCTAATCCCTAAACCCTCAACCCTTAAACCCTCATCCCTCAATCCTCTACCTTAAATCCTAAACCCTTAACCCTAAAACCTCAACCCCTATACCTTGTACCCTATATGTTGGACCTTGAACCCTAATCCATCAACCCTATACCCTCAACCATCTACCCTCATCCTTAAAATCTTGACCCTCAACCCTTAAACCCTAAACCATTAAACCCTTAACCCTCAATCCTCAACCCAACCCTTAATCCCTTAATCCTCAACCCTTAAACCCTAAACCCTGAACCCTTATACCCTCTACCTTATACATTAGACCCTCAATGCTAATCCTTCAACCATATACCCCTTAAACCTATACCCTAAACCCTCTACCCTTAACCCTAAACTCTTAAACCTTCTACCCTCTACCCTCTACCCTCTACCCTCCAATACCCTAAACCATCAATCCTATACCATAAATTCTCAACCCTCTATCCTATACATTAGATCCTCAACCCTCATATATCTCTATCCCTTTATCCTATTCTCTCCTCTCTATCTCACTTCTCCCTCCATCCTTCCCTCCCTCTCTACCCTAATCCCTCAACTCTATACCCTCAACCCTTAAACCCTTAAACACTCAACCCTCACCCCGATAAAGAGAAATAGTGAGGGAATCTTAGGTCTCTCACTCACTCACTCACTCCCTCTCTCTATCTTAGGTCTCTCTTTCTCATACACTCACTCACTCCCTCTATCTCTGTCCCCTCTACCCTAAACGCTAAACCCTTAACCCTTAAACCCTTAAACCCTAAACCATTAAACCCTCTACCCTCTACCCTTAACCCTCCCTCCCTCTATCTCTCTCTTTCAAGTATATCCATACCACCCCCTCTCCGTCTCTCAGGTCTCTCTCTCTCACTCAATCCATCTATCTCTCTCCCATCTCCCTCCCAATCTCTCTCCCTCTATCTCATGTATCTCCCCCCACCCCCTCCATCTCTCTCGAATCCCTCTATCTTGAGTACTCCCTCTCCCTCCCACCCCTCTCTATCTCTCAAGTCTCTCTCTCTCTCTCACTCCTTGTATCTCTCCCATCCCTCTATCTCTCACTCCCTCTCTCTCCTACTCTCTTAGGTATCTCTTTCCCACCCCCTCTCTCCCACTTTGTCTCCCTCTCCTTCTCTCTCGGGTGTCTCCCTCCCACTCCCTCTCCCTCCCTCTCTCTGTCTCTATGGATTAGGGTTTAAGGGTTGAGGGATTAAGCCTCACTTATGTCACAATCCCTCTCTGTCAGGCCTCACTTACCTCCCACCCTACTTTCTTAGGTCTCTCCTTCCCACCCCCTCTCTCCCACTTTGACTCCCTCTCTCTGAAGTCTCTCCTTTTCATAGGAGCATATTTGGCACTCGCCAAATGGGTTTTTACCTTGAAACTATAAAAATAAGGGTTGAACCCATGATTCAAGCCCACATTCTCCTGTGTTTGTCTAGTTCAACGCTTTATCTGAGTCAGAACCACCTTTTTTTCTGCAGTTGACTTCATATTGTACCAATCAATGCTTGATCCATCACCTTTTTACCACCAATCTGCATGGTAGACAATGTAGAAGAAGATATTTTGAAGTTTCTACATCATTTTACATTATCTGAGGTAATATATTCATTTTGGTAAATTGAAATGTTTGTCTTTAGTATATTTGTTTGTTTTTGACAATATAAACTAAATTTCCTTAATGATTTTATTAATCATAACAATTGGACTTAGAATTCAACATTGAATTAGATGGGATTTGCATAAAAAAGTTCAATTTTTAGATTTGCATAAAAAAGTTCAATTTTTATGAGTTTGAAGAACAAAAAAAATAAAAAACATGACATTTACTTAACATAAATTTACTTATGAATTCTATTTGCATTGCTTATAGTAGTCCATTTCCAGCATGGCTAGTGGAATTCACTGTATTTCATTCTTTTTCAACTAATTTGGAAAAAAATTATTTTCATCTAATTTGGAAAACCTCATTGCCAAAGAAATAGTGAATAATGATAAGATATAGCATCACAAACCCTTCTTTGAATCCATATTCTTCATGACTTTGTTGACAATCAAAAATTTGGTTTTGAGAAAAATAAACACAAGAGTCTCTAGTTTTCATTTAGGTGGCAGCAATTTATACCCTAGGTTTGTGATTCTCATTGATTTGCTATATTGAATGGTTTCCACCCCTCTCTACATCAATTTTTTTGCAAAATTCATTACTTACTTTTGTTCTATGTGTGTTTGTGGACATGTAGCATTCAAGGTCATGCCGAGGAAATGACCAAAGCCTCTAACACCAGAAGAGTGTGTAGTTAAAAATGCAAGGAGAAGAGAATCAAAAAATGTAGCTTGTGAAGCAAAGGAATTGCAGCCCATACAACCACAAACTTATGTGCAATCTAAGAGAGATGTCAAATTGGCAAAACAAAGGGCACAAATGAGGAAAGTTCGTGGAAGGACAAGAATGAATATAGAAGTTGGGGGCACATCATCAACCATAGGTGAAGCTCAATGCACATCTCCAGTTGAAGACACATTGACAACAACATGTGGTTTTCCAGGTACATCGGAAATCACATCTCCAATTGAAGACACACCATCAAAAACATTTCATTTTGAAAGTACATCAACAAACACATCTCTATTTGAAGGAACTCCACAAACGAAATCTCAAGTTGGAGGTACAACATCGTTTACATGTCAATCTCAAGGTATGTCATCAATTGCACCTCCAATTGAAGGTACATGATCTATCCCCAATGTTGTTGACCTTCCCAATATTGACACAAATTTACATTTGAGAACTCCTCCTAGAGTTTTGCATAGAAAACCTACATTTTTTATTGATATTGATTCCAATGTTTTGAAATGGATGCCTAATAAGATTCCAAAGCGTACATGTCAAAGATATGCAGAAAGGATATGGAGTTTGTTTTTTGCGAAGCTAAGTGAGGGTGGAAGATACCAACTATTTGTTGAAATGATGAGGCAACTCAAATTTAGGCCCACCATGAAGGCTCTTGGGCTAAGAGTTTTGAATGACTCAAGTGAAAATTCTATTGTAAGGAACTTGATGAGTGCATACGAGAGCCTAGGTTCCACCTCACGCACGAAGGATAGTTGTGCCACATGACGTGTGATGACAACAACACTGTTAAGCAGTCAAACAAGGAACAAGGTGAACCTTACAAAGGAAATTAAGTCTTTGAAAATAAGTAGATCATCTCTAATGAGAGCCAAAGGAAGGTGTGAAAGAGTGGAGGATCCAAATAGCAACGAGTTATGGGCATTTTCGGGTAGAGTGCCACGGAGAGACACAAGAATTGCTCAAGGCTTGAGATCTTTAATTGTGAATTATTGGAAGGATAACACAAGGACCTCTACTAATCAAAGAGATGTTGTAAGAAGGATATCTGGTAGTATAAACGGTGAGCCACATCCAATGCATTATTTGGATACCACTCAAACCCAATTTTTTGCTGATTTTGTACAAAAGTTTCCTGAAATTAAAATATGTCAAAGCTATTTTGAAATGCTAAAGCCTTTTTATGTCAAAATAAATCACACACGCACTACTTGTTGTCGTAGGGTTCATATTGAGTTTTCTAACCATTATGATGTTTATCGACGTATATGCGTAGATATGCATACTGACAATATTTTGCAGGAATGTAACATAATGCCTCCACCTAAATCGTCAAGGAAATTGTTGTCTTCCATTTTATGTGAAAGAGAGGATGGTCAAATTTTTTACAAAAAATCATGTTTGGATGGCACATGTGATCATTGTGATGGCATTCAAAATTTGCCAATTTTCCAACACATGGCTAGTACACACACAATTGGAGACAAAATTGTGGAATTTGGAAAATATACGACAATGGCATACAGTCTAAAAGATGGGAAAGAAGCAAAGAAGTGTGAATTGGTTAGTGATAAGATTCCATTGTATCGGTTTATGGGCATTTTTCGTGATCGAGTGGTTTATGATTATGCAATGCATACACACAGAGCACAATGGTTGGACTCACATTTCAAGTTATGCAAGGACACATTTGCACTTCGTCATATCATTTCAGTTGTCGACTTCGCTGAGAACTACACACTACAACCATAGAACGAGGTGCAATCACAGTACTACAACTCTATGCGAGTTTCTATATTTGTACATATAGCATTCATTCATGCAAATGATAGTACAGAGGAAAATAGGAAAGTATTGAGGGAGTATCACTTTTACATCAGTGATGATCGCACACATTTTGCAGAGTTTGTTCAAGGTTGTTTTCATATGTTCTATGCCGATCTGGCTAGCAGGGGCATACTATTTAGTCTACATATCATATGGTCAGATAATTGTACATCACAATTCAAGAACGCCTGAATTTTTTACTGGTTGAGTTGGATGCATAGGATTAGTGGTGTTCAAAATATGTGGAACTTCTTAGAGGCTGGGCATGGAAAGGGGGAGCATGATGGAGCAGGTGCATGTATCAAAAGAGCCCTAACATGAGAAGAGTTAAAGTACACAAACAGTGCAAAGTTGACAGCAAGATCAATTGTCCAGTGGTGCAATGGTTTAATGGGTCTAGGTAGTGAAGAAAATTCTTTAGTTTGTAGATTTTTTCATTTAGTATATGATACTAACATTGCAAAATATGAGGATTGTTGTACACTAACAGGATCAAGCGAGCTACACTCTTTTAGAAGCTCCAATGCAGGTACATGGACTATCCATACAAGGAAGATGGAATGCTTTTGTTATGCATGTACACTTCAATCATGGAATGATTGTGAGTCAACAAAGTGGGTTGATGAATGGTTTGTAAGAATTCTAACCCCACTTGACACTTATCAGCTCCCGACGGCTCTACAAATCATGAAGATGCAATCATCCATTGACTTTGATCATGTATCGGACCTACTAGAACTAGGTAATATATCTTACTTACAAGTTTCATTATGTTGCTCGGTAAATAAATCTAACAAGATGAACATATCAATGCAGAGCACGTTTATGCGGTAATTGCAGATGAAGACAATGAAGAGGGTACAAATTATTACCTGCGCCGTTGTATTGAGGCCAAAAAGAAATTGGAGTCCCCAGTTATGGATAGAGAAAACATAGAATATCCTACAGGTTCGGTGGTTGTTACTGGAACATGGCTTCGAAGGTATCTAGTTAAGAATGTTGTAGTTTGGTTGTTTGAGGACTTCGACACGCATTGAAAAATTCTTCACTATTCGAACCTTGTCATCACCACCAACGTTCATTTGATCAAATATAAGGGTAGACCTCTGAACAAGAACTTGTGGAAAGTGTGTGAGTCTGACCATGAGGCAATATTCGACACAATAAAGACTAGAGCATACCCAGATGGTTCCCTAGATTGATTTGTAAGTATGCACATTGAATTTGTAAAGCCATGTTATTGATCACTCTTTTGGACCAACACCTTGCAATAAGGCTTTTTCACGATTATTGTTTGATGTCATATGCATTTACAACTATCATTGATCCTTTTATGATTGTGACTATAGGTAATACTGAAGTTTGTCAAAGTATATAAGAAAAGAACAACATTGGTTGTTGGTGCAAGTGTTCAATGGTATGCGAAACATCGGTTACTAGTGCATTTTCTGGTTGTCAATCTTCTCTTTCTTTTCCATCTCCTAGATTTATCGGATTCTTATATGCTACACGTTTTATGTTAAGCCTCTCAGTGATATATTTAAAATTTATACGTAGGGTCATCGAGAGATGATAAAGTAGGGAAGGGGAAAATCACCATTGTAGGACCTTCAATTGACCTCCTTATCTAGCATGCATGAAGGTGATATTAGGTCTCATCAGCTGTATGAATGACATGATTTAGTTATTGCTCTTTTAATAATTTTTATGCGAGTCTATGTCTAAGATTAAGAGGCTTTTGCAGGTTTTTTGTGGACCAAATTCCTATGATACTACACAACCACAGAGAGGCTACTACCCATGTGTTTCGTATGGAGTAGGTGATGTACATGTTTTGAACCATTTTGGAATGCAAATAGTTGGGCTAGCTGAGGTGGAATGGAAAAAAGAAACTGGGCAGCAACTCCTTTTGTCCTTTTCTCAAGTACAATATATTTCATGATTTGTGTTGGAAATGGGAGGATTATTTCCCTGCATGTATTGCTACAAGTATTGAAAAATGGGAGGATTTTCAAGATGTTCTTCCATCACTATTGTAATATTTTTCATTGACTTACTGTATTTTTTGAAGACTCCACATTCATAAGGACCTATTGCTGCATGCACAACCATAACTCTTGGAGTCTTTAGACACTGACTGACATAGACTTGACAGTCATAGGACATCGACTGTGGTGAGTGAATTTGATTGTCAAGCACTTTATAATCATACACTCACTGTACTTAACAACTGATCACTAATCATTTCTAATCTGTCCTTTTCATTTGCACATTGCCATGTACAGTGACCCTTCACAGTTCCCTTGTGTTCATACATTCATGATGCTTGTCTTAATGAATAACATTCCTTTAAATCTATTGTCCTTTGATGAAGTGACAAGGTAGGGGCAGCATATGCCTCAAAGAAATTGATGCAACCTAGGTCATCTCTAATATACCTTAGGGTATGACATTCAACAAAACAACTACTATGGTTCAACCGACTCGATCCCTTAAGGGTGCAAAGTGCAAAAGGGAAACAATATTTGATAGGGTATTACTCATAAATTGTGGTGATTATGAAATATTTGTCTGAACCTATGAGTTTATGCTGGGCCCCTCTACAATAACCTTTCTCGGTTTTCACTATCTCGAAGGCTTTTTACTATGGTGGCGAATTTTCACTCGAGGAAAAAGTTGTCAAATGCAAGTAGTTGAAAGTTGCAAAGTGGTATGTTTATGCTATTCCAAAAAAACTATTCCAACACATTCAGGTGGGTATGTTTATGCTAGGAATGGTCCTCTTTCACACCTAAACACGCGGAATCGCTCTGAGCTATGTTCAACCAAATTGATCCCTTAAGGGTCCAAAGTGCAAAATGGCTGCGAAATTCAACATCCTATTACTTGGACACCATGACACTTAGAAAATTCTTGTCTAAACCTAAGATTTCATGTTGGGCCCCTCTACAATAACCTTTCTCGGTTTTTTCTATCTTGGAGGCTTTTTCCTATGGTAGCAAATTTTCACTCGAGGAAAAAGTTGTCAAATGCAATTAGTTGAAAGTTGCAAAGTGGTGCAACTTTCATTTTGCAGCTCGTGTGACCAAAAAAAATTTTCCAACGCGTCTGGGTGGGTACATTTACGCTAGGAATGGTCCTCTTTCACACCTAAACACGCGGAATTGCTCTGAGCTACGTTTAATCGGATCGATCCCTTAAGGGTCCAAAGTGGAAAATGGCTGCAAAATTCAGCATGCTATTACTCGAACACCGTGATGCTTAGAAACTTCTCGTCTAAACCTACAAGTTCATGTTGGGCCCCTCTACAATAACCTTTCTCAGTTTTTGCTATCTTGGAGGCTTTTTCCTATGGTGGTGAATTTTCACTCGAGGAAAAAGTTGTCAAATGCAAGTAGTTGAAAGTTGCAAAGTGGTGCAACTTTTGTTCTGCAGCTCGTGTGACCAAAAAAACTGTTCCAATGCATTTGGGAGGGTACGTTTACATTAGGAATGGTCCTCTTTCACACCTAAACATGCGGAATCGCTCCGAGCTATGTTCAACCGGATCGATCCCTTAAGGGTCCAAAGTGCAAAATGGCTACGAAATTTAGCATGTAATTACTCGGACACCGTGATGCTTAGAAACTTCTCGTCTAAACCTACAAGTTCACATTGGGCCCCTCTACAATAACCTTTCTCAGTTTTTTCTATCTCAGAGGGTTTTTCCTATGGTGGCGAATTTTCACTCGAGGAAAAAGTTGTCAAATGCAAGTAGTTGAAAGTTGCAAAGTGGTGCAACTTTTGTTTTGTAGCTCGTGTGACCAAAAAAACTATTCCAACGCGTTTGTGTGGGTACATTTATGCTAGGAATGGTCATCTTTCACACCTAAACACACAGAATCACTTTGAGCTACGTTCAACCAGATCGATCCCTTAAGGGTCCAAATTGTAAAATGGCTGAGAAATTCAACATGCTATTACTCGGACACCGTGACGCTTAGAAAATTCTCGTCTAATCCTACAAGATCATGTTGGGCCCATCTACAATAACCTCTCTTGGTTTTCACTATCTCGAAGGCATTTTTCTGTGCTGGCAAATTTTCACTTGGAGAAAAAGTTGTCAAATGCAAGTAGTTGAAAGTTGCAAAGCGGTGCAACTTTTGTTCTGCAGCTCGTGTGACCAAACAGACTGTTCCAATGCATTCGGGTGGGTATGTCTATGTTAGGAATGGTCCTCTTTCACACCTAAACACGCAGAATCGCTCCGAGCTACGTTCAACCGGATCGATCCCTTAAGGGTCCAAAGTGCAAAATGGCTGCAAAATTCAGCATGATATTACTCGGACACCATGATGCTTAGAAATTTCTCATATGATCCTACAAGATCAAGTTGGGCCCATCTACAATAACCTCTCTCGATTTTTTCTATCTTGAAGGAATTTTCCTGTGCTGGCAAATTTTCACTTGGGGAAAAAGTTGTCAAATGCAAGTAGTTGAAAGTTGCAAAGTGGTGCAACTTTCGTTCTGTAGCTCGTGTGACCAAAAAAATTGTTCCAAAGCATTCGATAGGTATGTTTATGCTAGGCATGGTCCTCTTTTGCACCTAAACACGCGGAATCGCTCCGAGCTACGTTCAATCGGATCGATCCCTTAAGGGTCCAAAGTGCAAAATGGTTGCGAACTTCAACATGCTATTACTCGTACATCGCGATGCTTAGAAACTTCTCATTTGATCCTATGGGATCACGTTGGTCCCCTCTACAATAACCTTGCTCAGTTTTTGCTATCTCAAAGGATTTTTCCTATGGTGGCGAATTTTCACTCAAGGAAAAAGTTGTCAAATACAAGTAGTTGAGGCATATTATCAAACAATTCACTGCCTTGTCTATGGCTTGTCATGGCATTCCATCACCATGAGACCACTTTTCTTTGAGGAATTTTTTGAAAAAGTTCAATGGCTTGTTTATGCTATTGCTTACTATTATGCTTTCCTAAATTTTTTCCAAGCATCCATAGCTTGTTTGAAAGCATCTGTTTTAGGCTTTTAGCCATAGCAAGAAGGCAATGAACTATTTGATAAAATGCTTTGGTAGACATATATGAAAAATGTCGTAGCATAGACAAGGGAATGAACTATTTGAAAAAATGCCTCAAAGAAATGTGGTCTCATGGAATTCCATGACAAGCTAAAGCAATTGGCAGCTGCTCCTAGTTATTAGTTATGCAATGTGAAGTAATTGCATAACTGCTTAGGTTGACTTTGTCAAAAGCTATATTGTAATTGAAATTTTGTCATCTATCAACATCTAGTTATTCGTTATGCAATGTGAAGTGATGCTTTGAGTTTGAAAGATGTGCAATGCATGAATAAAA
Organism: Sequoiadendron giganteum; assembly: GCA_007115665.2. Lineage (NCBI taxonomy): Eukaryota > Viridiplantae > Streptophyta > Pinopsida > Cupressales > Cupressaceae > Sequoiadendron > Sequoiadendron giganteum. Next base: position 471,893,824 of record CM021104.1, read on the forward strand.
ACTACAAAAATCTATTTTCTACATTTCATTAGTTAAAATCTTTATTTTATTTTCTCTCTATGCTATGGAAATGCCTTTTGATTTCAAAAAAGATAGTTTTTATCTCTTGTTATACAAATTCTTACGTTTTTTAATCTCTTGTTATAAAAAGGAGCATATATACAATGTTAAAGAAGAGTGAAAGCATAACTAAATTTATCATTTCAAAGCAATTTTTTTGATGCATTTTTTCAAACAATTCACTGCCTTCTCTATGCTATTGCTTACTATTATGCTTTTGATATATTTTTCGAAGCATCCATAGCTTGTTCAAAATCACTTGTTTTAGGCTTTTAGCCATAGCAAAAAGGTAGTGAACTGTTTGAGAAGATGCTTTGGTAGACATATATGAAAAATGTGGTAACATAGACAAGGTAGGGAACTATTTGAAAAAATATCTCAAAGAAATTTGGTCTCATAGAATGCCATGATAAGAAAATCCAATTGGAAGCTGCTCCTAGTTATTAGTTATGAAATGTGAAGAAATTGCATAACTGCTTAGGTTGACTTTGTTCAAACTATATTGTAATTAAATTTTCGGCATCTATCAACATCTACTTATTAGTTATGCAAAGTGAAGTAATGCTTTGACTTTGAAATATGTGCAATGCAATGTAATCAATTACATGAATATAAACTAAAAAAGTCCATTTTTTACAATTCATTAGTTAAAATATTTATTGTATTTGCTCTCTATATTTCTATATGCTATGTAAATACCTTGCAATTGTATTTAAAAGGCTTAAGAGGTCAGTTAGGTGGTATTTGCAAAATCAAGTTGTGAATGAATGGCAATTAAGAGCAAAATTGGCAAATTGCCATCTTAGAAGTCTAACAAAGGGTGGTTATGGTGGTTGATCGACTCAAGGGGTAGTTGGAAGGTGGTATCAAGATATATTGCTGTAATACCCCGAGTTGAGGGTTGATTTTGTTGAGTTTCTAATAACAAAATATACTTGAAAACGTTGATCACTGGTTTTCTTTGTTTTCCTAAATTTTCTTTGCCTTGCACAAGCCCATACAAGTATATCATGACTTGAGGCTTTGAATAATTGATTGCATATGTTTTTACTCTCTTTGCATCTATTCTGAAGGTTTAAATCCACCGTTGGTGTGTGTGGGATCAGCAAACTTGGTTACTACTATATTTTTTGTGTTAGGGGTTTTGAGGGCAACACCATGACACATTAGCCAATCCACCTACTATTCTGACCCTGTTGCTCGATGGATTGGCCTGTACCATGATTAGTTTGGTGTATGAATACTTTGGAGGCCAAGAGAATGAATAAAATCAATGGGGTGTGAAGTTCTAATGTTGTTCAAGGGTGTTTCCACCATGAAAGTAAGGAACTCAAGTACTGAATCTGATAAATACTAAAAGGAATGGGATTGTGAGTGTCCTTTAAGTTAGGGCAGAGGTATTGTGGGGTTTTTTGCACCTTTGGAAGGATTGGGGGAGGTCTGGAGTTATGAGTTTCTTTAAAACCCTTTTTTTTGTGAAGGTTTAGGACGGTTTATGAGTAGAGGAATAAAACAAGTTCTTGGGGCTCTTAAAATGGGAGAATCCTGAGTTTGGTGAGCATCCCTAAGACTGTTTCAAGTTTCCTTGGTTTGGAGGTGAGTTTGTGAGGGGGTTCCTTTGGAAATTAGGCCTAATTGTGAAGCCTAGAGCGAGGGAGGTGTATTGAAAGTTCATGTTGGTCCAAAAGAGTTACTAATGGTTTTGGCATATATTGTGTAACCTTGAAAAGTATATCTTAATCCACCTTTAAATGGTTAGGTGTTTTGGAAAGGTTGGGAGAAATTAGGCTTGGACGAGGTTTTGAGTTTGGTGCAGGAGCACCTACACCACATCATCAAATTTTTTTAATTCAAATACATCAATAGGTAAATGTTAGTGTCTTTAGGTTTATTTTTTCTAATAAGCTTTGAGAGATCAAACATAATGCAAATAAAGGGTTTTTTGTGTCTTAGAAGTCAATTAGAAATCATATAAGTTGTAAAATGCTAACAAAGCAACTTTAACACAAACAAATGTAATTAAGGGACTAACTAATCCCAAGGTTGGTTATGAGCGTTGGGGAGAATATGGTTGTTGGAAAATTATTTAAAAAATCCTTAACAAGTCTCGAATGAGAGAGTGGAAGAAGTTTTGTAATAATTTTACACAATAAACACCACAGTTTTGAGCAATTTTCTAGAAAAATATTGTTTTCTTGATCTTTTTGAGTGTTGTAAGGGCACATACAGTTTCTCCATGGTCTAATAATTTTAGAGGATGTTTCTATATGTTTTTTAATTCATTTATTTTTTATTTGGTGTCTTAACTCTTTGTTTGTAGAGAGAACAAACACAAACAATGACTGTCCCAGTGATGCTGAATCAAGGGTTTGAGGGGAAATTTGTGATGTAACGATCAATCCACCTATTTTTTGCTATTGTATCTTGGTGGATTGATTGAAAAACTCATTTTGGAATAAGGAGTCATAATTATGTGGTGTTTTTGTGACTATTCTAAGACTGAACAAGGGTTTTCCAACATGGAAGTGAGGAACCAAAGAGAGGTTTTTAAGAATTAATGCCTGTAAGGGTTATGTGAGGGTCTGATGAGTCCATGAAGAAGTATTTTGAGGTTTTTGGGGCTTTGGAAGTGTTGAGAGAGGTCTGGAGTTGTATGTTTCTTTAAAACCCTTGATTTTGTGAAGGTTTTGGAGGGTTTCTTGGGTTTTGTGAGTTAGAGGCTCTGTAGACACAAACTAATGACAAAATTTGAGGTTTGGCACCATGACCTAAGAATTTCCAAGGCGTTTGGATAGATACCTAAAGTTGGAAGGGTGGTCCCTTTGGAAAAAAAGGGCTGATTGTGAAGCCAAAATTGAAGTAGGTGTGTTGAAAGTCTATGTCGGTCCAAAAGAAAGACCACTAATTCTTTGGTATGTTGTGTAGCCCTGAAAAGGGTATCTCAATCCATCTTTTAATTGTCTAGTGTTTTGGAAAGGTTGGGAGAAATCTGGCTAAAACTGAGTTTTGAGTACTACAAGAATAACCAGTCACAAATGTGAGTTTTGGAAACCTTGATGAATCTGGCTTAGGGATTGTTGTCAATTGATTCAATTGTCATTTTTTGAATGTTGATGGTCTTTGTAGGGCCTTGGTGGAGTCTTGTTGTTCATTTGCAAGGTTGAGGAGTTGAGACCCTTGAGGGTGGGTTGATGCCTATTAGGTTGAATCATTATGAAGAAGAGTTCTTGATTGAGAATTGACATTTCCATTGTTGTGAGTCTTCTCCACCTTGGCTTTGCATCAAAGTGCTACAAGGGTGGATTGTTGGGTAAGGTGTTGAATGAAGAGTTTGGTTTGATGGGGCTTTGAGGTTGTGTAGATTGCTCAAAATAGGTTGTATTAATCTTGTTAGGAGCCCCTTAAGGCAGGTTGTTAGACTAATTGGGTTTGATCCTCCTCGCCTCTGCATTAGTGAGGCACAAGTAATTGAAGCATTCCAAAGGATACAAACCACAACGAATGGAGCTTACTTATACAATACGCTTTAGATGGGGCTTATTGAGCCTTCCACGATAATTAATTAAGCATTAGATGTAAACAAAATCCATGCCTACAACATTCAAGCATACAACATACACAATACGCATGATAACATCATTCAAGAATGGCAATAGCAAAATAAGAGTTTCTTTAATCAAAAATCCGAAAGGCTATACAATGATATATATTGATAAAAGTATATAAATATATCCAAAAAAACCATATAGGCTTAGTACAAAGGATCCATTTGGACAAAATATCATGTATACATATCAATAGTACAAAACATATGTTCCAAAATGCCACATAACCATACAAAAAACAACACTAATACATAGTCATTTCCCTCTAGGGGAAGGAGATAGATTCCGTGCTGCCTTCGAAATTTGGCTGGATGGAGTGACTGTTGCTTGTCTTATCTTTCAAACACACCCACTACTCCTCCTATCTTCACTCTAGACCTTCAACTGATACGATCAAAAGTAAAGATGTTAAAACATAGAAATTGAATTATGGAATGGCATATAACAAAATATAATCACTTACCGCATACATATAGTCATCATACACATTTAAAGCATCACCATGTCCACGATCTCGAGTGACAACCACCTGTAGCAACCATGAAGATAGAAATTAAACTACATAAAATTATCGTGAAAATTTTCTATAATAGACCATAAAAGAGAAAATATAATGTCAAATTGACTAATCTATTCCATACCTCTCTAAATGGATCAGGAACTGGCTATTGCTGCAACAACTCCATGGTCCATCGTGCCACCAACATCACCAGGGCTATCTCTTGTCAACAACTACAAATGAAACAATATCTCAGGTATCATGTTGATATAGGAGAACATATTGTGACACGATCAAGGAATACTTGAATGCAATGTTTGTATTTCTCATCAATTTTTTAGATTTGTATATATGTAAAATTATGAAAACTAGCTAACATAGATTTACAACCCTATTAATGAATAAAGGCTACCTGAGTGTACGTTGTTTGAGGATATGAATCACGAGGTGTGGAGGAAGAAGGTGCACCAAGAAACTGTTTGAAATATGAAGCATGTTATGAGACAAACATTCAAATATAACATTCAACTTTTCAAATGCAATAATAATATATTTAATACTAGTTGCATACTTGTAGACTCATCGTCGAGAATGTATAAGGGTCTGTAGGAATAGAGCATCCCTCATGAATAGTGCGACCTTTAAATTTCATCATATCAAAATTCTACTAATTTAGTTATTCTTAAATTTCAAAATATATTTTAATAAACAACATTAAAATAACTTGCTAAATTTTACCTGAGTGTCAATGCCGAATGTATCATTCAGAATATCATCTCTGAAAGCCATCGCCTCTGCAATTGACGTAGGCTGTGTAGTTGCATAACGAGCACCCTAATAATCGTACGTGCAAACAACACCACAAGCGCCACAATGGTGGGGTGGAGCTCGGGGCCTACACGTCTCCTCCACACCAAGCTCTACTAGAGGACTCACACACTATAAAATGGTTTGGGTGAGTGATCCAATCGACTTCATCGTGTCCACCTCTACACTATCCTTAACAATGGAAGGAACAATGACATGCTCCACCATGGGTTTGCCCAAGGCTCTTGGTGCCAACTGTGGATTACATCGTGCAACAGGTCTATCGTGTGTGGAGCCCCCACATCTACCCTGAAAGTCTAAGATGTCAAAATAGTTTGGAATTTTATTGAGGACAAACTTGCAATAGAGTTTCCTCAAAAGTTATTGCGGCACCTCATGGTTATTGCATGGAGGTTGGTCAAATACCATCCACCACCACTCCCAAAATTTGTTTCTAATTAAATCATGGTGGCACCAATGGATGGGGAACCTCCTGCATGCATGGGACAAAGGCTCATTGGCTTTTGGGTCTTTAAATAGGGCACACAACTTGGCTTTGCTAATTTTTAGTTTTTTGACATCTGCATATGATAAACCATTAGCATAAAATTGCCTCATCTCATCTCTCTTAGTTGACCAAAAATTCATTTGCTCGCTCATTTCTCCTACATGAGTTAAAATTGACTTCAATGATTCAACAATCCCTCTCCTATAAGGGTGGGTTTCGGCATGCTCGGTTAATCTTGCAATTAATTGTTGAATGTCTCTTTTATTGTTTTCAATTCGATTTTGAATATTTTCTTGTGTTCCTTGAGGATTCCTATGAATTGATGGAGGGGTTTCGAGTTGTTCTTGTATAGGAGGCTCTTGATGAGGGGGTGATTGTGAATTCTCAATGTTTTTGAAGGGAAAATATACATGGATCTAGAGACCCAACAATGCGGAATACATTCCCTTAACACTAATACAATAGAGGAGTAAAGAAAAAATTTAGTTCAATAGCTTAACAGAACTACTTGAGATGAATACATGCAAGTAAAATAAATATAACACAAGGAAGAGCATTCACAGTTTGACACAGGATATACATAGGAAAAAAAATTTAGGTTAAAAACCCACCACACAAAGTCAAGTCTATTTTTGTATTACAGTAACAAAACCAGTTACATACAAAACACACACTTCTTTGTTCATCTCACAGTAGCACATAAAATCTCTCACTGTTTTGTTACATTGTTCTTCCTCTCAAAGAACATACATCTCTAACTCTCTCCTTGCAATCACAAATTGCAATCAATTATGTCAGACAACCATCGTTCACATTGTACAAAACATCTATGATCGAATTGCACCAATGAACAACCCATGTCGATCTTCCTGCATCGAGCCACCCAGCCATAATTGTCATTACCAAATTCGGGACCTTTTCGCCACCCTGAAACGACTTGCACCTGCTGCATTAACTTCATTGGCCTTGAGCCAATCATCGCATGACACTGAGACACGTGTCAACTTGGTATTCGGTGTCGCTATCAAAATCTGAGTCCAACTTGGTCAAACCAGTCATCGGGCTCTTCCGAGCTCTCAACAGTCTTTACTGCGCTACTGCGGTCTTATCGAGCTCGCCCAACGGTGACCAGCCGAGCAGACCGCTGGCGGTCTTACCGCGGCCACCGCAGTCAGGCTTTAGGCAGGTTGAGGTACCGCGGTAACCGCCAGCCAGACCGCTGGCGGTCTTACCGTGGCTACCGCGGTCAGGCCTTAGGCGGGCCACGGTACCGCGGTAACCGCCAACTAGACCGCTAGCGGTCTTACCACGACCACCGCATTCAAGCCTTTGGCTGGCCGTGGTATCACGGTAATCGCCAGCCAGACCACTGGTGGTCTTACCGCGGCCACCGCGGTAACCGCCAGGCCAAGCCGCCAAAGCCAGAGCCGCCACAGACAGAGAAGAACCGCTCTCATCGCGGTTAGTAAAAGGATGGCATGCGGTAGGGCGGTAACCGCCAGACCCTTCATCGCGGTACCACCAGGATTGAAAGGAGACCGCTACAGTATGGTGGTAAAAGGCTGAAACAAGCATTTTTCGCCAAGAATTGTAAAGATTTGGAATAAAGCTGGAAGTTGAAATAAGAATTCTCAACAGTTTTGAGGTGGAGATTCATTCCTTAAGAATTAGAACAAAGTTTTATTATAAAAATCTATTTAAAGTTGCATTCCAAATCAAATTCAAAATAAATAGAATAAAAATACACACCTCTTTGCAATCTTCTACCTCTCCGACGTGTTGGCAGCATTCTCGTGGAAAATGGCAAGCTAAGGATGCAAATAATGGAGGAGATTTGGCAAGCACGAGTTGCAGACTTGAAATCTTCCTTCTCAAGCCGCAAGTTGAAGACAAAATGAGGGTTCCAAACTTGACTTTTACATTTTATGTCTAGAAATACATTTGGCGTGCGCCAAAGGCCTTATTTCGAGTTTTTTTAATCATTTTTCAATTTGGCACCTAAATTGTGTCACAGATTGGTGCACTTACCCACTTTAAAACTGCTTTTGAGCACCTCCAAGACGTAGTGGAGGTATGTAGAGTACACAATATAGCGGAGGAAACACATTGCTATGAGATTGTTGGTAGCCTCTTTCAAAGGCAAGGCTTAGGATTGGTATCGATCTTTGACTTTCGATTCTATCAGCTCATGGGACGATCTTAGAGAAAATTTGTTTGAAATATTTTCAGAGAAAGGAGATTATTCTTCACTACTACATAAATTGATCACCATCAAGAGAGCTCCATAAGAGGCCATGAGCAACTTCAACACCAGGTTTAATAAGACTTGGCAAAGGATCCCAGTGACTACCCGACCTCAAGTTGCGATGGCGTTCATGTTCTACCTAAAGGCTATCAATTTGGATACTATGGTGATGATAACTTCCATAGGAGGATATATCTTACTCGGTGCATATGAGTTGGTTGTATGCACGAAAAATAGTTTAATAGATGACGAGAAGCTTCCACCATGACCTCTAATGCCTATTTTTGTAGAAATTTCAAGCACACCTCAAGAGGAAGTTTCTCTAAGCACTTTTGTGACACAAGTGACAGTTTTGGGTCCACCCCAATCCATGTATGTATACCCCAGCGTACAACCAAGCACGTTGAGTTCTTCCTCTATAGTAGCAGACATCAACGATATTAAGAGTCTAATGTGGTCCTTTTCTAATGAATTAGTCATCATTAAGTGGCAACAAGTAGCCCCTCTAAAACAAGATACTCAGACCTATCAGGGAGGAAGGCCATTTTATCAGACGAGCAAATATCAAGGACCCTCAAAGCAGGGAGGTCAACAAGCGGCACCTGCCAACCAGATAGCTCTGGTCACCATATTGTTATAAATGGTCAAGGACAACCAAATCAAAGAGTTGATCTTAGGCTAGAACAACCTGGTGGAAGATGAAAAATGCATGGTGATTTCCCTGCAATGATAGCCATATGCCCCAAAATTATCTAAGAGGAAATATGCAACAAAAGATAGCAGAGAAAAGAAAAAAAGGCACGCTTCTGAATGCAGAAGGATACAAATCCTTCAAAATGGAGAATTCCAACTTCAAGGCACAAATGCAAGGGATGTCTATAGAGAAAGAGTTGGATATTGCACCTGATCAAGTGTTTTTTTCTTGGATGGAGGAAGAAGATGTTGTATTTGAAAATGAAGCTCCAACGACCAGTACTCCATAGGTACAATCAAACTACAACACCAAATCTAAGAGAAGGCTCACAAGAGAGTATGTGCGACAAGCTCTACCTTGTCCTCAACCATGCCAACCATCGTCATAGGAAAAATAGTTCTCGCAGTCAACTGCTTGACTGACTTAGTATTAACAGATTCCATTGCTGCTTGACAAACTACCAGATAAGATGCCAAACCCATTCATGACAAACAATTTTCCTTCAAATCCAAGGGAGATTTCCCCATTTAGGACAAAGGTCCCACCGATCGGAATGCTCAACATGGTGCAGAAGCTGAAGAAGGCACCTACCAATGTGTCTATGTGGGAAGTTATATTTATTCTTGGGAAAAAGACGTTGCTCCGAGAAGCATTGAAAAATGAGGAACAAAGACCTTAGATGGACGCAGTTTTGTCATGTGATCAAAGTAAAGATAAAGGAGCCATGTTGAATCCTCAAGCACCGAAAGTCATGACTTATACAAATGATGCGAGAGATGCAAAAGAGAAAGAGGTAAATAAGTCGAAGCCCACACCCTTCTTTTTAACATTAATTGTGGGAGATAAAATTTTGCACAACAACATGATAGATTCATGAGCCAATACAACGATCATGCCCAAGCAAGTAGCTGATGCCTTAATGCTTAAGTATGAGCCCCTTGAGAAAGGAATCATGCAATTGGATGGAAAGAAGGATCCGACAGTTGGTCAGATAAAAGATCTATCTTTGACCCTCTTTCCATGCCCAAGCCAAACAGTCTCACAAGAAGTAGTGGTGATAGATATTCTATCAGTCTTCAGGATGTGTCTTTCCAAAGATTTCACTACAAAGCTGGGCGAATACCTGGCATTGGACTAGTCCCAACTGATATTAAGAACTAAGCAAGGGGCGAAGATGAAAATCCTCTTAGAATATTTACACCTCAAACATATAGCAAACAATGCAGTCCTATGTTTTGAAGTAGTGCATATCGACTTCTCAAGACATGAGGGATATTGTGTGGAGATACTAGAAGGTGAAGAAGACACAAGTGAGTAGACTCTCGAAGAAGAGGTCCTCAACCATTTCATCGACTCCGACCCATTTGGAAATTTCCATGCCACGAGACTGGGCACGTACATGATCTTTGATGATGACCTAGTCTATCTGAAACTGATGAAGGATTAGGAAGGATACAATGATCCCAATGGATAATCATCTATGGACCCTATACTTTGATAGTGTTAAATGCAAAGCCGATTCCAGAGAAGGAGTCTAATTACTGTCCACAACAAGATCACAGACCCTCAAGGCTTATCAATTTTAATTTCCATGCTCTAATAATGATGCAGAATATGAAGCCTTGATCCACAGTTTGTTTCTCATCAAGCGAATGGGTGCAAATAAGTTGCAGGTATTCAAAGATTTTGAGTTGATTGTGATCCAACTCCATAGATAAGCAGCTGCTAAAAATATGAGAATGAAGTCATATAGACATTAGATATGGGATTTGATCAAAGGATTCAAACTTTTAATGTGCAAGTCATTCCCCAATCTCAAAATAGCATAGCAGATTAGATGGATTCAATTTGAACCAATTTATGACCCAAAGCAAAGCACAATGCAGATAATTGTCTCACCATTGATCCTCGCTAATGATCAAAACTGGAAAGTGTTTGAAGATTACTCTTAGATCACCACTTTCATCCAAAAGTTAGAAGGAGCTTTCGACTATTCACAACTAGAAGCTCAACCTTTCAAAGAGTAGGTCATCCAACTAGTAGGAAAAATCTCCCTCAAAAATATCTTTGATTGTGAAGATGTAAGGAGCGGTAAGCAAAGGTTTATGACTAATGAAAAGGATTATGAGGAGTTGGAAGTCGAAAACTAAAAGTCAAAAGGAATGTTTCGTGGGAAGATAAGGAAAGGTTAAGGGATCTATGTTCTAGATACAATAGAGTTATAGCTTGGACCTATGATGATCTTAAAGGATATGATCCTAACATAATTCAACATACCATTGACTTGGCTGAAGGGTCAAAACTAGTCTGACAGAAGCAAAGGTCTGTCAATCAAAAATTTGAGGTACTAATGACCCAAGGGCTCACTAAATTGATTGAGTCCTGAATCATTTACCCGATTAAGCACTCAAATTGGATGTCTAATCTAGTACCAGTTTGGAAGTAAAAATAGTGACATCCGGCTTTGTGTCGATTTTCAAGACCTTAATAAGGCTTCACTAAAAGATCACCACTCTTTGTCATCGATGGAGTAGATCTTGCAAACTGTGGCTAGATCAAAAAATTTCTTGTTACTTGATGGTTTCTCAGGATACAATCAAGTATATTTCAAGGAAGGCGACCAACATAAAATGACATTTACGACCAAGTGGGGATCGTTTGCATATGCGAAAATTCCCTTCGGACTCTCAAATTCTAGTGTGACCTTTCAGTGAACCATGGACATTTATTTTAGGGGATTGATCGATTTGATCATTTTGATCATCTAGAACAGGTTTTCCAGAGGTGTCAAAAGTTCAGGATTTCTTTAAATCCCAAAAAATGTGTTTTTGGAGTACCTCAAGGTAAGCTACTTGGTTTCGTAGTATCCAAGGAGGGAATTGCAATTGATTCTGAAAGAGTGAGATCTATAATGGATTTACCCCTACCAGTGAATCAGAAGGGGTTGCAATATTTCTTAGGGAAGATTAACTTTGTCAGTCAGTTCATTTCAGACTTTGTAGGCATCGCAAGACCCATTATGTTGATGCTCAAGAATAACTTGATGTTCAAATGAACCCTTGAAGGAAAGGAAACTTTCGAGTAGGTAAAGATGGCTATTTTCACTGCTCCAATGTTGGCTAACTCAAACTTTTCTAAATATTTTTTGCTTTATGTATATAACGGTCAGCATAACATAGCTTTTGTACCCACTTGATTGCTTTTCACTCAAGAACCCTCAAGGGTTATGAAATCAGATACAACTTTGTAGAGAAGTAGGCTTTTTACATTGTTAAGAGCCTTAAGAAGTTCTGACACTTGGTGTCGGCTAATAAAATTACCATCTTGGTTGCTCACCCGAGTGTAAGGAAATATATTACTGATGGAGAGATAACTAATAAGAGAGCCAATTGGATCACCAAGATCTTGGAATACGATCTACACATCAGACTGACTAAGCTAGTTCGGGGAAGAGACCTTTGTGAGTACCTTGCATAGGAATTGAGTTTTGAGACTGACAAGGAGATTGATCAAGTCTACTCAAATTAGTTTGAGTCTGACACCTCCTCGGTGGTTGATCAGACGCGATATATGAAAAAGGGGCACTACCCAAGTAGTCTTCCATTCCACAAATGGAGATACTACCGACTGTAAGGCACTAGGTATGTATTAATTGAAGGGACTTTATTTAAAATAAAATATGATGGTGTCTTGCTCCAATGTTTAGATAAGCACCAAGCAGAAAGGGTTCTTACAAAATTCCATAGTAGTCTTGAAGGTGGGCATTTCTCCACTAAAACTATCACCTTGAAAATCATTCGAGCAAGATACTATTGGCCTTCATTTTTTTTAAAAGTGCACCATTTGGTGCATAAATGTACTCAGTGTCAATTTTTTGTTGGCAAGAGAAAAAATATGATTTTCCCTTAAGTCCCATTGTAAGTGAAGAGCCTTTTGCTCAACGGGGATTGGATTTTATCGGGATGATAAATCCCATCTTTAGTGTTGGTCACAAATGAATCCTCGCTGCAAGTGATTACTTCACAAAGTGGACAGAGGCCATCGCCCTAAAAAATGTTATAGAGGGTGAGATTGTCAATTTCCTCGAAGAGTTGGTGACTAGGTTTGGTTCACCAAAAACTGTTATATCTGACAATGCTCGGGCCTTTGTAGGTTCATGAATGTCAGATTTTTCTATTAAAAATGGGATCTACCTCAAGACTTTGTCAAACTATTACCCATAAGTAAATGGGTTAGCAAAGTGAACAAATAAAAACCTAATTACTTTAATCAAGTGCATTGGGTCTGAATGACAAAGAGAATGACACAAGCACCTATGGTCTGCTTTGTGGGTAGATCTAATCACACCGAAGCAGATCCTAAAGGAATCTCCCTATGAATTAGTGTATGGGTAAGAGGTAGTTTTACCTATTTCCATGGAACTCCCCGCTTTATAATTACTAAAAACCCTAGAAGTAGAGGAAAGCAACAAAATGGAGGTACGAATAGTAGAACCTCCTCAAGCTTGAGGAAGATAGAGAGCAGACCTTTGAAACCATGATTGGTCACCAACAAATGGTCAAACGATGGTTTGACAAGAAGGCTTTTGACCTAGTTCTCTAGGAAGGAAGCCTAGTGCTAAAATATGATGAGTGCACTACAAAACCAGGGCAACACACCAAATTCAAAGCCTGTGGAAGGGTCCCCTCTAAAGTAGCGTTTGCAAGGAAAGGAATGCATATGAGCTAGAAGACATGGATGAAAATGCTTTAGAGATACTGGTGAATGGTATTTATCTAAAATTGTTCCACTAAAGTACGTTATTCTTTAAAAAAATTACAGTTATGTACCATATGTAAAATTTTGCAAATATGTTTTAGTTTTAGAATAAGCCATGAGGGAAAACAAGGAACATAGAATAATTAAGAAAGTATTGTATTATATATTCATCAAAATTTACAAGTGTAATACAACCCAAGGCTCAAATTTTAACTTGAAGCTCTCTCAAGCAAAACCCAAAAAGAGTCTTTGAGCAAAAAGAGCAAAAAGGAGAAAAATGGAGGCATGTTACAAAAATATCATAAAGGTTAGGCCTCTAGCCATAGTTACGTGGGTGTGTTTCCCATGATCATTCTTTTCTTATTCTTCTTCTTCTTCTTCATTGATAGGAAAACAGGGGACACGACAACACACAATGTGCGGACCTCGACTCTAGTCTTTGTGATTGTATGGCAGAAGCTCAAAATGTTTCTTGAAGACCAGCCCAAGAATTATTTCCACACCATACTCCCACAAGAAGCTAGTCGTAGACAGAGACAATTCACGGTGAATTTTGAGGTCCATGGTGCAGAAGTCGCTCAAAAAGGGTAGCCAGGGAACGTCCACCCCATGATCAACATACCTATGAAGGTCCATTTCACTTGGAATGCCAACACCTAGAATGAAAACCTACACAATATCATTGAGGCCTCCCAACAGAGAGGCAATGAATATTCGGCGACACAACTCCACTATCTGGGGTTTGGCAATATTCAGGTCTAAGAGGGAGGCCACAAAGTGAGACATGACATTTCAATTGCTCCTCATCTAGTTCTTATCCTCAATAAAGTCCATGTCGACGACCCAACGAAATGTAATTACTCCAAGCCAGTCACACCTCTTCACTAGGTGCTTGATTCTATCAGCAATGATCTCCCTAGTGAAGGCATATTGTGGCCTTCATGGAAGTAGAGGAACAAGAGTGCCTAGGCCGGTAGACATGGCTAAAGCAGTAGAGTGAAAGACAATATAAAAATAGAGAAAAGGTTGGATAAACTTAAAAGGATTATTTTTGAATGAACATTGCCATAAGGTGGCATAGCTATTTATAGAAAAGAGGTGTCAAAAAACCTAAATAGAAGAAAGTCTATTTTTAGCCAGACAATAATGGGAAAATACCAAAGCAACTAGAGGACAAAAAATAAATCATATGAATAATCTGACATAAGGTCTAAAAATTAAATTTGGGCGTTGGGAGTAAATGCTCACATAAGTCAATTATCGACATGTGTCCTTTGCCATCATCAACATCAACTAGTTTGCATATGTGAAAAGACATAGATTAATGCGCTAATACCTGATAAATTAATGAGTGTCTTTTCAAGGGTACTTTGTATCACCTAAAAATGATTGGCATAACTAAAGACACTCTCTCCAAGACAATAAGCTTATTTGTGAAGAGAGGCGACGAAAAGGAATGTACTAATTCCATTCTTGTAGATTTTTTGGTATTCCTAAGGGATACAAATCTCCAAACCACATGTATCACCTCATTGGCAACATTTAATGGACCAATGATAATGATATAGCCTTAATTACATGTACATGTTAGGGGAATTAAATAAACCAAAAAGTAGGATTTTCTAAAGTAGCAAAAGACAAGTGGTCGTTTTAGTGAAAAAAATCTCTACAACTTTTGAAGCAGCCATGGTGAAGCCATCAACGATTTGTAGAAGAGCTGAGTCTTCGTCAAAAAAGCCTAGTTTCGTCAATATCTTTAGGTGAAACTCATTTGTCAATGCTCCAATGCTAGAAGATCAACCATTCATGTTTTGTAAAAAGGTGTTGGTAGATAGAGGTGTTATAAGAGAGGCGGTGTGGGATGCTACCGATAACATTTTTTATCCAAAATTGGAGAAAAACCCTAAGGGTCTTAAGGAGGGAGCATTTCAAAGAATGAAAGATTATGGTGCATTTGAGGGATTTTCCTCTTGGCTATGGAGATGTGGTTTTCTAGAATTTATGTTGCTTGTCATACATCTATGCCCAGAGCTAGTAGATGCATGTGCCATAAGGTTTGACAAAGAAACTAGAACCATTGTGTGCAGTAGGATCAAGGTCATGATTTCTACTGCGGCTATACGAGATATGTTGTGTATCCCTCCCAACTAGGGTGCCAATTCATTTAGTGAGGAAGATATGGAGATTTAATAGGAAGAAGCAAATGAGAGAGAAGGTTTCTATGAGGATGAGACAAAAGAAAGGCCATCAAGAGGTCGATTTATTTTTCCTTTAGTACTTAAAAATTTCAAAAGCAACACTAGATCTTTTCTCGATGTTGGCTTGGATTTTTGGCCTAGATAATGATGAGGAGGCCCATGCTTTCCAGATGGGCCTAGCTTTAATACTCAAACGAGAGAGAGGGAATAGGTATTATGAATTTTCTAACGTAGTAGCCAAAAATATGTTGGAGCAACTGAAGAATTACCATACTGAGTACAAATTCAAGTATTCTTTTTCTTGGCCCACTTAATTTTGCATCAAAATTTTGGGTTTCTGGAGAGAAATTTGCAAGTTTCCAGCCTCAATGAAAATGGTTTATGTCATCCAAATTTTGTATGGACCTATGTGTTGTCGAAAACATGTAATTATTACTAGTTTGTGAACCACTTTCTAAGGCGGGTGCTTCAAGAGCTATTGTTGCATCCGATGGGTTGTTTTTTTCTTGAGGTTGAAAATGGATCAAGGCTTCATCAAATTTGATGGATTATTTCTGTAGACATGGAAAATGTACAAGTTCATTTTGGCATGCCTGATCCTAATTATTAACAACGTTTCCTCTTAAATCAAATTCTCAGCATTTCATCACTTTCCATCCTTTAATTCAATACTTATTGGATTAAGTCTATCACCTCCTATGATTAAATTAATCAATTTAATCTAATTAACTTTACATTGCTATTTAATTAAATAAATAATTTTATTTGATTAAAATCTCTAAAGTCCTCTTATTAAATTAAATAAATTAAACCTTATTTGATTTAATCTAACACATTCCTTCTTAATTAAATAAATCAAATCATTTATTTAATAAATCATTTCTTCTCAATTTCTAACTTAAATCAATTCATAAATCTAAGTCTAAATTGTCACATCACCTAATTCTCCATTAAATTAATCAAAACATTGATTAAGTTAACCTTTTCACTAAAATTCTCTAAAGAATGCAAGTTGCACAATAAATCAATTACTTTGATTTATTAATTCCTCTATTTTCCCTCACAAAGCATCAAAAAAGAATATTCCCTCATTTGAATTTAAAAAGGCCAAGTGGACTTGGTCCTTCCAACAAGGCATTCAATGTCTCTTACATGTCCTTGTGCATTGAGCCAAGTGACATTAACTCCATTTCTTTCTCCCTCCAACATGTCACATTCAAAATTCAAATTTTAATCCAATGGCATTTATCATGCACATTGACCAAAATGTGTTCATTCCTCCTCCAATCACATGTGGACAAGTGGCACAATGCCATTGGATTATCTTTTATCCCACATTGCTTATTTTCACTCATTCTTCCAAGATTGAAATCTATAAATGAGAGACTCTTCCTCTCATTCAAACATCCACAATTTGAGTAAACTTACTATACTCAAATCCATCACAAATCCACAATTTACATGCAAAGTTACTCTCTTCAATTGAGAACTAATTTTGCTCATTGCTTCCAATCATCCATCAAATTTCATAGATCATAACAAGATTATGCTCAAATATCTTTGGAGATTTGACCATTGATTCAACCAACTCACATTTGCACATAGGAATTGGGAAAGGGCCAATTGCAACATATCATTGGCACCGATTCCCCCATGGGATCATCATTTTGTTTACTTAATTAGGACTAATCTTCATCTATTTTAGTTGTTCTTCCTTTGTTCCTATTTTAAGTTTATTAACAAATGGATTTAATGGGGAATCCCTCATTGTTTGCTTGCATTTAGATCTAACACTAACAATGTTTGATGTCTTTGTGCATTTGCAGGTTTAGGGGTTCACAATTTCTTCAGAGAGGATTTCACGTTCATCAGGTTTCATGGTTTTTTCAGAGAGCCTTTTTGAGTCCCCATATTTGTGACGGATAGGGTTTTCACGTTGGAGGCATGTCGTCAAAAAAATCTTGCCAACAATGCCTATGGTAGGGGAAGGAACAAGACAAAGTTATATTTGATTCCCCCTTGTATTGCCAATAGTAGGGTGATATTGGAGAAGAGAAAGACATAGAGGGAACTTACAAATATATTGGAGGCCCTAGGCTTAGTCATTATCTGTGGCACATGGGACTACGATCCAATGAATCTTTTCCATTTAAAACATGAGATTCAAGAGTATGTGGAGTCCAAGAAAAATCCGACTCAAGAAAAGACAAAATTATACATCAACCTAGCCCTCATACCAACCAAATGACTGAGGTGGTTGAGTTTCTATACACCGCAGACACAGTATCAGAGGAACTTTCTGATAAATAAAACCCTCAACAATCAAATGAAGTGGAAGGGGTGGTTGGAAATGAAGAAGATGGATTTCTAGAAGTTCCAACAAGAGATGGCATGCCCACATAAGTCGGTCGAAGAGTTTATCCCATACAATGAACAGTTCAAAGAAATTTATGACCGAGAGGCTGACTCCGATGACAACAACCCAGAGACCAGCCATGAGATAATAGAGGAGAAACTACCACGCTGTACTTCTCGATCATACAAAGGGAGAAGCTCTAAGAAAAAGGAATCACAAGTTGTGTCCTCTATCCTCCGCTAGTGTCCGAAGTAAGGGAAAGAAAACCCAACATTCCCCAAGAGAGTCGATTACAAAACAAGAGGGCCAAACTTTAGCGAGATCATTCGCTAAAGGATTGGAACACACCGGTTTGGGTAAAACAAAGAGAAGGCAAGTCCAAGACCTAGACATACCTGATGTGGCAATAAAACACAAATAAGTAGAGTCTGCTCTGTAGAATGTTTGGATGGTCGCAGTAGAGGTAACTCTCACTCCCCCTCTTCTTCCTACCTTTGCATCTATGGTTAATCCTTTGCCTCCATCTATTGAAGAAAATCCTCCACCCACAGACCCTGAGATTTTGGTTTTGAATGAGCCCCCTATTATTTTC
The DNA here is from genome assembly GCA_007115665.2 of Sequoiadendron giganteum. NCBI lineage: Eukaryota > Viridiplantae > Streptophyta > Pinopsida > Cupressales > Cupressaceae > Sequoiadendron > Sequoiadendron giganteum. Next base: position 471,912,146 of record CM021104.1, read on the forward strand.
AATACATCTTGTGATGTAGCCTCGTGTGTCGAGCGAGATGTATCTACTTCAACCACTATCAAATCTTTGATCGTACTATCTAGGGCCCAAGAAAGTTGAACCATCAATGTTGCTTGTTACCCTAGGTTTGTCCGCATTGAGACAAAAATCACCCATTCCACCTGCTTCTCTTTTTACTCCAACCGGTCCTTCTTGGGCCCAATCTCAATTTGGCATCCCATTTTTTTCTATGGTTATTATCCCATTCGCCTCCCCACATGCTCATACATACAAATTCTCCCCTTTTGTCACTCTTTTCAGTCTGCCCCCTAGTGCTTCTCTTGCAACATAGAGCATTGATACCCTACAAAATCTTCAAGAACATTTTGAAGCGACTAAGTAGGCCCGACAAGCCAGGAAGCAAAAAAGGATGTTGAAGAATGTTGAACTGTCAGCCGTCAAGAAAATTCAAACTTGTTTTAATGAAGAGAGAAATTATTTGTGGATCACTACCATGAAGTCGCTCGTATCCCAACCAGAAGGACAAATGAAAATGGAGGAGTACGACATCAAGGCTATGGGTTTGGATTTGAATGAAATTCACCCTTGCAACAAGGTGTATCTAGCCAAGACCACTTAGAAGGTAATATATATGGATTATGAGAGGTTGATCAGAAATTAAGGAAGTACGAGGTAGAGTTGGCGAATGTAAAGGAAGTAGTGAATTGGTTGCAGCCAAAAATTAGGGCCCGAGATGTCGAAATGACCTACATAATGCAGATATAAGATCGACTGGAGAAATCAACAAGATCTCTTGTGAACAAATTCAACTCTTTTTTGAGATTGATAGATTGAAAGGTGAACTCATAGTTGAGCACTAATTGAATGTAGAGTACCAACATGTCCAAGAAATCGTAAAGAGAGAGCTAGATGTTGTTTGATCTCAAGCCTCCGATAATGTGCAAAGGGCTCAGGAGGAAGCATAAAAGATAAGAAATGGCAGGCAAGAAGTCGAGTCTGCTCTACATGCTCATGATTAGAAGATCAGGAAATTAGGTTCTGAATCGAAAAGTGCTCTCAAAGAGAGGAACCAAATGGAGGAGAGTGAAAGCAAAAGAGGTTCAGTTGCACGAAGAACTAACAATTGCACAAAGATCTATGACTCTTCTTGTAAAAAGAAGGTTTGTATCTTCCTACTAGGAGCGAATCATAATTGCGATCGTCGTCCTAAAACTGGCCCTTTATTTTTTGAAGGATGCTCGAGAGATAACTGAAAGGGTTGGCCTACTGGCCGACCAAATTCTACAAGAATATGCCCTTGAGTAGCAGAATCCTAGAGTCTAATTTCTAAGTTATGTGTGAAAACCGATGAGGCTATGAGAAATGCAAGGATTCCAAATTGAAGGGATACCTCTAGCAAAGTAAGGGAATTCACCTACTATCACAAGGTAGCAACAAAGAGAAAGGAATGCTAGGTGGTGCTGAATAAAAGGGTCAACAAAATCAAAAAGGATTTTGGTGTCTTACATAGCTTCAAATTACCTCCTTTCCTTTCAACAAATGGAGATGTACTATCATTTGAGAATATTATAGAGGAAATTAGAAATAAGGTTCAGACTTCTGCATAACTCCTAGAATCAAGCACAAATCCCACTGCTAAAGACGTTGAGCATGAGATTCTACCATTCTCTTGTCTCTATTATGACCTGGGAGCTATTTCGGCAAGATGGGGATTTGTTTCCTTTAAATAAGTATTCCAAATAGATCAAGCATACAAGTTATTTTATAATCTTGTCCGATTGACTGATGCAGATTGAGAAATGTAGCACTCCGCTTTCTTCAAACTCCAGGAATAACCATAATTCTAGGTTCATGCCTCCATAAGCGAAGGTCCCCTATGAGTCACCAGAACTATGAAGAAAAATTTGGCCTTAGTTTTTTTTTTAATTTTTGGCTTTTACTTTTGGCTTCATGAGAATCCACGCACGAAAAGGATTTGGTTTGCGAAGGATGCGCAATGCGCCACGAAAAGTTGTGCTTTAGAATGTTTTCCTTTGGAGTTTGTCAGAGTACGCTTTGCTTTGTTCTTCAGGAAAAAGGATGTGAGTTGGTGCCGCCAAAGCCTCTTGATCAGTCGAAAAGACTTTTTCTAGACTATTTTCTAGGATCTGAGCATTTATGGGGGGCAATCTTGTTAAATATCTAAAGGATATTAATGCGGCAGTTGAGGGTTGACGAGCAAGATTATTGCAACCTAATTAAAGATCTGGGATTGGATTCTGAGCTATCAGGTGTAGACATTTTCAGTCATTACTTCTTAATGGAGTTGGTGGTTCTCTCTCCTTGACAACTATAATTGGAGGTGGCAATATGAAGAGGAGGTTCCAAAAGTTTTCCTTTTTGAAAAAAGTTTTCTTTAGTTTTTCAAAGTTATAGGAAGTATTTTCATTAAAGTTTACAAAATAGTGCTTCACTTTGGCATGTTATATCTTTTTTTTTGTTCAAACTATTATCGGATTGGAATCCAACCTTTGTTTTAAATTTCATCTGATATTTGAAGTACGAGTTATTTGGGAGAAATATTTGAAACTATGCATGATATGGCCTCTATCAATGTTTCCTTCTTAATATCTTTGTCTAGAATAGAACACTGTGTCTAGCTTAATCTGAATAGTTTGATTGTTTGATTTCCATGTTGTATGTTTGCATGATAAATTTATAATTTGTAGAAGTTGAATTATGTCATTGGACTTCTCTATCTTCTTTAAGGGTCATTATTTCCTCATGCTATGCTATATTAAGAGGAAGGGTTTACGTGGATTTTGAATGTTTCATGTTAACTCTTGAAACATCTATGTTTGGTCGAATCTAAATGAACACTTCATGTGGGTAGATTGAATGACTGTAATGTGCTTGTATCTAGCCTCTATTTCTCGTTCTCTTCCCAAAAATGAAGGGTTGTGGCATTCTGTGTCTATCATACCATTCATAGAAAAGAACTTGAGGTTTTTAAATATTGTAAAAGCATTGGTGCATTGCCACTTTTATGTTTTATGTTTACATTTCTTTCTACCCTTTTTCCCAAACACATAGAAGAGCCAAATTTCTAAAAAAATCCCAGAGGTATTCAGTGAGGCACATATTGTTCCCCCACTCACTGAATTTCCCATAAGACTCTCGAAGAGGCACAAGCTTTTATGATCAACAAATAGCAAAGTAACTAACTCAAAAATGCAAGGTTAATGTTTCTATAGGTCAAAATTTCTCAACCAACTTCATACGTGACTATTTCTCTTATTCCACTTGCTTCATACGCTGGAAAGAAAATGCAAAATAGACTTCTAAAAGATGTGCACAATTCATACTTTGGCACCACACATTATATCAAGAACCCTATTTATTTGGTTGTTGTTTGCAAAGACCAGGTCAAAGCTCTTATACATTGATATTCACTCTTCTTTCACATTATTTGACTATCTTTCCATGTTATTGTCATACTATGGTTTTCTTTATTCCCCATGCGCCATATTCTAGCAATACCCATGGTTTATATTAATTATCATTTAAACACTTCATGCAATGTTGTTTATGCACTACCATCAAATGATACACAGTTCCCTTTATTTTTGTGCTTTATACTATATGTTTAAGTTGTGCCTTATACATAGTATATGTTGTGCTTTATATGTTATGTGCTTAATAAAAATTTCAACGCTATTTTAAATCATCAACATTTATTATATATATATATATACATAATATAATATGTTTACATGTATCTATGTATATATATATCTCAACTTATAAGTTTTCATTATTCGATATTCAAATACACATACACATACACATATTCACATATTCCTCATAATAAGATATGCATATATAGATATATATATATATATATCAATATACTCACATGGACATTTCCTTATCGTCAATACATACACATATATTAATATATATTTATATATCATGCTTTGATATTTAAACACATATGCTCACAATTCCCATTGATCAACATATATACATGAAGTTTATATACATCCATTTTGTATGATCGATATTCCCATGCATATAGTAATCTATCCATGAGCATGCATAGATACGTCTATCTATGTATACTCATGCACGTATTTACTTATGTGTATGAGTTTATCGTAGACACATACATATATACATTTTATGTATATATCTGATCGATTTAATATAAACACACAAGGAAAAACTCAAACAAGACAAGAGAATCAATCACATAATCAAAAAGATTCATAGACAAGATCATAATGTCTTCTAAACCATACTCAAACAAGGCTAAGGATAACTTACCATTTCCAAGACTATTGACTCAACATCACTAAACTAGAGGTGAGTGTGTGAAAGCTCAGTTAGGCTCATTAAGGCTTTCCAAACCAAGTTCTTCTCCTGAGTGATATTTCCCCTCTCTTGCGGAGGCTTGAATCTATCTTTGCATCCAACTTAGTACATTGCAATAGTAGTTAGTTGAATCAGTTACAACCGTTTGCATCATATATTTCATAGACAAAATAATTATATAACATAAAATTGAATCAAAGATTCATTTATTATATTTCCAAGATACATAAAGCATAAACATATACATTTAAAGCATTTTCACTCAACTAGGTAAAAGTAAATAAGTAACAAAACAACGAGGTGTAACATATCTCCCCTTGTGAATCATTGTCCTCGATGATCTTAAGCATCACACATAGACATAATCAATAAAATATAACAAAACAATATTATTTTTTAAGAACTCTAAAAAGCATGTAAGACATGAGGAAGCTTTTGTTTAATCTCAACACAGTCTTCCCAGGTAGCTAAATATTTTGCATACTAATCCCATTGGATCTTGCATTGTAGAACCTCTTTGTTACACAATTGAATCTTACGTGTTTCGAGCACTTTGAGAGGCTTGATTGTTACCACCCCTAGATCCTGTACCTATAAAGCATTCCAATAAATGACATGATTATCACCTGGTATATAATTCTTAAGGTAAGAGACATGAAAGACATTGTGCATCCGGGTAAGAGCTGGTGGCAATGAAATTTGATATGCAACAAGGTTGATCACTTTAAGAACCTCAAAAGGACCTACGTAGTGTGGAGCTAGTTTGGACGACTTTTCAAACTTGATGGAACTCTTATAAGGCTTGACCCTTAACAAAACCTTTTCTCCTACCAAGAAATTTTTGGTTACCCACTTCGAATTTGCATAACGTTTTTGCCTTTCATTAGCTTCTGCTAATCTTTGCTTAATAATTCCAACTTGCTGCTCCATTTCTGATAACATCTTTGGCCCTAGGATTATCCTATCTTCTAGCTTATGCCAACTTATAGGAGTTCAAAATTTTTGACCATACAATGCTTTGAATGGAGCCATCTTGATTGTAGAATGATAAGAATTGTTATATTCAAACTCAACCAATGGTAGGTAATCTTGCCACTTGTATTGTTGATCCATCCAATACATCCTCAGTATCTATCTTCAAGTACCTTGTTAACCCTTTTAGTTTTACCATTTTTTTTTGTATGATACGTTGAACTTATATTCAACTGGGTACCAAGTGGCAAAAACAAGGTTTTCCAAAACCTAGACGACACACAAGCATCCCTATCTGAGATGATCTTCTCAAGAATCCCATGCAACCTAAACACTTCTTGAATAAATTTTCACGCTATGACAAGAGCTCCATCAGTTAGATTCCTAGGAATAAAATTTGCTACTTCATAAGCTTATCCACTACCACAAGAATGGAATTATGCTTGTTCCTATACATAGGTAGACCTTGCATAAATTCCATTCTTATGAATTTCCACTTACTCTCAAGAACATCGTGAGGATAAAAAAGTCCTACAGGGTGATGATGTTCTGCCTTCACCCTTTGACACTCTAAAAAATATGCTACAAACCTAGTAGCATCCCATTTCATTCCCTTCCAAAAATATAATGGCTTCACATCATCCAACATCTTAGTCACACTAGGATGTCAAGAGTATGGTGCATTGTGAACTTTTTTCCACATGAAGTTCCTTAATTCTTCATAATTAGGCACATATATTCTTCCTTTAAACCTTAGTAATCCACTAAGTTCAAAATGGAATCCTTCATACCTTGTGCCTTACGAATTATATAAGAGTTATTTCTTGACTTGCTCATAGTATTAATCACCTTGGATTTTTTCAACACTTGGCCCTTGAAGTTAAATTGAGTTGATGCCATTGAAGTGATATGCCTCCTATGACTTAGGGCATCAATGATCCAATTCTCTTTTCCCTTGATGTATTTAATGTTGAAGTTGTAATCAGTTATTAGCTCCAACCATCTCCTTTGTCATGCATTGAGGTTGGTTTGGGTGAACAAATACTTTAGACTATGATGATCAATCTTTAGTTGAAAAGGTTTACCCATCAGATAGTGTCTCCACATCTGCAATGCGTGGACTACTACTGCTAACTCCAAATCATGTGATGCATATTTTTTTGTCATATAGATCTAGCTTCCTTGATCCGCAAGTTATGAATCTCCCATCTTTCATTAAGACTCCACCTAAACCTTCACTCGATGCATCCGTGATGACAGTAAAGTCGCCATTTGGATTAGGTACCTTCAAGATCAATGTTGTAGTCAACTTCTCCTTGAGTAGGTCAAATGTTGCTTGACATTTCTCAGACCACTCAAACTTATTCCCTTTCCTCTATAATGAAGTAATAGAAAAAGATATCTTGGAAAGGTTTGCAACAAACTTTTGATAGTAACCTACCAAACCCATAAAAATTCTAACCTCAAGTACTTTTTTTGGCACTAGCCACTCAAGTACCACTTTTATTTTAGTTGGATCCACTATGATTCAATTAGTTGTAATCATGTGACCTAGATACTAAAATTCCTTCTAGAAGAAGGTGCATTTAGAGAGTTTCCCATATAGATTATGCTCTCTTAACTATTGAAGAACAATCTCTAAATGTCTACAATTCTCTTCTTCATTCTTGGAATAGATTAAGATATCATCTAGGAAAACCAATACAAACCTATCCAAGCAATCCCTAAATAAATTATTCATCATGTTCATGAAAGTTGCAGGTGCATTCCTAAGTCCAAAAGGTAGTACCGTGAACTCATGATGACTGTATCTAGTCCTGAAAGTAGTTTTGAAACTATCCTCATCCTTGATCCTCAGTTGATGGTAACCTAATCATAGATCAATCTTTGAAAAAACTGTTGCTCCTTACATGTGATCAAAAAGATCATCAATGCATGGAAATGGGTAGTTATTCTTTATTGTAGCTTTGTTAAGCATCTACTAATCAATACACAAGCACAATGTACCATTTTTCTTCTTCATGAAGATCACTGGTGCTCCCTAGGGTGAAACACTAGGTTTTATTAGCCCTTTGGACAACAACTCCCGCAGTTGTGCTTTAAGCTCCATTAGTTCCATTATGGTCATCCTATAAGGTGCTTTGGATATAGGTTTCATCCTTGGTACCAGGTCAATGGTGAAATCAAACACTCTCTTGGGAAGCATTCTAAACAGTTCTTCTAGAAAGACATCCACAAATTTATAAAGGATAGGATATTTTTCCATATCTATTTCTCCAGATCCCACCACTTCTCCTTATTTGGCATCTAGGGAGTCTTTTGGTCGATAATAAACAACATCATCTTGAGAAATTAATTCCTTGCATTCCTCAAGTTTTTCCATTTTAACTGCAAAGAGTTGACATCCTTTCTTCTTTTCCCTATGCATATGCATAGTTGATATCTATCACAATTTCATTTCTCTAGGTGTTCCTTGCAATGGCATGCTTGATTACTTAGGTTGTCTAAGCACTCTACAATTTTAGCATGGAAATCCACTTTAGCCTATGCTTCCAAAGCCAATTCATCCCTAAGATTGTTGCAAGAATGGAAAAGGGAATGAAGGTGTTGTCATTGATGTCAACTAGTCAATTAGTTATCTACTGGTTGTTATTGTCATTAGTGTCATGGTTACAAGTTTGATTGCATATGTTGAGGATATTGAGAAAATTGTTTTAAAGAAATCTTACAGGAATTCAGTTGTTGCTTCGGGTGATGATCTGGTATTTGCCCCTATGTTCGTGCAATTCAGATGTTGGTCATGGTTATTGAAGGTTTCTATATCTATATTTTTGGTTGTTGGTTCGTTGTGAAGTTTGAGTTGTGTTCACCAATTGTGAAATATTTTTTTATGTGTTCTAGTTGAGGTCCGAGAGAAAATTTGTTGGTCTGGATTTCTCTTTGATGAAGTCTTTTGACTTGCGGTTCTAGAGTTAAGATTTTTTTGTTGCATTGAATATATTTTTGGTTTATGGAAGTTTCAAGCTTAATTGTTCTATGTTTTTTACACTAGTTTGGTTGAATTTTTGTTAAGCATTATCTTTGAAGTTGTTGAAATGTGTTGGATCTAATTTGGGTCCTAGTGAAGCGTGTGTTTGGGGCACCCTCATTCTAATTCCACTCTAGGATTTTTAGCACCGACCTAATTTGAATTTGAATTGAATGGATGACTTTGGATCTTTTTCAAGGTTGGAGATAGTATAAATACAGGATGAGCTAGTAATGAAAAATGTACAAGAGAAAAGAAGTAGGATAAGTGAAAGAGTAGATGCAAAATTGATGCTATTCAAAAAGTGTGTGTGAGTTGTGTGTGGCATATTAGTGCGAAGCTTAATGCTGAGTTTATGGATGCAATGATTTGAAGGCAAACTCTATCATTCATGCAATTTGATCAAGTAATTATGGTGGAATTCTTTGTTGCATTGGGATTGTAGTATCTCTGTAACAAGTCCTCTTTGTCTTCTTTGAATCTCTGTGGCAATGAGCCCTCTGGGTTGTAGCCCTGTTCGACAATAAGTCCTTGTTTCAGATAATGAGCATGTTTGTAATTAGTTTTGATATTCTCTATAGTGTGAGTTAACCCTCGCCGTGGTTTTTCCATCATTGAGTTTTCCACGTAAATCTGGTGTTATTGTGCTTATGTGTTGGAATTTAGTTTTTGCATTGGCATTTAATGGTTAATCATTTAAGAATTTTTAAGTATTAGTTTTAGTGATTGAATTAAAGGTTAAAATATGTGACAACTGATTCAACCCCCCTCTCAGTTGTCCTATTCAATAATTGGTATCAAAGCTCAATCCTTTGGAATAAGTTTTAACATCTTGAAGGAGATCTTGGTAGGTTGAACTAAATGGTGAGGGGATATGACTTGGAAGAAGAATTAAGAACAAAGACTTCAAAATCTAAAAATGAAGATCTGAAAGAAAATGCCAAAGAAGCAGGTGAATGTATTCAAAAACTAAGGAATTAGATTCAAAAGTTCAAGTTGAAACATAAAGAAGTTAAACAGGAACTAAAGGAAGCAAAGGATACCATTGAAAATCTAAGATTGGAACTTGAAGACAGAAAAAGGATGGAAGAAAATCTAAAATTGGAAATTGAACAAGGCAAAATAGAGGAAGGATGCTTGAAAGAAATTATCAATCAGAAGACAAAAAAATGTGATAAGCTTGAACAAGAAGTAGTAACCCTAAAAGTTGATCTAGAAAAAGAAAAAACTCATAAAGAAAGGTTTAAGACAATTTCTACAATGCTCGATGAGTTGATTTCATCTTAGAAACCTACAAAGGATAAAGGTGGTCTAGGACTTCAAGAAGGACAAAGCTCAAGAACTAAACCAACTTTCAACAAGATAGACAATCAAAGGAAATTTCAAGGCAAGAATCAAAGGATCAATACTAGAAGGATACCCATCCGACAACCTAATGCTCAAAGGTACCCATATTTTAATGGATTTTGTTTCTCATGCAATACATTTGGGAATAGAGCAAAAAAATGTAGAAGTAGGATGAAACATAATAAAATGAGTTAGAATTTTGGATTCTTTGCTGGAAAATTTTATGTTTGCAACAAGTTTGGACATAGAGCTATCGAATGTAGGAGCCAAATGATGATGAATTGATTTGATACAAATAGAAGAATTCAATCCTTCCAAGGCTATTGTTACACATGCAATATCTTTGGACACAAGGCTAGTCAGTGCAGAATAAAGATAAAAGAAAATTCATTTGATCTTGGATATGTTATGTGTTATTCTTGTAACAAACCAGGACATATCTCAAAATTTTGTTGGAACAAATTTGGGAAGAAAACTAATCCGAAATAAAAGAACAAGCCTATGAACAAGGGAGATCCAAAAGAAGTAAGGAGAAAAATGGAAAAAAATGGAGAAAGAAGGAAGAACCTGAGAACAAAGATGAATTAACCCTGTATCTGCATTTGGTGCAGATTCCTCTTCTAAGAACTAAACCTAGTGATGGTTTTAGGGGGATAAATCACAAAAAAATATAGAAAACCCATGATATATGAGGTGTCATGCGATGACACATGGATATGTGATGTGAATCTCTATTTTGGAGGAATTGAAGAAAATTCTGGCAAATAAAAATATCATTGGATCAAAATAGGTATTCAAAAATAAGTTGAATGGGAATGGAGAAGTTGTCAGAAACAAAGCGAGGCTTGTGTGTAAAGGCTACTCACAAGTAGAAGGTATAGATTTTTAAGAAAAAAATGCTTTGATAGCAAGAATGGAAGCTATAAGGATGTTCTTGGTATTGGATTCTTATAAATATTTCAAAGTCTATTAGATGGATGCCAGGTTAGCATTTCTGAATGGTGAGCTAGAAGAATTTTACATGGAACAACCAAAAAGATTTCAATTAAAAAATCAATCAGATATGGTGTGCAGATTGAAGAAAGCTCCTAAAGCTTGGTATGCAAGGTTAGACAAGTATTTGATTCAACAAGGATTTAACAAAGGTACATCAGACAATAATTTATACTTTAAGATCGATAATGACAAAATATTGATTGTAGTTGTATACGTTGATAACATTATCTTTGGAGGAAATGAAAAGATGTGCAAGATGTTTGCAGAAGAAATGCAGAAATAATTTGAAATGTCTATGTTTAGGGAGATGACTTTCTTTCTTGGGCTACAAATTAATCAAATAGAGAAATGAATTTTTATTTCACAATCTAAGTATGTGGGAGAGATGTTGAAGAAGTTTGGGATGAATGGTTCCAAATAGGTATGTACTCCTATGGTGACTGGTTGCAAATTAGGTAAAGATGATGATTCACCTAAGGCTGATCAAAGCAAGTATAGATCTATGATTGGTGGATTACTGTATTTGACTGCTACTCAACCATATATTATGCATGTAATTTGTCTTGTAGCTAGATTTCAAGAAGATCCGAAGGAAACATATGTTGTTGTTAAAAGAATATTCAAATATTTGAATGGAACTCTAGATTATGGATTGTGGTATCTTAAAGCTACCGAATTTACACTTAGTACCTATATAGATGCAGATTGGGTTGGATGTATAGATGACATAAAGAGTACAAGTGGTGGTGCATTCTTTCTTGGATGCAAATTGGTGGCATGGTTGAGTAAGAAGCAAGATTCAATTTCCTTGTCTATTGTTGAAGTTGAGTATATTGTTGTTGCATCTTGCTATACACAAGTTCTATGGATGAAACAAGCATTGAAAGATATCACAGTGCTATATGATGATGCTATTTCTATCTTCTATGATAATACAAGTGCAATTAACATTTTGAAGAATCCTATGATGCACTCAAGGACAAAGCATACATCTATTAGATATCATTTATTGAGAGAGAAGGTCCTGGATAATGCGGTAAAACTTGAGTATGTTCTGATGAAGGATCAAATTACTGACATTTTCATGAAGGCTCTTCCTAAAGATACTTTTTAGTATTTCTAAGAGAAGTTAGGGGTTATTGCCCCTCCTTTCATAAACTAAGATGCATATGGAGATGCATCAGTCTAGTGGATTCATGGTTCTATCTTTTTGGATTGATATTTTGGTGGCTACCTCTCAAGGGGAGCAGCTAGTTTCAGGTGTTGTCATTGTGAGTATTCTATTTTTATGTCAAAGGAAAATTCAATGAACATATCTTTTTCCTTTACCATTGATGTCAAAGGGGGAGAGAAAGAATTTGAAAAGGAGAGAAAGCTAATAAAAGAAAGCAGGTAATGAGGAAAATGATCTTTTGAGGCATGAGGAAGATGATATTTTGAGGCAAAGAAGCAAAAAGGAAAAATATTGGGAAGTATATTCAAAACTGGTATGGTGTCTTTGATGGTTTTTCACATCATGTGTTGTCATCAATGACAAAGGGGGAGATTTTTGCACGAATGGAAAATGAATGAAGGTGTTGTCATTGATGTCAACTAGTCAATTAGTTATATTTTGGTTGATGTTGTCATTAGTGTCATGGTTACAATTTTAACTGCATAAGTTGAGGATATTGAGAAAATTGTATTAAAGAAAATTTACAGGTGTTCAGTTGTTGCTTTGGGTGATGATCCAGTATTTTCCCTTATGTTTGTGTAGTTTAGATATGTTGGCCATGGTTGTTGAAGGTCGCTATATCCAAATTTTTGGTTGTTGGTTTGTTGTGAAGTTTGAGTTGTGTTCACCAGTTGTGAACTATGTTTTTTTGTGTTCTAGTTGAGGTCCGATAAAAAAGTTGTTGGTCTGGATTTCTCTTTGATGAAGTCTTTTGACTTGCGGTTCTAGAGTTAAGATGTTTTGGTTGCATTGAAGATATTTTTGGTTTCTAAAAGTTTTGAGCTTAATTGTTCTATGTGTTTTACATTGGTTAGGTCAACCTTGTGTTAAGCACTATCTTGGAAGTTGATGAAGCGTGTTGGATCTATTTTGGGTCCCGGTGAATTACGTGTTTGGATCACCCTCATTCTAATTCCACCCTAGGATGTTTGGCGCTGAGCTAATTTGAATTTGAAATTGGATGGCCAACTTTGGATCCTTTTCAAGGATGGAGATAGTATAAATATAGGATGAGTTAGTAATGAAAAATGTACAATAGCAATGAAGGAAGATAAGTGAAAGAGTAAATGCGACATTGATGCTATTCATAAAGTGTGTGTGAGTTGTGTGTGGTAGATTAGTGTGAAGATTAATGTTGTGTTTCCATATTTAGTGATTAGAAGGTGAACTCTATCATTCATGCAAGTTGATCAAGTAACTATGGTGGGATCCTTTGTTTCATTGGAATTGTAGTCTCTCTATAACAAGTCCTCTTTTTCTTCTTTGCATCTCTGTGGTAGTGAGCCCCCTGAGTTGTAGCCCAATTGGATAACGAGTCCTTGTTTCAAGCAGTGAGCCTGTTTGTAACCAGTTTTGATATTCTCTATAGTGTGATTTAACCCTCACAGTGGTTTTTCCCTCATTGGGTTTTCCACGTAAATCTAGTGTTATTGTGCTTATGTGTTGGAATTGAGTTTTTGCATTGGCATTTGATGATTAATCATTTAAGCAATTTTAAGTATTAGTTTTTTTGATTGAATTAAAGGTTAAAATCTGTGACAACTGATTCACCCCCCCTCTCACTTGTCCTATTTAACAAAGATGACATCATAAGATCCTAAGGGGGCTACATATAAATTTACCTCTATAGAGAAACTTGGAAGTTCTCCCCTTTCTTTAAAAAGACATTGCCTCACCTCAACTCCTATCTGGTTTCCAACAAAAAATTTCATGGCTCTAGTATCAATAAGAATGAAAATAGGTATACCAAAACAAATTACCTGGAGTTTTTATCAGAGTGATTTGCTACCTAGCTTGTCGATTGTCCAAAGCTGCATGGGTCTTCTGTTGGAATACAATGCGTTGGGAAGGAAGAGGATTTCCTTGAGGTTGTGATCCTGATGGTTTGCTGGGACAATTGATGGAAAAATGATCCCCACCACATGTGAAGCATCCTTTCACTGGTCCCTTCTTGCAAGCATTTCAGTATTACTGGAATTCCCTCCAACGTTGTTGTAGTTGTTATTGTTGTTGAAATTGTTTTCTTTGCAATCCTTTCTTGGTTCATTCCAATTGTTACGAGGTCCTTTGTCTGCTTGCTTTTGAGAATCCAACCCTCCACTAGACTTCTTTGGAGTTTGATTACCTGGAGGCCCACCAAAATTCTTTTGATTCCTCTCTCGATAGATCAATATAGCTTTAAGCTTTTTCTCTTGCTTAACTACCATCTCATAAACCAATTCCATGGTTGCTAGACTATAAATTTCAACCTCACCACCTATTTGATTATTCAGCCCCATGATGAAATTCCTGATTCAAAATCACTCATTTGCTTGATACATAGGTATGTACCTTAGAACAAGAGTGAATTTCTCCTAGTACTTATTCACCAATGAATCTCCTTGCTTTAGATTCTAGAAATCAGTGAGCTTTTGGTTATGATCCTTCACTTTTTTTAATCATCTTTGGAATTTTTTGAATGGCTTCACAAATTCTCCTTGAACTTGGTATACCAATATGGACTCTTTCCTTAAAATATTTGGGTTCAATTGATGTCATTATGATTTGAACATATATATTTTACAATAAGATGACACTCTCACAATTTTGGTTCTTTATGTTGATGACTTGTTGATCACAGGGATTCACTCATCCACCATCAAAGTAGTGAAAACTATTTTGCATGATATATTTTTTATGTCAAACCCAAGGGTATTTTACTTTACTTCTTGGGAATTGAGATCACTTAGTCATCCTCTGGCATCTTCCTTGAAAAACCTAAGTATGCTCTTGATATGCTCTCTAGATTTCACATGGATGACTATAAGCTTGCATCGAATCCATTTCTATTAGGGGTCAAACTTGAGGCTAAGTGTTCTTCACCCTTATTTGATGGAAATTTATATGAAAGCTGTCTACTTGACTCATATGAGGGTGATCCCACAATGTTGGTTTACATTCTGGGGGATTCTGTTTTTTGCTAAAATCACATATTTTTAGAAAACATAATGATTTAAGCCTTAAAAAATTCCATTTAAAGGATTCCAATTGAAGAAGGTTTGATCAAACCACCTTAGATCAAACCCCCTTGAATAGAACCATGCTAGTTTTAAACCATACCTATAACGGAGTCTCCTTTACACCTATCAAAATGTTGATAAAAAATAAAATTTTATTTACCTTTTGGGGGATCAAATGAATTAATTTAAAATTTATTTTTGTAAGTATGTAGTCCTTATTATAAACTTCCCAAAAAGTATAATTTTAAATATATTTAATTTTACTATTATATTTATTTTTTATTTCTTGTGAATGTAGGTTTTTCACTGAAAATCAAGCTCTATGTTTCTGCACATGAAAAAATAGAAGATTATCAAAATCAAATTTTGAAAAATATCAGTGCACTAAATATTGAAATCCTTGCCCCAACAAAAAAATAAAAATTCGATACATACAAAAAAATTTATGTTGTATACAATCCACCTATGTCTAAATTGTAACTGGTTTGACTTCGAAACTTGATTAAGGAAAAAATATTCAATAAAACACTATGAAACGAAATGAAAGTGCTAGATATCGTAGTTAGAGATCTAAATTCAAAAAAAATAGAATTTTATCCTTCATAGAAAAAAAATTATGTTGTATATGGTGAGCATCACTTCTTAAAAATGGTGTTTACTGAAAAAAAACTAGTTTTCAAAGGAGATGGAGAAAGAAGTGAAATTTGATTCCAAAAAAATTGACAAAAATATATTTATAATCTACAGACAAAATGTCACAAATCACTAATTTGCATCATCTTCAAATTCCTCATGGTTTAGCCGCTATAGGTACCCAAAAGTGAAGATTTAATTAGAAAATATTAGTTCCATGTCCAGTTTGGCCAAAAATTGTAAACCAATATTGTGGGATCACCCATGAGACCAAAATTTCATATGCTATGGGAATAGTCTTTAAATTCATGCAGGATCCACATAAGTTGTACTGGAAAGTAGCTAAGTGAATTCTCCACTACATTCACAATACTCACAGTTATGGGATTTAGTATGCAACATGTGTGGATATTAACTTGATGGAATTTATAGATTCAAATTGGGTAGGTGACTCTTAAGATTGCAAGTCTACTTCAAGGTATTACTTCTCACTTGATTTCAATCCACTTTGTTGTTCAAGCAAGAAGTAGTATGTAATTTCTCTTTCATCTATAGAGGTTGAGTATCAAGGGCGATTAATGCTACCACTAAGGCTATTTTTCTTTAGAATATTCTTACTGAGATTGAAAATTCCTACAATCATATTTTGTGATAATCAAAGTGTGATAAAAATATCAAGGAATCTAGTCCATCATTAGTGGACTGAACACATTGAGATTCATATGCACTAAATCTAAGATTTGATCAAAGAAAACATCATTGATTTTAAGTATTGTCCTACATCAAAGTAGATTTTAGACATCTTCACCAAAACCTTCATTGAGAGATTGAGAGTGAGTTCCTTCATCTGCGATATTTTTTAATATTTTTTAGGGCTACAATAGGTGTCTAATTTAGTGGGGGCTTTTGACTCTCTCTCTCTCTCTCTCTCTCTCTCTCTACTTTGGGGGTTATTTTCTCTCTTTTGGGGTATTGTTCTTATGGGGAAATTATTTTTATTGGGGGATCTCTTTGTACATGGGTACCTCATCAAGTTTCATTTTTTGGGACCCATATTTTCACCTACCTAAGCTATGCTTAAGGGGGGGTGTTAGAGTAGGTTTTTTATTTTCCTTATGTTATGGGATTATTTTTTTCTTGCACATATTATTAAGCTTTCATAGGTCAATTAGACTTGGTTAATATGAGACCACATGACGCAATCCATTAGCTACATATGTTTCTCTCTCCACACATGGGTAGTTGAGTCTCACACCCTCTTTTGGATTTACATGCCATCTCTCATAATCATTAATTTTTTATTTGAGTAGGTGCTGCCATATGTTTTGGAATTTACCAAGTAGTAAAACCTCCCACCTAGTATGGGTAGTTGGATTTAATGCACCTCTTTGATGTATTTGCCCATTTTTTGCTAAATAAAAAATACTCTACTCTCACCTCAACTAGTTCAATGAGAGTAACATGAGTATTCTCAAAATTCTCTTGTATTTGTCTATATTTTCTCTCTTTCAAGATAATAAATCCTTTTTTAATATTTTAATCTTCAATCATCTGTCGATTATAGTTGCATTGATCTATGAACGACAATAGATCATGGCTCGATTCTCTCTTCTCGCATAATTTAACACCACACACATGGTGCCTATGTAGGTCTTGTGTAGGTGCCACAAATATGGTTCTTATATAACACACTTATCCCATTGCTTACACAAACACCATGCATGCATAATGATTTCTCTATAATTACATAAATATCATGCAAGCTTGGAACCTATGTTATGATTGCATAAATACCATATAAGCATGGTGCTTGCACACAAATCTCCCCCTCCTACCATAGATATATCCTCTTTGTCCATCATAATCATTCATTTTTATCTCATTCAACCATCCCATCACATATCCACTAATCATCATATCTATTTCATCCTTCCCATCCTTATCTATTTCTCCTTAACATTCATATTTTAACTCTCTTTCTTCATCATTTTCAATTCCTTCCTCCATCACTTAAATCCATATCTATTCACTCCTTTACTCATATTAGTTTCATCCATTTTGAGAGCACACCCATGCTCTTCAAACCTACTCATCCTCTCAAGGGGATATCCCATCATCTAATTCAATCCTAAATCCATCTAATTACAAATCTAAAGACTGTTTAAGCATTAGAACATCCTTCAAATCCAATCTTAATAAATCAAATCAATCAATCCTCACATTATTTTCAAGATATATTATTTCCATATCAATAATGTTATTAATCAATCCTTATATTGTTCTCAATATATATCATTCCCACATCAAAAATATTATCAATACATTAAATCATTGATCCTTAATCTTTAACACTTTTGGCATCATCTATCACCAATTCCATACTACCAAGTGCATGTATCTACTTTATTTTAAATGAAATCACCTCTTATAATCATAATATTTCAAATAAGGGAAAAATGTAGACACCCCAAATTTGCTCCAACTATTTTGCATCAATTTCTTGCAAATTAATTAAACGAATTATTATTTATTTAATTTATCTAATTATCCCCAAACTAACTATTCTTCACCATAGATTAATTAATTCAATGAATTTAATCATTCAACCAATGTCACAATTAATCCCCTTCACATCCCTAATGTTGATTAATTAAATCCACTTATTTAATTAACCTTAGTTCAAAATTCCTCCAACTAATCAACTATATAATACATACTTAATTGATTAGGCTAATTAATCAACTTCTCATATTTTCTTCTAATTTAAAAGTTTGACTCATACCACTAAAAACCAAAAATCTTGTCCTCTAATCTCCACCATCAATTTTATACCCAAGGGGCAATTTGAACCCTCTATCTTCACACATACCCTATCAAGATATTTGTTCCCACTCCTTTCTCACACATGTGTGAGAAAGAAACATGTAGAAATCTTGACCATTCCAAACTCAAATATGTAGCCTCCACATACTTCCTCCATCTCTTACCACTTAATTTCATCTCATTCCATCTTACATTTTAAGAAAATACCATCCCTTCATCAAGCACATCTCATCTCCTTTTTCCACTTGTCAAGAGGCTAGGATGTACACCCATGCAAAGCAATCCTAGCCCTTGATTTCATCCTTCAATATCCACCCTCTATGTCCAAATTGGAGATTCTACTTAAGGAAGCTTAGGCGTACCCAAAGGAAATTATCAATCATCATTCATAGTACTTAATTGATGTTAAATTACAAAATCTCAAGCAAAGAGCATCCACATTGCATCACTACACATCTAATAAGGTCAAATGGAGGTATAATGTTATTATTTTGTTACATATCCATTGATTTTTAACTTCCACTTTTACCATAACTAAGGGTGTATGTCTTAGTTGAGTTTGAGTTTCATTACTTGGTTGTGCATATGACTCCTCTCATTTTTTGCTCAAATTTGGAATCCACACTAACTTCAATAAAGAGGATGCCTATGAAGACAATAATTAATTTCAACACTAGGTTCTACAAGACATGAAATATAATTCCTCAAGACATAAGACCTATCTCTACAATGGTATTTCTATATTTATTAAAATATTTAAGGCTTTAAACTAACATGATTCTCCAAACCATGGAAGTAATTGGCTTACCAATAGCATATTACATTATTGTTAGAGCAAAAAAAATCTAATCTAGGTCGGAAAGGTTGCACCTAAAACAATTGTACATTAATTTCTAGATATTTATGCACTTGTCTAGATGCCTATGCAAATGCCTAGCCCTCTTTTAGACCCTATTCTCAAGATATCTCAAGCTGCCTTGAAAACATCCAATGAATCAAATGAAGTAAAATACATATTAAGGACCATGCCAAATGATTTAGCTCTAAAGAAGATTGACTAAGCTACACTCTCTCATATAATATTTTATCATAATAATATGTAGGCCCCCAAATAATCACAAGAGATGCCCTAACTAGACCCAAAATTTCCAAAATGATACTATTCATAGGCCACTATAGAAAATTCCTCCAAATAATCACAATAAATACTTTATTCTATTTAAAATAATATGGTATAAAGCCAAACCATGTAGTGCTACCCATGTTTTTCTCCCCATGCTCCTAATGGTTGTCCTAAAGGAACAACTTAACAAGATTTATTGGTACAAAATGTATCTTTGGTTGCTCAAATGTAGGGAGTTTCTCTTAAAACTGACCAAGCAACTCCTAATCAAGCCATTCTTTCCTAGGATGAAGATGAGGATTATGCCAACAGTGAGGTAGCTTCTATAATAGGTAGATATCAAGTGTAATTATATTGCTTAACGAGATCTAAGAAAATAACACTAGAATAGAAATAAAAAAACTAATTAGGTGAGCTCAAGTGGATAGGATACACTCTTCATTACCTCAAAGAAAGCATACCACTATTTTTAGGTAGTAGGAGAATGTTTCTAATCATATGCAACCCAATGTTACCATTTATTTGAAGAGTCATGAAATTAATGTGTATTTTAAACTCAAAAGACATAATCAACTACACTTTTCAATATTGTTGATTAGATGAAAAAGGAAGTTCAAAAAATGTTTTAAGTCTAGGAAATCCTTTAAATACTAGAATAAATTGATTTTTAAGGATACCTTAAAATAATATAATAAAATAAAATAAACTATTTCAAGAAAAATAACTCAAGACAAACAACATGATGTCCTCCAAGTAACCAATTCAAACATGGGTAGGACTAAACTTCCCATTTTACTTTACTTTGGTTACTGATAAAAAAATATTACATAGTTATATGATAGACTTAAGGGCCAGTGCCTTTGTAATCCCTAAATGAGTACCTAATACTTTAAGTTTAACCTTTGTAGCACCTAATTTTTAATGGTGATTTATTTCCAAGTAATACATTTTTTTTGGTCTTGAAATTGGTGAATTGTACATGTTTTAGCTAACATTGTCATCTAAATATGATAGAGTTTTTTGTATGTAGCGTATATTCAACTTGTGCATATTGTTTAAAAATATTTTTTTTCATAAGAGCAACTACTGGAGACCAATACAATCTTATACAAGAACTTATTAGAGACTAATACAATCTCCTTATGAGAAAAGACACTAAAAATTACCTATGGAATACCACAAATCAATAATTAGAAATCTACTTATTTAGAAACCACATCCAAATTAAAAGCCAATTGTGAAAAACTAAAATGCACAAATTAGAATTATATCGTAAATATTTTAATTTCTTATAATAGAATTCAATCACCATAGTGTTTAATCTAGTTTGGGCTCAATTGCTTGAATATTATCCAACTAGTTTTTAATCTAAGTAAATCAAATGGTATTCAAATTTTTATTGTTTAAAATTAAGGCTTGATCATCCCTAATACGACAAGAAATTTTATAAGTTTTGTTATGAATGCCTACCATTTTATATTATTTTTTCCTCTAATATGATGGCATTTCCCTCTCAATTGCTAATTTGGGAAAATGTGGTGTGACAATCAATATAATTATAAGAAATTCAAGAAAAATTGCACAATGAAAAACATAATTATAAGTAGTTTAGGGCAAGGGTATGTGATCATCCACACAATTATAAATACTTTATGAAAAATATGTGTTCAGCCTCGTAAAACTTACCACTTTTATGGGTTACATTGTCAAAAACTTAATGTGGAATTGTATTAAGCAAAAAATTCTCTTTATTCACTCAATAAATTTTCATTCATTTATTTATTGCGTTGCAAATTTGTGATTTTTGAATTTACATTTGATCAAATCCATTGTCAACTATTAGATAAATGCACACGTTTTGAAATTTTAGTGGACAAATAAGAGGAAAAGACTACAACTCAACTTCAGTGTTCCATTCCTAGTGAGTTTCATAGTAACGTTATACTTAATTGTCAATTGTTAATTACATTATATTATAATTATTGTTTGATTAATATCTATACTAATATTTCTCATGTAGACCTTCATATTCTATATCACACATTTCTCATGTGCTAATAGTAATAAAAATATTGTAAGTGCATAAACATGCATAATTTTGTGTATTTCTCATGTGTTGATACTTATATAAATGTTATTATTGCATAGACTACATAATTTTTTATCATTGTTTTGTATTTTTTATGTAAACTAAATCAATGGTCTTGTGTGAAAGGTTGAGTAAAGTTTCTGTTGTATTTCATTTTAATAGATGTGCCAACATCATTGATCTAAAATGCTTCTAATACTATGTGCAGTAAATATTACAAATATGACAATCACTATAATACTTATATTGGGCTTGTTATCTATGATTGCCTATGTCATTTAGACAAACACAATAACCCTTGAAACATTTGAGTTATACCTAAGCCTTTGTTCTACCTTCAACATCACACTTGAAACATTTGATTTATACCTAAGCCTTTGTTCTACCTTCAACATCACTTTTGTTTTAATATTACATTGACTTGATAGTATCAAATATGGAATATTTAAATGATTTTCATATAATGTAAATGTCACTAGCAACCACATCACAATGCCATAAACACAAGCTTGGTTGGTAATAATACTCTCCCATATGTCCAAAGGTTTTGTTCTTGTGATAACATGTTGCAAGTTATACACTACATCTGATCTTTGTGGCTAAACGCCAAGTTGCTCAAAAACCTTATTGATAACCACTTTATGAATGCTTGCACTACTCATGAACTACTTCTATGACTTTCTTTTAGTTTGTCACATTTCAATACTCACAAGAGACCTTGATTTAATTAGACGAAATACTTATGCTGATCTATATTGTGTAGAAACTATATAAACCCTTAGAATTTCTAAAATTGAACCCATCTATTTTGTTGCATAATGCCCTCACTTTTTGTTTTCAATTTTATATTGACTTGTCATACTCGATCATGGTCACTTAAAGTAAATTTCGTACAATAAAAATGCTATTGAGAACCACCTCAAGATCACATGAACATGGGCTTAGCTGATCTTACCTTCTATCGATAGATAGGTGGCCTTGTTCCCATGAATACACACTTTAATAAATGGGTTGAGCATGTGTTGCCCTAGAATTAGAACGACATTGTTAATTACAAGCACTTATCCCATGCATTTGAACCCTACCCATCGATCTTGATGCAAGTCATCAATCCCATTCAACCCTTCATACATTTAACTAAAGGATTTGGACTATGGTTAAATTATTAATATTGGGCCGCTTATTCGTTTTTATAACATTCTATTTGACCATTTGTGAATTCATAAGCATAATACTAGGATGGTGGGGCCCTTTCCAATGACAATATTTTTATATGCAACACAACATGGTCATGCGCAGCTTTGGTTTGGTGGTTTAAACGCGGGCCATAGCTCGCACTCAACTTTGGTCAGATCTTACATCTACATCAAATTTAACAGAAAAATATAAGCCTGATTATAAGTTAAGTGGGCATGGGTCACGATTGTATCAACCTTGCCCCAACGGGTGGGTCACTCTATTTGCACTTTGTTATTCAAACGATGATTCAAAGAGGGGAGTCAAATATGCTTGATGTTTAATCAAGTAGCCACAATATAAGGATTGGATTTATTTCATTATAATCCATTTAATTATATGTTGTAGAATGATAAATTGGTTTGGACAAAACATTAACCAAGGGTTCAGATTAGGTCATGCATTGTGATATCAATGATGATGTCTTAGGTCACGAATATGCAAGTTTTGCATCTTATCATTGTTCTAAGACTATTGATTTTAAATTAAGCTCAGTTGATTCTTAAAGAGGTTTAGTTGATAAAGTAAAAGGGAATGATGAAGGTTTTATGTGAAAATGCAAATATATATATAGGATCTTGTATACTATTGGATTAGAACATATTAAAAAACTCACATTGTTTAAGGGAAATTTTAAGCTTTGACACCATTTAAAAACTCTCTAATTGTTCGACTGACTTTAATCAATGGTCATGAATGAGGGATATTTCCACATACGATTTATATGACGCAAAATTTGATAACCAAAAATTATATGGAAAATCCTCTATAAGCACACCTACCATGAATTTTGAGAGATCTCTAACTACAAACTTGTATACCCTTACAAATTTAAAACTATAGGCCGAGCATTATGATAGGAAAAATAAAGAGCCTATCCATGAATGATAAACAATGAACATGACTATAAAAACGAGCACAACTTAGTATTCAACATTAAGCTAGAGATAAAACAAAACAAGTGTCTCTAGTGAATGATAAAACATGATTCTAAAGGTGACATTAAACTCAATTCATATTCTGCAATTGAGCATGGGCAAATGATAAAACACTAAACCAAACATATATATGATGAACTATGATAATAAATAATCACAAACACTAAATAAAAACTTGCACAAATTTGTTAGCTCTACAACTATGAGAAAATTGAAGAGGCTTCTTGATAAATTATCTATCACGAATAGTGTTATGATTACGAGCTTGATTTGGAATTGAATTACATCATAGATATACGTAGATGGCTTACACAACCTCTCTAATAAGAGAACATAGAGACTCCATATAGTGATATATGATCCTAAAGAAAAATGAAGATAACTAGAGGAAATTTTTAGAGAACTAAATTTCACATGAAATTGAACTCATCATTGTAACTAGTTTAATCATCTTCATTTCATGTGATTAATTTTTTGTATAGCATAATGGTATTATAACACTATGATAGGAAGGAGACATTCCCAAATAGTAAAAATAGAAGAGAAGACCCATCAAATAAAATCTAGGGATCCATAATGTAATTGTGAGTACATGATGCAATGGGTGAGGGTGCATCGATAGTCAATAACTAGGAAACTACATATGGCATTTAGGAATTTGATTTGGACCACTTTCAAAATAAGCACAACTACAATAAAAATCTTAGAGATAATATTATTAAAAAATTGTGGTGTGGCAAAATTTGATAGTGAAATCATGAACAACACTGAAAATAGGGAGAAAATGCCAATACTACTATTAGCGTTGATAATGAATTTGAAATCTTGTCAAATAAAAATAAAGCACTTCAGTGGAACATGTCATGCAATTTTTTGATCAAATAGGTTTTTAAGTATCCATTCATAAAACTCATAGAGAATAAAGATGGAGTGGGCATGCCAAAATTATGTCACTACAAGATTTGCGGTTGGAAATATAAGAAAGATAAGATGTTGTAACTTAAATTAGACACCAATGAGAATTATGGATAAAGGTTATGAAAAGGTAAATGTAATGAAGAGTTGAAGTCAATGATTTACTAGAAAATAAAAGATGAATTATGCTCAATGCAATTGAGTATGAAGAGTACATGCAATGAAAATCACAACTTGTTATTGTTTGAGGTTCCATAGCTACTTTATTTGAATATAATGAAACCAAGTCAATTATCCAAAATTATACAACTCACAATTATATTCCATATATTAAAAATTAATCATCCATTGAAAAACTATCTAGAGTATAAGAATTTAATGTTTTTCTTAGAGTTCCCAATTTCCAAAATTTTATTACTTTATCAACATTAATTGGGAATGGGTCTAGTGTTTGGCTATGGTGGAGAAGCAAGGTATATTATAGAAATTGAGTCAAATGAATTTACTTACCTTGTTTCTCGATGTAGTGAATCATTAACAATAATTCTTGGATATGCATACGTGTTTATGGTATAGGTAATTATATGCACTAGGTTTATATTCATATAGTTCATAAAATAAAATAAAATCCCACTTTTTCTAGCCTTTGGAACTTTTTAGAGAAAGTGGAGGCTTGGATGATTTCGAAATTGCAAGGAAGTTGATCTATATTCGTGCAGATGGGGAATAAGTCACGCAACATCACAAAAATGGGCTTATTATGAATTTACAAACATCTTTTTCAATGTACATGACTGACATTCACTACATGGCCATCAAATGAATTCAGATTTTAAAATTGTGAGCCAATTTCCATCTATTTTGAAAATTGAAGATCTTATGTGCAAAGTCTATACATACTTTTATCTAATTCCAAAAGTATTTTTAGAGTCTAAATGACTTAACTTAGATAACAAGCTGCTTAAGGATGTTGATGTTGATACTAGGTGGATATCTTTACATGAATAACAAATAGATTTTTCCAACAATATTATTCATTGATATGAGTGTTCTTTAAAATACTACTCAGATCATGCAAATATGTTGGTAATATTCACAAATATAGAAACATTATTGAATCTATTAAGGCTTCTTCCACTGTTGAAAGAAATAATATTCTATCAAAAAAGGCACAAGACAAAATAATATACATTCAAGAATACTCAAAACTAAAAAAATGGTATCTCTTAGTCTCGATAATCTATATGTAAATGAGACTAAAGAATTTATGGGTCCAAAGGTTCCAAATTAGAAAGTAATGATAGACATTGAACACCTAGATAAATTTCTAGAGTTCAATGATATAGGTGAATTATGCGCATTAGTACATGAACATATAATAAAATTATACTTCTTTAGTAAATTTGGATGTAGCTCTAGGGTTAGACAAAAAAGTGTTAGAATGGAGGATTTTAATGATATTGTGGTTTCTATAAATATGACATTGTAGGAAATCATGATAATTATAGTCTCAAATATTAGAGATCATTTTCCTTGTGATAAGATTTTGGAACTAATGTTTATAGTTTATCCTCAATATTGGAATGAAAATGATGTGAACTCTATTAATTTTCCACATAATTTATAGACCAATCCAATGTACTTCTATTTTTTTGGTAGAAAGGTAGACATAAATGGAGCAAAAATAGAAAGAGTTATAGATAAGACAAAATCGATAAAACCATTGTTAGACTCACAATAATAATGATTGAAAAGTATACAATATTAGACTATCATTTAAAATATGGTTCAATAACCAGGTTATGAAAAAATTAAGTTTGAGAAAAATTCTACAATATTCTATTTTAGAATTTTTTAAGTTCTATATTTTTTCCAAACAATGTATTTGGGTTTAGTGGAGGATAATTTTTTTTTAGTGCCTTAATATTTTTGAAGTCAAAGTTAATAAACAAACTTGAAAAAAATGGAGAATTTTCTGAGCCTCTATACAACCAAATCAAGAATGTTCAAAATTTTCTATTTGATACAACTATTGTAATTTGGAGGTGGTTGTTCTCATAATAGTGTGTTCCACTTGTAGGACATCCTAATTTTTTCTTGAAATCTAATATTTCTTAGAAAATTTAATGACTTAAGCCTTGAGGGATTCCATATAAAGGGGTTTGATTCAAGGAGGTTAGATCAAACCCCCTTTGACAGAACCCTCTAGGCTTAAATCAAACCCTTAATGGAGTCTCCTCCACACCTATCAAAATTTAAAAAATCAATTTTGCTTCACCTTTTGGGGGATCAAATTGAATCATTTGGAAATTCCATTTTGTAAGTATGTATCCCTTAGTATTAACTTTAAAAAATATTATAATATATATTACGTTTTCCTTAATGTGTGTGTGTGTGCTGGTCATATTGTGCCTTTCACAACATGCCCCATTTTGGATTTTGGAAAAATGATGACCTCCTCTTTTTATTTAGATTTTAGGTTTGATCCCTTCTATCAACATTTCTCAACTCTCTAAATATTTAGAAAAGGTTCTTGATGTCCAAGGGGTCGATCTTAGCTGGTTAAAGCATTGAATTCTCAATGTGGAGACCCAAGTTTGAATCCTATAGGGACATCTATGTTGGAATTCTAAGTGGCGACTCTTGGTCTTCCTTAGTTGGCTTTAGTGGAAGTAGTTCCTAAATAAGTGGATTTATAAGGTGTGACTCTTGGTCTTCCATGGGTTATTTCTAGTGTGGTTTCTTGAAAGGAGCTATTATGTGTTGTTCTCATGTTGTTGCTTGTATGAGGAAAATAATATTGTAAACGATTATCAATACAAAAAAAAGGTTCTTGATTTTATCATGTTGGGTAACTAATCCTATTAGAGCTCATCATGCCTCAATGTAGTTACCAATGTTGCCTTAGATATCCCTTGTATTTTTTTCAAAATGTTTGGTTAGAAGAATAAATTCAAGTTGTGGATTTAACACCCCCTACTGGACATAAGTTTACTTTGGTTAAATATTCAGATGCCCACATTCTTCTTGCAAACCATTCAAATATTAAGGAAATTATGAAAGATAATTTTGTGGAAACCTAACCTCGTATTGAATGTGGTTTACATCCATTTCTAATGTTGTGACAACCTCATATAACTTTAAAAAAAATTAAAAAATGAAAAGCATTGAAGGAATTTTGCAGAAATATGAAACTCAACTAGACTAGATATTAGTCACACTAGTAAACATCCACATCCAAATCTAAAAGTGTTTCTTGCAAAACCAAGTCATCATAAAAGATGTAAGTTGTAAATTTTTTATGTGGAGGAGGTAGGAGGTAAACATATCAAACACCTAACATCCACATCCACATCTTGACCTTAATTCCAAAAACTCACAAAAGTATTTGAATTTTTTTCCTATTTAAAGCATTAATGGTGCTCACCTACCTCATTGCAGAATTGATTACCACATGAATTACCTTTAAAACCAAGGTATAAACCGAGTTTTCTTTATTAAATCTACACTCTGCAATCATTTACAAGTAAAATTTGAGCTCTATGCAACCTCAACAACCAAAAGGGCTAAAGAACCATCAAATTTATCATCTAGCTAGCAAGAAGGAAACATAGTGAATTGAAGTGAAGAAGGTGATTGGAGAAGCCATCTGCAAAGTGTTTTAGGGTGTTGCATTTTTTTCTCAAATTAAATTTATATTTAAAATCCATGTCTTTAATTCACTATTATTTATAGAAATCAAAATCAATTCTTTGAAAGATTGAATTTTTGGATTTAAATTATTCTATGTAATGTCCCACCCCAAATGGAACAATCTCTATTGTGATTTTTCTCGATTAATTTTTAGTTTGACACATTTGACATTTTGTCAAACATTATGTATGCTATTGGACTGAGTTTTTAATGAGTTTTTAGTTTGCAAATAACATATAACAACAATATCAAATAGATCACTTCATATGTTGCATTTTAGAAAATCATTTAATACATTGAAAGTGCTCACAACCATTACATTTTTGTATGAATAACAACAACATATATGAACATGAATGTAGATTGAAGTTGATTATAAATATAGTTTAATAAATGATAATTACAACTTGACTGTAGCAGTCATATGCATGATTTCTGAGCATTATCAACAAAGAGAACCTTTAGAAATAAATATTAGTTTGCATCATAAATACCAGTTATAGAAGCTACTAGCATTGTCACGGTTTGAAAGGAATTTATATTTGCAAAAATTAATTATCTAAAATGTAGTAGTAAAATGCCTCTTTAGAATCACATCCAGCTTGCCACATTACCCAACATGACATCCACAACCTCCTAAGACAACCCTCATCCCAAGGAATGGACCCATGCCTTCACTATGAATTAGTGCACGCTCAATGCTCAACGCCTAGCAACAAATAATCCTCCAAACTCCACACTTGGTGGAAGTATAAATGCAAAAACCAAGAAATAGATGATTCCACATCTAGCCTTAAAACCCTCAAAGTATGGCATCCAAGTATATGCAACAATTAAATTGTCAAAACCCTTTCGTGGAAAACACTTGATAATTTATTGGAAAACTTTGTAATTTCCTTACTTTGTCAATGATGAATTAAACTCAGATTTCCTGATTAAATCTTCAAACCCTTATTTTGAATCCTTTCCTGTAAATTGATGAGGCACAAGCACAATCCCTGAAATGGAATTATCTGCAAGCTGGTTTGAGAGATCTTTCACTTCTGTACCGAGCTATTCTTTTTGAGGGATTTCATCCTAAAAAACTATGTCTTTCAACCAACAAACCCTTGCTGAAGGTCTTCACCAAATTCTCCAAAACAAGAATAATTATCATGAATGAATAAAATTAGCTTCAAATTCCCTTTTATAATTCTCAATTTCACCTCAAATTCACATTTAAATTTTATTTCATTCAATTTAATTTTTAATTTTGGTGCACAACTTTATAATATAAAGTATACTTTAAAATTCACTTATATCTCCCTTTTAAAATGTCACTTTAACTTATATTATAAAGTATACTTTAAAATCACTTATATCCCCTTTATAATAAAGTCTCTCTTAAAAATATTTTAACAACACATAAGGTTAAATCATTTAATTTAGCTTTATTATTTGACATTATTAATATTAAATGCATATGACCAATATTAACCAATATAACTCCAGGATATAATTATGCCACCATGCCAAATATAGAAACTCTGCTAGGTGACCATACCAGTGACTTACTATAAATAACAAGTATGAGCAACACATTTGAGTGACTTACTAAAAATAGTAAGTGTGGGTCAAAGTGTCCAGAATGGCCTCCAAAAGGCACACCATAAATAAACTAGGACATTGAGTTGAAGAGTACTGAAAAAAGCACCAAAAAGGCCTATTGAAGAACCAAAGATCACCCTTGAAGGGGTCCCTTGAACACCCTGTCAGCCTATGGGGACCAGTTGGTAAACTAACCACTACCTAGGAAAAGGGGACATTACATTCTATAAATTTGATTTCTTCTTCGATAAATCGAACGGGAAAGAGTTTTAAGGGGCTAAATATTAGCTGTTCACAAACCTAGGATTGAAATGTGAAATAAAAAATTATGGAAAAATAATTGATGAAGTCCCTAGTTTAAATAAAGACTTTGATAAACGTCCATTCAAAAATAAAGGTAAAATACCTTTAATGATGCCCTAATAATGGACAAAAATGATAAATTTAATAAAGGGGTTTTATTTAATGCTTAATATTTGAAATATCCTCTCTCAAGTCAAATTTATACAAACTCTAAATGAATAACTTGCATATATTCCAAGAAGATGCATATATTTGAAAAAAAGACATCAAATATCTACTTCCTAACATATTTACCATAAAGTCCAAGAGACTAAGGAACTTTAAAAAACCACAAAAGAACAAGCCATGAAAAAATCACTCAGAGCATGATACTATATAAGGACATTTTGAACATTCATATCCACATCTAGATCTGGTTGGAATTTTTGCATCATTTAAAATGTTAAAGCAAGAGAAATGCAAAATTTGTAGTGGAGATTGAAAAATAAATTTACCTCATGAAATTTCACATCTATTACTAATCCCCACAACCCATTTGTAGCTTGATAACACATATGAAAGAGGAAAATATTACATCTTGAACTACCTATCATTTCCACGTCCAAATCCCATGTTGATTCCTACATTGTGTCAACACTTAAGCTTGTCAAAATTATGGAAAATGGTGTTGAATGTAGATATTTTGATTATTCAATATCCACATCCACATCTAATAGTAATTCCCATAATCTTTCAAAATTTCCAAATATCAAGACAATACGAAACATTGCTATCCAATCATATAAAGTAAAAAGTTAATAATGTACATCCTATATCTACATCTAGATCAATTTCTCATAAGCCTAATTCATAAACACATGATATATTTTAGAAAAAGGATATGTTCTAAAGTCTCAAATGTCCCTATACACTAAATTTCCCTATAAGGTAAAATAACATGGAATTATTGGAAATAAATAGTATAAATAAATCTATGGTAATATATGTTGTTTTTACCTTATAGGCATTGATGTCTTCCAAAGCTAAGTAAAGGAAGTATGATTTTAAAGGGGTGACTCCCACATCCAAAATCAATTGAACATGGGAAGACATATTTGATACTAATATACGTCATGTCAGTATGAATTATTTTAAGAAAAAGGATGGTTAGGGCAAATATAACTCGTAGAGTTTCCAAGATGGTGAAGAATGGAATAGATAAAAATGTTGGTTTCCATTCTTCCTTGTAATGTCTAGAACTAGATATGGAGTGCACAAAAAAATATTATTAGGGAAGGAGATTGATTATTTATAAAGGAAGAGTCTTGGTAGACATCTCTAGAGGTGTCATTACTAGAAATTTATATATTCCTTTCTATGAAAATGTAAGAATAATAAAGATAAAATATGTTGAAGCTAATTTTAAATGAGATTTATAAGATTATATGAAGAATATGAACTCAAAGTGGATGGAGAACCACAAAATTACAATGTCAAAATTAGAGAAATGGGTCTACCCACAACTTATACATTCCTACTATGAATATAATATTACATTTTTACTATATTGACTTGAAAAATCACGATTCATTGGGTTGAACTTATTAGTGATAATCTAGATGAACAACTAAGGTAGGAGATACAATAATTTTATACATAAGTTAGATTACCTAGTATATTTATTGACTAGAAGAGCCACATTCCCAGGATTAGAAATTAGTGAAATTGGTTCCAATCTAGGATAAATTCTTGTGCATGATTTTTATCTATAGTCAAAACATAAGCAATTTATGATCCACTGCAAGAGAGTAAATGATGCCTTCTCTATGTGGATAGTAAGGTTATTATAAGTATATATAAGAAAAATATTATCTCTGAATGCCACAAAGCAATAAGCAACCATGGAAACTGGTTCATCTAATTTTATAAGTTCTCTTACATCTAATTGGTAGGATTTATAGGTGACCCTTATAGGATACCAAAATAATCTATTAATTTTTTTTCCAATTGGAGCTAACCAAATATCTATGTGAAACACATAAGCTATTAGAGTCAAAGAATAGATCTAGGGTGTGATTCTCTATCATTATGGGAGTATATGTATGTTACTTCCTTGCACCAAAAAATCATACATAGATCTTTAGTTACACAATATTGACACATATGCTACTAGGCCCAATTTTGACCCTTTTGGATATATGTAAAAGTGTGTATCCTTAGAATTAAGACACATAACTCATCTATAAGACTTTTGGGTAGATTGTATAGTGATGATCACAAATTAAGATGGAGCTACTATAGGTTGTCCACCTATCAAATGGAGGCCTTTAAGCTTCATATGGCTCCTAATCAAGTATATAATGATGGAGTGGTACTTCATACCATATATGACATGGAGAAGATTTATAATAATCCTATTCCTAAAAATAATTGGTTAGGGCTTGAAGTGAAATCATTGAATGATTTAATGAATGAAAATTTGAACTTCATTGTTGTATGGTTTAAAGGAAAAGTAGATAGACTAAAATCACAAGGAATAATAATCACCTTCAATAAAATTACATTTAAGGAAAACAAAGATAAAGGTGAGGGAAGTTCCACATATCAAGAGGTAAATATTTTTAAGAAATAATACCTATTTCATATTAAGCCAAATAAAATAAAGAGTAACTCTAGAGATAAATAGGCTATGAATAAAAGAAAAAGAGTGCAAATTACTTAAGAAGAACTAGAGAAAGTGGAAGTACCATTAAAGAGAAATAAGATCTCATAACCAATTGCATGCAATGGTACTAAATAACCTATGGCTCCTACTTATTCATCTACCCCATCGATTCCCATTCCTCCCCCTCAAATGGTGCAAGAAAGTATAGCTACATCATCAACTCCTATTATTGCATAATTGTCTCAAGCAACAAATAGAGCATAATAAGATGGTTTTGTTACTCCTAATAGTTTGCTAGTATACTATTTTTGTGTCCACCTTCTTTCAATAATATTTATATAAATAGAATAGAAAGAGACACGTTAAAGAAAAATTAGTATCAAGGTGCAAGTTAATCCTATAATAAAAGAGGTGGTCAAAGAAAAAGGTTGGGCTAAAGAAATATTGCATAAAGGAGAAGAAGATTTATTTGACATGTATACATCATTATTTGAAGCACAAGATATGATTGAAGAACTTATAAGATGATATTGAAGATAAAAAAATGATGAAGCAAAATGACAAAAGAATTTATGCAAGAAACACAATCATTTACCTCAAATAATCTTCATTCTCCTTGATTGAGCTAGAATAGGATGTACCCAAAATCCTATTGATCTACTCTAATGACTAAGATAGAATGTGTATTTCTTATACAAGTAGCATGATGGTAGGATTAATATGATAAGAGTTCAAATGGATAGATAAGGATACGATAAAGGAAGATTATCTTGACTATTGAAGAAGTAGATAGAAAAAGCAACAACATAAAAATAACATAAGAAGAGATGCCCAAATGGGATGAGAAGTATCTCATTTATAGAATTTCCATGAGATAAGTCAAGGGAAAAGATGCATTGGTTAATGGATGGACACTAATGGAAGAAGTAAGAGAAGAGTTCATATTGGAGACTATATCAGGGAGACAAAATGGACACACCTGGTCAAGTTCCATAGGAAATTGTAGATCACACCATATCTAAGTATTGGTGTAAATTAGTGTTTTACCTATCTAGTTAACTTATAGGTCCAATTTACATTTTAAGTTTAATTAGGTCCTAGGGAATCTTTCTAGAAGTCTTAGGTTTCATATGGTATTATCTTATCATGGAATTTAATGTTTGTGTCCTAGATCATTTAATAATGTTGAGGCACTTGACTCATTGTATAGGATTAAGATACATGTCAAGATCTTGTCTAATTTTTATTTCACAAATTTTTGTTTATAAGAAAGATAACATATGAACATTTTCTTAAATTTAAATCCATTACAATCTTGAGCATTGCATATTGGCTAGATTATATTGCATCCATTATTGAAAATTTATGCTCTTTTTTCTCTTGTAAAATATTTTTTTTGTTTTTATAGGTGATCCTGGAGGCTTGAGTCTTTGAGTGACTCTAACATGGTATTAAAGCTTAAAATTTGCAAAACCCTTTCTTATATCTAAGGGTGATTCATGCTTGATATTTTTCTAGGTGCATATTGGGGAAAAACGAACCTCACCATTGAGTTCAAAAGGCCTAAAAATCCCTATTTTCCTATAAAACAATTGTTATTTGGGAAAATAAACTGGGCCATATTTTCATAGTTTGATAGGGGTTGCAGAAAGTTTAACCATATAGTTCATACAATCTATGGATCATGCAATCCATATAGTTCATACAAAGCCATACAATCACAGGTGTCAATTGGTGTCAATAGTCTACAGTTTTCATCGATAAATATTCATGTCTGTGTCATCTGCATATGGTTCTAGTGTCACATCCTATTTCATCATTATCAAAGGTACAATTTTGGGAGATTTTAATAATTAAAAAAATTAATTTAAAAATTTGTCGGTAGTTTTTTTAGCTCGGTTAGTTTTAGTACTTAAGCGTCGATCACACACTAGTGATGCAAGAGGTTCCGCCTAGCCTATAGGGGCTAAACACCCGGGCAATGTGATCTCTGTTGCCCACCAACATGCCACCAAGAGCGGCGATGCCTTGGAGGTCATCCTTTTATTTTTGATTCTACAACAGTGATTTTTTTTTTAAAAACTGTGAGCACTAAACTACTGGTCACAAGGTCATATGGGTGCCTAGGCACTTAATGCATAGGTCCCAAATTTTTCTCCCCAAGCCTTAATAGGGATTTTTTTTTTCAAAATTCCATAAAATTTTTCCAAGGTGTCAAAATTTTACAAACAAGATATCAATAGAAAGCTAGTTCTGAGCACTTCATAGTGGTGTAAGCAATTTTTTAGATTTTGCCTCAAGTGAACTTTATTGCTAGTTGAAGTCAAAATTTCCTTTTTGGACCTTCAAGCTCATAATTTTTTTTCCATATTATCTAATTTTCATGTTTTTCACAATGTTGGAAAGGTATTGAGAAGATCTAACATTCTATTGATAAAATTTTCCATATTTAGCCCTGGGCATCTTTTATTCAGATTTGTGCAAATTTTCATTTTGGTTGATTACTTAGACATATTGACACTTGAAGAAGATTTGTCCTTTTAGGAAGGCTTCATTTTCAATCTAGATGCATGATATTGAAAAAGTGTACTTTTAGTTTGAGGATCTCATTCTAAGATATTGTTGTAATTTTCCATCTTTAATCCATATTGGTATTGTAAACTTTGGAAATGAATTATGGCATTGTAATCATACTACATATAAAGTGACAAATCATAATTTTGGGGGATTCTTGATTGAGTGATTTGGGGGGGCCTCTTGATGCATTCTTTTGATTTTTTTGCTTATGATCTTCTTTTATATGGATAATTCTAAGGTTCCTTTGCTAATGTCATACAACCATTCAACTTGGAATCAACATGCATGGAATTTTCTAATGAATCAAGGTCACTCTTTATATGTTGAGGATAAGGTGCCCAAACCTAATGATGATGAAAAAAATGGATGATTAAAAATACTAAAGGTCTTGAATTTATTCTTAGCTTAATTTCTCAAGATCTAGTTTCAAACTGAATCATGTAAGGATTCTCATGAAGCTTAGAATAAAT
This sequence comes from Sequoiadendron giganteum, assembly GCA_007115665.2. Taxonomy (NCBI): domain Eukaryota; kingdom Viridiplantae; phylum Streptophyta; class Pinopsida; order Cupressales; family Cupressaceae; genus Sequoiadendron; species Sequoiadendron giganteum. The sequence goes on from CM021104.1 coordinate 471,948,085, forward strand.
TAAAAATATTATATGTCACTACAAATGAAGTAAAAGGCTATCAAATTGATAATCAACTGAAGAGCCTTGATCCTAAGAAATTTGAAAACATCTAGGACCATATCACTAAGGTCAATGATCCAAGAGAGCAATGTAAAGCATGTGGAATTGATAAAAAAAATGTTCAGTTGGTCTATAATGCATTGAACAAACTTGGTCTTGATTATGTAGTTTTTTTTAGCTTTCATACTCATAGGTTAATTATGGTGTCTACATATACTACACCTTCATTTGAAACTTTTTTTGATATGTTAATGCACAATCAACAAAAGATTATTTCTATGGATCTCATAAAGTCACCTAAATTTCAAGCATTGTTGGTTAGTCAGGTGAAAGAGTTAGAATATTCTAATGAGAAATAAAAGAAATCAAAGAACAATCCACATTTAGATCAAGCATAAAATAAATCCTCTTCCAAAGATATATCATCTAAGAAGGAGAAGCCAACTTGTTCATATTACAAGAAGCTTGGACATGATGAAAATTCATGTTATAAGGAGGATATTGATGAATTAAAGATTCTTCTTAGAAATAAGATTTCACATTGATCTACCTTCCAGAATGTCTAAGTCAACTTCTTCTTCTTCAAAATAGTCTAAAAATGAAAAAGGTGATGTTACTACATCAAGTAAATCTCTTTGCGCTTTTATAGGTCTTGGATAAGGGAGATGGCTTCTAGATTCAAGAGAATCTCATCATATGGCATCTTCATAATCTATATTCTCTTCTTTTGAGCCTTGTGACGTGTCTCATATTTTGATGAGAAATAATATAAATGAATGTAATTGGGAGGGGATCTATTGATATTGGGGAGGGAACCTTCAATGATGCTTTGTGTGTACCTCATTTTTCAAAGAATCTTCTTTCCATCTATCATATTACCCATGGTGGAGATGGGAGGATTATGTAATTTGCTCTTGATTCAATTATCATTAGAGACTTGGAGAGTAGAGAGATTAATGCTACTGGGATGGTTGATCATGCATCTCAATTGTACACCTTTTTAGATTTTTCTTCTAATGATGATTTTTTTCCTTCAATTATTGAACACACTTCTAGTGTGGACCATGATTTTGAGGAGAATTTTGGATACTTGAACTTGGGTGTTCTCACATTAGGTCCCATTCTTAAGCCTTGCATTCCATCTCCTCCATCTTTTGTCACATTTGATGATGCTTGTGTTGTCATAGTTTTGGCATCTTATGATTTAGTACAATAGAATCTGCATCATCTTCCAATTATAGGTACTTGGGATGAGTACTTTCTATACATTGTTGGTTTATTTGCAGAGTCCCACATTTCAGATTTGGGAGACACCATTAATTGTAAACATATTCTCTTTGATGGAGATGATCCTTCTTCACTTGTTATTAGGGAACACTTTGACCCTCTTGTTCATTCTCTACATGATGATTCTTCATAGTTTGACATGAGTGTAGATACTTTTGGATAACATTTGGAGTATGCTTCTTTGTTTTCAAAGGAGATATATTTTTATTTGGATAGTGTTCTTTATTTATCTCTACTTGATTCTAGATTATCCTCTTTAGTTGTGCAAGGTAGAATGCCTGTTTGGAGTGTGCCAACTTTCAACATTGCCATGTAGACACTTGATCATTATTCAAAGACATCACACATCATCCTTCTTCGTGCATCTTCCTTTCAAGAATGGGAAGACATCATGCATACCATCTTGGTTTTATTTCTTCCCAAGGGGAGGAATGTTGTTCAAGGAGATTGGATCATCTTTGACATTCAATGTCGATCTTCTACCATCATTGTAGGAGACTCAAAATTGAGTGGGGTTGTATGGTATCTCTTCTTCTTTTCTCTCTTATGGGAGGAGGGGTATTTTTCCTTGCATGGGGTTTTTTCCTTCTCATTCATCAATGAGAGCATTTTTTTCATCTCTTTTGTGGAAGAGTTTTTTCCCAATATGTTTTCTCCTTTTCTTTGTTTGTGAGAGACTGCATTTGTACATGGGTACCTAACATGGTCTAGTGTCTGGGACCCATTTTTATATCATTTGAACAATAATCTACTCCCTAAATTGCAATTAAGGGAGGGTGTTGGTGTAAACAATTTTTTTTACCTATCTAGTTCACTTATAGGTCCTATTTACATGTTAAATTTACTTAGGTCCTAGGTAATCCTTCTAGAAGTATTAGGTGTCATATGATCTTATCTTATCTTATAATTACATTTAATTCTTGTGTCCTAGGCCATTTAATACTGTTGAGGTAGTTGTCTCATTGTACAAGATTAAGACATATGTCAAGATCTTGTCTAATCTTATCTCACAACTTTTCCTTTATAAGAAAGGCATCATATATACATTTCATTCAATTCAAATCCATTGCAATCTTGAGCATTGTACATTGGCTATATTATCTTTCATGCACTATTATAAATTTATGCTCCTACTTTTCTCTCTTGTAGAAGGATGTTTTTTGGTTTTGTATGTGATCCTAGAGGCTTGAATATTTGAGCGACTCTAATAATAAGAAACAAGAACAAAAAATAATTGATGCATCACCTTTAGGTCCTACATGGTTAGATGTAAATATTTAGAGAATGAGGTCATAATTAAGTACTATTTATATTAATCTTCAAAGAATATTAGGAAAAAATGATTCTCCAAAGCCAAAGAAGAAGGCCAAAGTCTTATCATTTATAATGAGGGATGCATCCACTTCTAGAGTTGTAAATATTATGACCTATAAAGGATGATAAGAGTGGTTTATTTTTATAGTCGTCAAATTATATGTTATTTTAGGTATCTTGATGGAGCACGAGAGAATGTTGGAGATTCATGTGGTTTCATACATGACTATGATGATGTATTTAATCAATTGAACCTTATATAATGTATACAAATGGGAGAATGCTAAGAAAAGGGTGTTGTAAAACTTGCATAAGAAATAAATATTTTAATTATGTAAAATATTTAATATCAAGACAGTACCAAAAAGTGAATTTTGGGGGTCAATGGTTTTGAGGAACATGGTTTTACCTTACAACTTGGTTGTTTTGTGTGAGATTTATTATATAAAAACAAGCACATGTTTAGTGGTAGGGGTTGGCTAGCTGGTTATTTAGCTCAAGGTTGTCATTGTATTGAGCTCTCTTATCAAGTGTATATGATAAACATGACATGTGATGTGTGGTTACATTATTGGACACATGGAGGAAAAATTAGAGGAGTTTTATGTATACAAATTATTCATGGAGACTCTATAAGTGTATTGTAAGGTTTCATTTCTCAATAATACATTGAATGTGAATGTGAATGTTTTTGGAGGATGGTTTTTCCCCTCTTTAGGGTTTTCCTAGGGTATATCTTGTGTGATCTTGTGGTATATCTTTTATCTTTGCATTATGGTTATTTTGTAAGCGTCTATGTATTATTTTCTCTAATGTGGTTACATAAGAAATGATTTGATAAACTTGGTAATTTTCATAACATATACTTTAGTAAGGGCTATTGAAATTTTCTACCATTATATTATAAGAAGTCTAAGTAATTGTAGTGGTCCTAGATGCTTCTATAAAAAAATTTCTCATGGAAAATGAGTTAGGAGATAGAAGAGGAAATTTGATCACTATATACAATAATTTGACATGGAGATCACCCCTATGAAGATGGTTTGAGAAAAAGTGCTAAATAAGACCATGGTTGAAGTTGATCTAGGTCAATCATGTCACCAATAAGTAGCAGATGCAATATTTGAAGATGATTGGTATGTTAATATCATACATTATTTGTTGAACTACAAGTTCCCTACATGCTTTAATCCAAGTCAAAAGAGAGAATTGCACACAATGCAAAAGCTATATGATTAAAGGAGGATGCATATTAAGAAGGAGTCACAAAAGGATTTACTTAAGGTGTTTGAACAAGGAGGAAGAAAATAATATTTTGAGAGATTTTTATGATAAGTTTGGTGCTAAACATGGTTTAGGAATCATAAGTACACATAAAATATTTAGAGTAGGATATTATTGGCCAACCATTTCTAAATATGCTTAGCCTCATGTTAAATCAAGTCACATTTATTAGACTATTGCAACAAAGGAAATAAATCTAGGTCAACCACTACAACCAATCCTATAAATGTACCATTTTACATAATAGGGATTAGACTTAATTGGTATGATTAATCTACCTTCTTCTATAGGCCATATGTACAGTATAACTACTACTAATTATTGTAATAGATGGACATAAGCTTAGTTTTGCAAGAAATGCACAACTGAAGTAATCATTAAATTCATTAAAAAAAATGTCTTGACCAAGTTTAGAATTCCATATTATTTAGTTTTTGATAATGGCCCTACACTTTCATCTTTAAAATTTTAAAATTGAAAATTTGAGCATGGAATTTTTAATTATTTTTCATCTAACTATTATCCATAAGGAAAAAAATTAGTTGAATCAATAAATAAGAATATGTTAGACATTGTTGACACAAAAACCTTGACTGAAGTCTAAGGTTTAATATCCAGTTATATGTAGTCAACCTTGATGTGATGTAATAAAAAGGGAGAACTAAGATATGAAAAAAGTATAAACCAAATTATAATAAATTACATACATTCATATATATACATCCATAACATCATATATTAATATAATTTTATTTCTTACATATGTCTCATAATTAATTCATCATGCTTCATCCATATATATGTCTTTCATGCACTTCCTTATTCTCATATATATTTAATCCATATGATTCCACACTCTTTCACCCTCTTATCTCTCACCTTTCCATTCTTTATATAGCCTCTTAATGCCTTTTCATAATTCCTTTCCATCATAGCCTTTCATAATAACACTTAGTTATCTTATTCCCATGAATTTACCTTTTTCTCTATAATATTTTACACATTTATAGCTTATTTAGGCATCTTAGAGGTGTTTTAAGGCTGTTTAAGTGGTATATAATGGATATGTGGGTTTAGAAATTATCCAAATGACATATAAGGTTCCTCACAACCCTCTATATTTTGCATTTTTCTCCCCAGGCCTAAAATATTATCTTGTCCTCAAGACAACTTGGTGAAACCACTTGTATCCTTCACGATTTCCTTTCTTTCTATGGTTCTTCCTTAATAGAAACCCACTTGATGTGATATAATTCTTCCTCAGATGCACCCACTTGGAAAACTTAGCAGCACCCACCTTGGATCACTTTATCTCTATTCAAATATTAAACTTTTCTTGATTGCTATCATTTTTTACATATGAATATTTATGTTTGTAGACCCTCTTAAAAATATATGTTATCTTTTACTAGTTGGATCCATCAATCCATCCACAATTCATTTGCATACAATATTTCATATATTCATTCTTTAACTCTCCATTCCAACATATCTTCTTAGAGTTATTCTTCAATCCACAATGGTTACAAGGATGAAGATCTCAACGTCTTTCTTTACTATGTCCTTTCCTATGACAATGAAAATGTTGCATTTATTAAATAGAGTTGTTAGAACTTGTTGTGCTTGTAACATCATATTATTTTCCATTTCTAGGACCTTCATTATTTATCCTCACAAATGGTATAATGGGCTCTTCAAAAACCCATCTTGCACATCCCACTCTTCTTGTCATCTTAAAATCAACATCCTTTGTCATTATACTCACAAATATCAAGACTTATAGATTCAAAATCATTATTATCTCCAACATTACACTCTTTATCAAAAGAATCCTTAGCTTTATCACTTTTATCAAATGATTCATCAAGTGAATAACATAAACCATTTGTATACATGAGACATTACATAATTTAGGTTCAGACCTTAGGCACTAGTTTTCCTTTAGACATGCAGCAAGAAATTCATCCAATCGATTATTTTCTTCTTTCAGTTTTAATAGATCATCCTTCTCTAAACTTTTTACTCTTCTATCATGTTTAAATTTTACCCCATATCTTCTATCTCCATTTTAACCTCCTCATTAAGCAACATCAACTTCTCTTGTAGTTCTTCATTTCTCATTTCAACTTTTTCCAATTCTTTTTCAAGAATATCATTTTCACATAATAATTTGTATTTATCCTTACTTAACTCTTTTATATTTTCTATTAATTTTGAATTAAACCCTTTAAATTTCATCAATTATTCTTTCAAAATATCTCTTACATACATTAAATTCTTATTTTCTATCTTCAAATTTATTTTAGAAAAAAATTCAAAATTTTCATTTTGTCCCAAATTTTTAATACTATGTTTATTTCTTTTCTTTTGTATGATCTCCCTCCTTATGCAACAACAACCAAGGTGCCCGCAACAAAAATGAAATGTTGATAGAAAAACCTTGACTGGAGTCTACAGTTTAATATTCTGTTATATGTAGTCAATCTTGATGTGGTGCAATAAAAAAGGGAGAACTTAGATATTCAAGAAGTATAAACCAAATTATAATAAATTACATAAATTACATACATTCATATATATACATCCATAACATAATAACATAACAAATGTTTTTTTACAAGCTCCTGCTCCCGCTCCCGCTCCCACTCCCGCTCCCGCTCGTTTTGCGTTTTGAATCCTGCTCGTATGGTGGACTCTGTTGTGGGGGTTCCTATGGGTCCCCTACCACCCCCGACCCGTGCTCTCCTCCTGTGAGGACGTGTCCTGAGGGTACCCCCCTTATGGGATCTATGCCTTCTCCTGCTGGCATTTTGCGGGATGTGGAGGTTCCGGGTGACTTGTTTGTGCCGGCAACTGTGATTCCTCCGTTTGCGGCTTGGAAGAATATCCTGACTAGTGGGAACCTGGCCTACTCGTCTTCGGTCCCCCTTGAGTCGGTCACATTTGTTGACTCTGTGTTTGAAATTCCTGACACGGTTAGTGACAGGATCCTCTCCTCCATGGAGAATGCGATGGTAGGAAGATTTCTCTCGTTTCGACCTATGGTGGATATGGTTCGAAAGTGGGTGTCTGGGAAATGGAGGCTTAAGGGCAGTGTGGAGGTTCACATGATGGCTAGCGGCCTCTTCCTCTTCCATTTTGCTGCTGCTGAGGATTTGGTGCATACTCTGTCGTCGGGTCCGTGGGTCTACGGGAAACACAGTTTGGCTTTGTGTAGATGGAAGCCTGGGTTTGACCCTGCTGTAGACCTTAACTTGTCGGCCCCTATTTGGGTGCGGCTGCCGGGCTTACCCCTTGAGTTCTGGGATGAAGCTATTTTTATGGCTGTCGGTGACTCATTGGGACATTTTGTTACTTTGGATGCGGTCACTAAATCTAAATCAAGGTTAGTATTTGCTCATTTTTGTGTTAACATTTGCATTGATAAAGTTCTCCCAAATTCTATCAAGCTGTGCTCCAAGTTGGGAAGCTGGGTTCAACCCGTCTGTTACGAAAACGCTGTGGTGTACTATCAAAGATGTGCCAAAGCGGGGCACCTTATCTTTGATTGTAAATCGGTGATCAGTAAGGTGGTTGTGGAGGAATCTGCGTCTGATCCCAAGATCCCGACTGAGGTGGCTGCGAGGCCATCGGGTGATTCAGAGATGTTTCCTCCTGAGTCTCCTATGCGTTCTCCGAGCCCTCATTCACCTGGTGTTTCTCATCCTGTATCGATACCTAATGGCTTTGTGGTTATGGAAATCTTATCTCGGGAGGGTTCAGGGCCTTAGGTTCCTAGATCCTTGACTGCTGTTGCTTTGCCTATCATGGATCTTGATAAGGGTTGTGGTCCTGGCTCTTCGGCTGTTGATCCGCTGCCTATTACTTTGGAGACCTGTGGGGATCAGGTGGAAGAAGGCGAAATATGGAAGGAAGAGAGTTCCAGACTGGTTGAGGAATCCATTGACAATTTGGAATGCTTAAAGCTAGAGAAAGCTGAAGAGGGAGGGATATGGATCATGCCCAAGAAGAAGGGTAGAAAGAAGAAGGCTGATGTGGGAGAGGATTCCAAGCCTGGGAGACCCTTGTAGAGATCCACTAGAACACGTGAAATGACAAATGAAATCTCCCTGGGGAAGCAGAGGACATTAGAGGTGTCCTCAAAAGAAGGTTTGAGATGAGGATTTTGTCTTGGAATATTCGGGGTCTTAATAGTTTGCACAAACAGCGTGCCCTGAAGAACTATATAATGGAGCATAAAATTGATGTTTGTCTCCTTCAAGAAACTAAGATGTTGATGGTAAATTTTGAAAAGATTATTAACTTTATCTGGCCTAATGCCTCGTTTATTCATAGTGATGCTGAGGGAGCCTCTGGGGGGTTGGCTGTGCTTTGGAATCCTTCCTTTGTGCAGGGCTAGGAATTATTCCATTGTAAAAATAGCATTGGGGTTTCGCTCTTTGTTAATGGAGTTGTTTGGTCTATAATTAATATTTATGCGCCCAACCAGAGAAACTCGAGGAATTGTCTTTGGAGGAATATGGTGTCTAAAATGAATATGAATAAGGGCGGGTGATGGCTGGTGGCTGGAGACTTCAACTCTCCTTTATTGCCATATGAGAAAAGTGGGGGTCTCCTGGATTACACGGACAACATGACTGATCTGGAAAAATTTTTGGGTTCTTTGGGGTTAATAGATATTGACCTTCGGGGACAACGCTTCACCTGGTCTAATAGAAGGGCGGGTGCTAGTTTGATTCAGGTTAGGCTTGACCGTTTCCTCTGTTCTCCCCATTGGACCAATATCTTAGGTGCCAATCTGGTCACCCTTCCTAGGATGGTGTCTGACCACAACCCTCTTCTACTAACCACTAATATTCGCCCTTGTAACGGGCCCTACCCCTTTTGGTTTCAATTAATGTGGAACTCCCATCCCGACTTCAAGTTAAAAATTGCTGAGTGGTGGAATATTTCTGTTCAAGGGTCCCCCATGTTTAGGCTATGTTATAAACTCAAACATATTAAACTGATGGTTAAAGGTTGGAACAAGAATGTGTTTGGTGATGTTTTTGAAAAAAAAAAAACAGCTTGAGGGGAGGTTGAGGACCTTGCGGTAGGATATGGATAAGGGAGATGTCAGTCAACGGATTAATATTCAGGAAAAGGATGTCAGAATGGAATGGGAAAAAGTTCTAAAAAATGAAGAGGTATTCTGGAAGCAAAAATCAAGAATCCAATGGCTGAAGGAAGGTGAAAGGAACACTTCCTTTTTCCATGTCTCTGCTGTCAAACACCGGAAAAGGAACCAAATATCTAAACTGTTAAATAATTCTGGGGAGGTGATTACTGACCAAGCTCTTATTAAGTCCTGTGCAGTTGATTACTTCAAGGAGGCTCTTTCAGCCTCTACAGGGGTTCCTAACTTGAATATGGATGTGTGGATGATCCAACATCTGCCTGAGTCCATCTCTTTGGTGGACAATTTGAGCATTCTTAAGAAAGTTTCTATGGAAGAGGTTAGGCTGGCTACTTTTAGCATGGGGGCATTCAAAGCTCCTGGCCCTGATGGGTTTCCTCCAGAGTTCTTTCAAATTTTTTGGGATACTGTGGGCTGGGACCTGGTTCTTGCGGCTAGGGATTTCTTCCAATCTGGTAAGATTCTTAAACAACTGAATCACAATTTTATTGCTCTTATACCTAAGATTAGTGAGCCTCTTTCAATGTATGACTTCCGTCCTATTAGCCTATGTAACACTATCTACAAAATTTTCTCTAAGATTCTTGTCAACCGCCTCAAACCTCTTCTTGAAAAAATTATTAGCCACACTCAAAAAGGGTTTGTTCCGGGGAGACATATACTTGATGCTGCTTTGACTACCCATGAACTATTCCACTCTATGGATAGATGTAATAATGTGGGAATGGTGCTTAAACTTGATATATCCAAAGCCTATGACAAGGTTTTGTGGGAATTTATTCCTAAGGTTCTTGCTAAGTTTGGCTTTAATAGCCAGGTCATTGAGCTCATTATGGAATGTGTTAGAACTGTAAAATTCTCGGTTTTGGTTAATGGTTCCCCCTATGGGTTCTTCTCTGCTAGTAGGGGGCTCAGACAGGGAGACCCTCTCTCTCCCTACCTCTTTATTATTGTTGCTGATGTGCTTAGTAGAAATTTTACCAGTTTGCTGATAGAGGGCTCCATTTCTGGTGTTAGAGCGGCTACCTCCCTCTGCCCGATGGTTATGCAACAATTTGTGGATGATACTTTCTTATTTGGGAAGGCTTCTATTTTGGAAGCTAGAAAATGGAAAGACTGTCTTAACAGCTATGCCTCCTGCTCTGGACAGTGCATCGACTACAACAAGAGTAAGATTTATTTCTTTAATTGCTCTCCTAATTTGGAAAATAGGGTGACTGCGATTCTGGGTTGTGTCAGTGACTCTCTCCCGTCGGTTTATCTGGGGCTTCCTCTTACGATCAAGGAGGTTCAATCGGAGTTTTGGAACTCTATTCTAGAAAGGATTCAGAGGAAGTTGGCTGGGTGGAAAGGGTCCTTACTTAGTCATGCTGGCAAGTTGCAACTCATTACTGCGGCCATACAAGGCATCCCCACCTACTTTCTATAAATCTTTAGGATGCCTATGTATATAGTGAAAAAGTTGGAAAGGATTCAAAAGAATTTTCTTTGGGCCGGGATCGAGGAGAAAAAGAAGATTGCTCTGGTTAAATGGGAAAATGTTAGTCGGGCTAAATCTAAAGGGGGGCTTGGGATAAGGAAGACTACTCCCTCTAATAGGGCTCTGGTTGCTAAAGTTGGATGGGATCATTTAAGGAATTCCAAGGACTGGTGTAAAATCTTGAACGCCAAGTATCTTCAAAATAGGCCTCTGATTGATTGTCTTTTAGAACCACACCCCCTCGGTTCGGTTGTCTGGAGGAGCATCTGTAGCATTCAAGGTCTGCTAAAAAAGGGGACAAAATGGAAAATGGGGAATGGGCTCAAAATTAAATTCTAGGAAAATGTTTGGCTCTTAGATTCCCCTTTGGCTACTTTCGACTTTAGGGGGGTGATGTTTGCTGCTCAGAGATTCTTTGGGATTTATGTCTGTGACTATGTGTCTGGCCCTCCTGGTGCTAGGATTTGGAGAGAGCTAGGCCTTTGTTGCCTCCATTCTCAGGATCTTAGTCATCTTGCTAGATTGATTCAGGTGTTACTATCCAGGTTTAGACTTCCTTCCTATGATAGAGAGGATGAATTCTTTTGGGCCTTAGATAAACAAGGAGATCTCTCTGTTAGATCCGCTTACAGTCTGCTGACGAATGATAGTATTGTGGAAGAACACTAGAGGAGAGTTTGGAATAGGCGCTTGATTCCTAAAATAAATTTTTTCTGGTGGACGGCCTATCACAATAGGATTCTGACCCAGGACAATTTGAGAATTTGGGGTTTATGCTTTCCCAATTGATGCTTTCTTTGCAAAGAGGGGGAAGAAACTGTCATTCACCTTTTGCTTCACTACCCTTTTGCTGTTGAAGTTTGGGGGATGTCCTTTGAGAAATTTGAAGTAGAGTGGGTTATGAGCAAGGATCTTTTATCATTTATCATGGGCTGGAATGGGCCTTTTTTTCATCCTCTAGTTTGTGAAATTTGGAGGCAGACCCCCCCTATCTTGGGTTGGTGTTTATGGAAGGAGAGGAATAATCGTGTTTTCAGGAATACTGAACGGAGTCCCAAGGAGGTGTTTGGGATTGGTGTTAGGATCGTAGAGGAGAATATCTCCCTCTTTGATGGAAAACTTCCTGAGGTTGGGCTGAGGGACTTTGAAATAAAAATGGCTAAGAAATGGCACCAAGAGCTTAATGCTAATGCCTTCGACAATAGGAAACTTTTAGCTAGGAGGAACACCAAATGGTTGCCTCTGGATCATGGGTGGTTTAAAATTAATTTTGACGGTGTTGCTAAAGGGAGTCCAGGAAGGGCAAGTATAGGTGGGATGATAAGAGATTCTATGGGCAACATGGTGGCAGGGTTTGCTAGAGGCATAGGGATTCAGTCGGCCCTTGTTGCTGAGGCTCATGTGTTGTTCATGGGTCTCAAAATTGCTGTCTCTTTGGGAATTGTTAATCTTCATATTGAGGGAGATTCTAAGGTGGTGACGGATGCTGTGGGAAAGGAAAGATTCATAGGTTGAAACACCAAGGACATCTTATTGGACGCTAAATTTCTCATGTCTAAATTAAGAAACAAAAAAGTGACTCACATTTATGGAGAAGGTAATAGTGTAGCGGATGCGCTGGCAAACCTTGGCTTGGGGTGGGACTTGGCTAAATGTTGGAGGAAACTGGAACAAATGCCACCAAACATTCAAGCTTTGATAGTGTGGGAAAAGGCTTACATGATAAATAATGACTCACAATTTCTGGATGATGAGGACTGACGGGCGGGCCCACTGGCATTTTTGCGTGTGGTGGTGGATTAATGTCTTTTGGGGTTTGAAGGACAGGTGGAGTGCCACGGGGAAAGATGAGAGGATGTGGAGTAGGGGAAAGGGCTTTCGCGTGGTGTTTTTTTGGGATGGGAGAATGGGTATAGCTTATAAAAATATGATGTCGAGATGGCAGGGAGGAAACGTTTTCAATGTGATCCAGCCTAGATTTGGTGACGTGATTTGGGTTATTTGGAATGCCGAGATTGCTTCTCGGGAGGATGATAGTACTATGAGTATTAAGTTTTGGGAGAAATGGGTACTTGGTTTATCTCCTAATTATTTTTGGAGATATGAGTGTATGAATAATGATGGGACCATCCAAGATGCATACTGGTTGTATTCTAGAGGTTTTGCGTCGGCTAATTTAACTAGTGGTTCCTTTGGCTTCATTCGGTTGATTACTAAATTTAGCTTGCTGGGTTATCTGCATGGGATTTTGTGCCTTTCCTTCCTTTCTGCCAACTTTTGGCTCCTTCTTTGGTTTCAAGAAATCATCAATTGCGGTGTCTCTTCTCATGTTTGCCTTGTTCCCCTCCGCGCGTGTAAATGGCTTGAGGGAATTAATTACCGTAAGCCCTGCATTAAACATCCTTGTTTGTTTTTTGTGCGCAACGCTTGGCTCTGGTTTTTTCTGCATCTCGGAGTTTTTCCTGTTCTTCTTGACAGTATGGGTGGAGATAGGGTTCGGATGGAGCCGGATTGCTATGATGAATTTTGGAATAACCCTCTGGTTTGGCATATTTGTGTTGAGGGAGGTATTGCACCACTCATGGAGAGTCTGGTCGGCCATGATCCCATCCTTTCGGGACAATTTGCATGTTCTTGGAAGGATAGAAGGGTTTTTGTTGGGGGGATTTCATTTGAAGTCAGCGAGGAGGTCATTGCGCAGGCCACGGGCTTGACCTATGAAGGGAAAATGTACCCTAAGCACACCAAAAAGCCAGACCACGAGAGCCTTAAGGCTTTCTTTAGAGGAGAGGAGACTCTGGTCAGGAATCAGGTGGGTTTCAAAAGAGCTAAGCTTCCCAAGCCGTGGGATATGGTCTGCTTGGCTCTGATGAAATATGTGACGTTGGAAGGTAGGCACAAAACTTGCTTTTTCTATCACTTTCCTTTGCTTAACCATCTTAGACACAAAATGTTGCTTAGCTTCCCGTTTTTTCTTCTTATGGACCTAGAGACCTCGGTGGATAAATGTAATACGGTAGCCTGTCATAATCCTGATGACCTCCCACCTCTCCCACTCCATCAGGGGCTTATCTTTCGTCTGTACCACTTTCATCTTGCCCTCTGCCCGCCTAAAGTCATCTCTGTTCGTGTTGAGAATGTTGATGCCATTTCTTCGATTCACATATCCCCGGCTGAGTCCATGAGCCCTCCTCGGAATCCTGATGTGGGGAGTATTAAAACCAAAGTGGCCAATAAGAAGCTCAAGGGTGGGTTAGGTTTGGCTCATGCTCGGGCGGTGGAAGGGCTCTGCGAGCTAAAGGCCACCCAGGTTGACATGACTACTAATGTTACCAAGCCGAAGATGGGCAAGGAGAAAGGGTTGCAGGCCATGACTGTTAAGGAAGGCAAGGGTAAGGGCAGGAATGTGGTCGGGATTGACTCCAAAGGGAAATAGTTGTTGGGACCACGGAGCTGACTGGTGGGGAAAGTGGTAGGAGAAGATTGGGGAGGCTAGCCAAGAACAACAAAAAGAGACTGATTATTGAGGACTCGGAGGTGGAGCAGTTGGACAACAAGGGTTATAAGGAAGAAGAGTCTAACGATGAGACTGATGACTTGGGGGAGAAGCCCCTGCCTAATCCGATGGATAGCAAGACTCCTTGCCATGGCTCTGACTCGCACACTCCATTGGTGCCTGAGGCTGGTGAGATGCAAGAGACTAGGGATACTGGGGAAGTTTCAGATATGGTGGTGAAGAGGCTGAACACTTTGGACAAAAGATTTAGGAGCTTGACCCGCTTTATTATGAAACTAAGCCACTTTGTCACTAGTGCGCTGTCAAATGTTATAAAAGAAGAACTGGAGGGGAATAACAGCCAAGAAAACAAGGATTGGGTGGGCGATGAGGTTGTGGACCTCTTGATCAAGAACTGGGATGAGCCCAATTAGCTGCGTTTGTTGGTGGTCTGTTAGCTGTTTTTCGGCTGTCAGTGTGTTGTCCCTGGGCTGTCTCTGTGGTTTTTTGGTTTTTGTCCTGTTGTTGTTTAGTCTCTTTTTGGCCCTAGTGGCTCCTTGTGAGGGGTACAACGCCCCGTAAATGCTGTTTAACTTTTCAAAAACATAACAAATTTTTATGGCTTACACATGTCTCATAATTTATTCATCATGCTTCATCCATATATATATATTTTCCACACTTCCTTATTCTCATAAATATTTAATCCATATGATTCCAAACTCTTTCACCCTCTTATCTCTCACCTTTTCCTTCTTTATATAGCCTCTTAATGCCTTTCCATCATAACCTTTCATAATAACACTCAATTATCTTATTCCCATGAATTGACCTTTTTTTGTATAATATTTAATACTTTTATAGCTTATTTAGGCATATTAGAGGTGTTTTAAGGCTATTTAAGTGGTATATAATATATATGTGGGTCTAGAAATTATCCAAATGACATATAAGGTGCCTCAAAACCCTTTATATCCTGCCAACAAACATCATTAAAAAGCTACTAAAAAGAACCCTAGAGAATGACACACATTGTTAAAATCTACCTTATGGGTCAATAGAACAAGAGTTAAGGTTGCATTAGGAACTTCACCTTACCATCTAGTATATGGTATTTGACCCTTTGTTTATGGTAAATCTCAAAATTTCCACATTTCATTTTATACATGATTACTTAGACACCGATGACAAATTAGAAGATAGGCTTCTCCAATTGTTACATTTGAAAGAAAGAAAGATGAGATAATACCATTGGGCATCTTTCAAAACATTGAATCATGAAAAGGTGATTTGAAAAGAGGGATAAGGTCAAATAATTTAGGATATTTGATATCATATTATTCTAGGATAAGGCTCATGAGAAAAAAGTAGAACATGGGAAGTTTGACAGATTGCAGTTAGGTCCATTTTAAATCTCAAAGATTTTAGGAGATAGTAACTATCAAATTAAGACTATGATTGGAGAAGACATAATATTTCCTATCAATGGTCAATTCCTAAAGAATTACTTTTAGTATTAGGCAATACAAAAACTTCCTTGTACATACTTAGATTAGTTTTTACTTGGGTTTTCTATATTTAGGATAGTTGCATTGTTTGTTTTGTTCCATCTTATTTGTCTTGGAGGTACCCATTTTGAAAAAAATGTTTGAAATGAAAAGTTATTTATATGATTTGTTCTAAAGTATTCCTTTGATAAAAAATGGCCTTAATTTAGGTTTTTAGTTTCAACATTGGTGCTAGTTTACTTGTGCCTCATGAAACTTGATTATTCGTTGAGAACATCTAAAATACTCTTTGAAACCTTACATATATTATAAATATATTATTTTTTATTTATTGGAATTAGTGGTTTTAGTTGCATATTAAGTGAAAATATAAAGGTTTACCTTTTCCACCACTATGATTCCTAACCCACTGGTGAGCTTTGTTGCTTGCAAATTGAATTTTTTCATAAAATTCCTCAAAATAATGCTATTTAAAGAGAAAATAAAAAAGAGAGAATTCAAAAGAACTAGAAACTAATTGGGTGATTCAAGTAATTTTATCACTGCTATGGATGCCTACCTAGTCACAGATAAATTATTGAAGGGAATCATAGAGACAATCTCATAAGGGCTACGGGCGCTTGAATGGTAGAGAGTTAATATCCTCTTAGTTCATAAGGATAGACTCATCCAAGTAGCTTAATATCTAGTTACAATGCTATGTTTCAACTTCAAGCAAATGAATGAATCATGTGTACACGATTGGGTTCTTTTGGATAAATAAGGTTGTGAGAAAAATTATCATGTTTCTATGGTTGCCTTCATGTCTTCCTAGTTTGGTGGTAAAGCTAAAAATTCTAAACTTAGACTTTATTATATCTTAGAAATGATTTGGAGCATTTCTCCCTTTTAGTTCACCATTTTTTTGTGCCTTTTATAACATGCTCCATTATGGATTTTGGATATACGAGGACTCCCTTTTTTATTTAGCTTTTACATTTGATCCCCTATGTCAACATTTCTCAACTCTTTGAGCATTTAGAAAAGGTGATTGATTTTAATCATTTTGGGTTACTAATCCTCTTAGAGTTTATCATGCCTTAGTGAAGAACTAATGTTGTCTTAGAGGTCCCTTGAAAAACTCTCAAATTGCTTGTTTATAAGGATAGAATCAAGCTACGAGTTTACACCCCCTATTGTACATTTACTTTGCTTAAATATCTAGATGTCTATATTCTTCATGGAAACCATTCAAAGATTAAGGAAATTATGAAATATTTTTTGTAGAAACCCAATGTTGTTTTAGATGGGATTGACATCCATTTCTAATCTTGAAAACCTCATCTTCCCTACAAAAATAAAAGCAATGAGAAGTATTGAAGGAAGTTTACATGGAAATACAATACTCAACTAGACTAGATATTATTCACACCACTAAACATCCACATGTAGATCCAAAAGTTTTTCTTGCAAAAGTAAGTCATCATAAAAGATGTAAGTTGTGGAAATTTTATGTGGAAAAGGTGGTAGGAGGTAGACATATTGAATACCTAACATACACATCCACACAATTACCTTAATTCTACAAAATCACAAAATCATTTGAAAATGGTTCCCCGCTCAAAGGATTAATGGTGCTCACCTACCTCACTATAGAATTGATTACCAAAAATATACCATTAAACTCAAGGTATAAACCAAGATTTATCAACCAAATCTATACTTTGCAATCATTTACAAGTAAACTTTGAGCTCTTCGTAATCCCAACACCCAAAAGGGCTAAAGAACCAATGAATTCATCATCCATCCATCAAGAAGGCAACATATTGAAGAAAAGTAAAGAAAAGGGTGATTGGGGAAGATTTTTGCAAAAGTTATCAAGGTGTTGCAACAATTTTTTTTTTTTATCATCAAATTAAATTTGTAAGTAAAAATCATGCCCTTAATTCACTATTGTTTGAATAAATAAAAATCAATCCTTTGAAAGATTGAGTTTTTGGATTTAAATCATTTTACAAATTTTATTTTCTTCTTTGATAAATTGAATGAGATTTTTTTTTAAGGGGCTAAATTTTAGTCATTTGCAAACCCTATGGGTAACACATGAAACATATAATTAGAGAAAAATAATCAACTAAAAAATTCTAGTAGAAAAAAAGGGTTTCATTTAATGCCTTAATAGTTGAAACAATCTTATCTTGGATCAAATCTCTGCAGAGTCCTCATTGAAAAACTTGTAGATATTCCAAATGGATGTAGATATTTCTAAAACTAAAGTAAACTACCTAAATGATGTCTTAATAATATATAAAATGATAAATTCAGAAAACGGTTTCATTTAATGCTTAATAGTTGAAACATCTTCTCTTGGGTTGAATCTCTACAAACCCTAATTGAAAAACTTGCAGATATTCCAAGCTAATGTAAATATTTCTGAAAGAAACATCAAGTATCTATTTCTTGAAACATTTCTTGTAAAGTCCAAGAAACTAAAGATATTTAGAAAATGACAAAAGAATACACTGTACATAAATCATGTGGAGGAAGATACTAGATAAGGACATTTTGAACACCCATATCTGCATCTAGATGTATCATTTTAAATTATTAACCAAGAGATATGCATAAATTGGAGCAAATATTGAACAATGAATTTACCTCATTAAATTCAACATCTTATACTAATCCTTGCAACCCCCTTGTAGCTTGATAGCACATCTAAAAGGAAAAAATCACATCCTGATCTACCCATCATTTTTGCATCTAGATCCTACGTCGATTCTCGCATGGTGTCAAAACTTAAGCTTGTCAAAATTTAAAAAATGGTGTCGGCTGTAAACATTTCAATAATTCAATTCACATCCAAATTTGGTAGTAACTCTCACAATATCTTAAAACTATCGAACATCAAGGCAATGCAAAAGTAGTTGTCCAACCGGATAAAGTGAGAACTTAATAACATACATCCAGATCAATTTACCACAACCCTAATTCCTGAACGTGGAATCCATTTCAGCAAAAGGATATTTTCTAAAGTCCTAAATGCCCTGACACACAAAATTTCCCTGAAAGGTAAGAGAACATGGAATTATTGGAAATAAATAATATTAATAACTCAATGGTAATATATGTTGTTTTTCATTATAGGTATTGATGTCTTCCAAAGCTAAGCAAAGGAAGTAGAGTTTAAAGGGATTACCACTACATTCAAAATTAATTCAACATGAGAACATATATTCGATATTGAGTATAAATTATTTTAAGCAAAGGATGGTTAGTGTTGTCAAGGTGGTGAAGAATGAAATAGACAAAGATGTTGGTTTCCATTTTTCTTGCAATGTTCAAAATTAGTTATGGAGTGTACAAAAAATAATGATTAGGGAAGAAGATTGATTATTTTTTGAAGGAAGAGTCTTAAAAAATATGTTAATAGATGTCATTACTGAAATTTTCCATATTCCTTTCTATGAGAATGTAGGAATAATAAAGATAAAATATGTTGAAGTTGATTTTAATGAGAATTATGAAGCTCATATGAAGAAGATGAGCTCAAAATGGATGGAGAACCCTAGAACTATAAATTCAAAATTACCATTTTTTTTACTAAGGAGTGACTTCCAACAAGAAATTGGAGATTTGGTAACCCTCTTAAGTAGATTAATGGGCCTAACCACAACTTCTACCTTCATACCATGTATGTAGTCTTACATTACTACAATCTTGATTAAAGAAGTCATGATTCATCGGGTTGAACTTATCATTGACAACCTACATGAACAACTAAGGTAAGAGAGATAAGAAGGTTCTACATGAATGCTTACCTACTCTATTAATTGGCTAGAAGAGCCATGTTCCTAGGACTAGAAAGAATTGGTGAAATGTGTTCAAATCTAGGAAAAATTCCTATATATAGTCACTATTCATAGTTAGAACAAAAGCAATCTATGATCCACTAGAAGAGAGTAAATAATTCCTTCTCTATATGAATAGTAAGTTGATTAGAAAGAGATAGAAGAAAAATATTTTATAAATTCCACATAAGCAATAAGAAACCATGGAAATTGGTTTATCTAGTTTTCTAAGTTCTTCAACATCTAAGTGGAGTGACTTATAGGTGCCCCTTATAGGCCACCAAAATACCCTACAAACAAAATAGTCTTGTTGGAGCTAACTAAATATCTATTTTAAACACATAAGCTATTAGAGTCAAAGCATAAAGTTTGGGTACATTTACCTATCAAGATGGGAGTACATGCATATTCTTCACTTGCTTGGGCCAAAGAATCAAACATAGATCTTCAGTTACACAATATTCACACATATGCCACAACCAAATTTTGACCATTTTGGACACACAGTTTAGTGGGTATACTTAGAATTAAGGCATACACCTCATCTAGAGGAATTCTAAGAAGACTACAGTGATAATCACAAAGTAAGAAGATAAAGATACTACAAGTTGTCCACCTACCAAATGAGGGATTTTAAGGATCATATGGTTCTTGATTAGGTATGGAGAGGTACTCCATATAGTATATGACATGGATAAGATTTATAATAAGCCTATTCTTAAACCTAATTAGATAGATCTTGAAGTTTAATCATTGTATGATTAAATTAAGGACATTTTGAACTACACTACCATATGGTTGAAAGGAAATATAGATAGATGAAAATGACAAGGAATACTCCTCACCTAAAATAAAGATACAATGAAGAAAAAGAAAGATAAAGGTGAAGGAATTTCTACACAACAACAGGTGGATTTTTTTGAACAAGAATCCCTATAGTCTCTTAAGAAAAAGAACCAGAGGAAGAGGAAGTTAGACTAAAGAAAAAGAAGAAGGCATTAGAACTAGTTGCATATACTGGTACTGAATCATCTATGAATCATGCTTCTTCATCTACCCCATCAATTCCCATTCCTCCTCCTTAGATATTTCAAGAAAGTATAGCTACATCATTAGCTCCTAGTATTACAATTTTTTTTCTAGCAACAAATAAAACATAATAAGATAGTTTTTTACTCTTGTTAGCTCACTAGTAAGGTCAGTGCCATTTTTGTCTCCACATTCCTTTCATAATATTGACATAATTGGTAAATGGAAAAGAAAGAGATGCACTAAAAGAAACCAGTGTCAAGGAACAAGCTAATCCTATAGTAGAAGAGGTGATCATAGAAAAATACCAAGTTAAGGAAATATTGTATGAAAGAAAATAATATTTAAATGGATATGTCTAAATTATTATTTGAAGCACAAGTTATGGTTGAATAATTTAGTAGGGAAGATGATATTGTTATTTCTACTCAACAATTAGCTGAGGAGCATAATAAAGGGCTAGATATAATGATTGAAGAGATCCAAACCAATGTGTCTACCCATTACACTTCACTTGTTGTAGCTCCATTGAGAGAGAA
This sequence comes from Sequoiadendron giganteum, assembly GCA_007115665.2. NCBI lineage: Eukaryota > Viridiplantae > Streptophyta > Pinopsida > Cupressales > Cupressaceae > Sequoiadendron > Sequoiadendron giganteum. Next base: position 471,969,071 of record CM021104.1, read on the forward strand.
AAATAATGATGACCAAGTTGATAAAAGTCAAGTTGAGGTGGAAAGAGAAGAAATTATTGTAGAAGAATAAAAGGAAAATCCAATAGTACATGAATTATTGAGAAATATAGTAACTATAATAACTTTTAAACTTGACACCTCCATAGTACATGTTTAAAATAATATAAAAGAGATATTAATGGAATAAGTAAGAGAAGATTCTATATTGGAGACTATATCAGGGCAAGAATAAATAGATAAATAGGTCAAGTTCCATAAGATATTGCATGTCAGACCTTATTTGAGCAACAAGTAAAATAATAACAACAAAAATTTGATGCATCACCTTTAGTGCCTACATATATTTAGATGTTAATATTTATAAAGAGGTTGTAAGAATCGTTGTAATTGATCTTCAAAGCATATTAGGCAGAATTGATGCTCCAAATCTGAAGAAGAAGGCAACGATATTATCATCTATATCTAGGGATACATCTAATTCTAGAGTTGTAAATATTTTGACTCTAATCTATCAAAAAAGAATGGCATGGAACTTGTATTTGGCGATTATCAAATCATAATATTCAATCTTGACATATAACAAGAGATCAAGAAATTGATGTACTGTAGTCTACTATATTTACAACAATAGACAGAATGCAAAAGGATAAAAAGGTAAAATAAGGGCTAAAAAAAAAAAAAGAATTATAGGCATACATCAAGAAATTTTTTGATCTTCTACAAGATGTTTATGGTACCATTTTTAGCACTATTTTCATTTAATAGCAAGAAGTTTCCACAGTCCATGATAAAATAGAGTGCAAAGATTTATGGATTGAAATTGTGTGTGATTTTTTACATCATTTCAATCTAGTTTCAATTGCACACAATTTCAATCTAAAAATCTTTGCACCTTATTTTTGTTTCTCATAAAGAAGCATCATCACTAGAAAAAATAAAAATCTATCTAGGGTGACTATAGAATGAATGAATAAACTTGTTGAAGGACTAAAAATGATTGAACAAGCCTTCAATTACTAGGATGAATTCAAGAGATGGAAAATAAAATGTATAAATTGAGAAGTGAATGCAAGGAAAGGTAGGAGTAGAATGAACAAGACCTTTCAAGGTTACTGGCTATTAAAAAATTAGATGATCATGTCCTAATAAGAGGGAACATTGTAGATCATCAAGTAATCTTGTTTATAAGAAAATAGTAAATTGAAAGAGCATTTGATCAAGGAATGCCTAGAAGAAGTGATAAAGTAGAAATCACAGATGGTGGATATGAAGTATGATGATATGACATTGATAGAATAATTAACAAGTTTATCTTGTAACTTAGGTAAGGATCCATAAGATTTTACTAGAGTGTAGGAAGAATTCAAAAAAGTAATTTTCTCTAATCTAGATTAACAAGCAGGTACATTTAATATGGATGAAATGAATAAGATGAAAAAACTAAAGAATATAATTTAAATAGGCATATGGAAAGGGTTCCTAAAATCGAAGGATAAAATTATATACTTGAGATTTTTCAGCATTTGAAACTCAATGCTTCAAGTATAATTTATATAGTAAGTCAAAACATAGGCCATTAATAAAGCATTAATAGCCTACATAAAGTACAAGTTGAGAGAAGCACAAAAGGATTAAGAGATTCTTGTGAAAACAAATGAAGAGGAGGATGCTTGAACTTAATGCAAAGTATGATAGTTTGACTAGGTCTATATTTAGACTTCATGATATAGGGCATCTTCTTCAATATATTTCAATTTTGGAATATGCTTATATTATTATTTTGTATTGGAATATTATATTTTGTCAAATCTTGACCATTGATGATGGATAATTCTCAACTATTGATTTGTAACTAAATCTTGGCACCATTGTCTATAAAAGGGCCATTGATCAAATAATTTTTAGGGAGAGACATTAAGATTATTGTGGAAATTAGCAATAATAATTTTTATTATTTGAATGTCCTTCATGCTTTCTTCTTACTTAGTGAATTTTGTTGTGAATTATAGTGAATAAGTGTGTAATGGATGTTTAGTTCTAATTATCAATAATTTTTTGATTGTAAGATGATTTGAGCCTCCTTCTTTTCTTATTATAAAAGATATCATTAACTTGTATCATTCTTTAGGTATTTGATGGTTCTTTTGTAATATGAAATTTCTATTGAAGCTTTCACTTACTCTACAATATTATGATAATTTATTACTAATCATAGGATAGTTATTTGACATCTAACTGCTCATTCACATAATAATTTTAATGAATTTGGAATTTTAACTGTATTCTTTCTCTACATTTATTTTTTAGTTTATTTTCATAGATAAAATCTAGATCAAGAACCAACATCAAAATAATTGAAGATTATATGAAATACATTATTTAGGATTTGAATGAATTAGTTTTGTCATTATTTCCTTAAATCCAGCCCTATTTCTAAATTCTAGTACGCAATTCCTTTTGTGTAAACAACATTGAGGTATCCACAAGTCAAGAGTTGACATACGAAGATTTGGGATGATTAAATTATGTTCCAAAGTTTAATTTTATTTAAAGAGAGATGTTTGTTTGTTGGAATTTTTATCTAAGTTAATAGTCTTAAACACACACATCAATAGGTCTATTAAAAAATAATGACCTCTACTTAAGATGCTAGGAAAAATAACATGATTAGAAAAATCTCAAATTTTTTATTGTACTCCATAATGATGTCCTTATTTCAATGAGTTTTTTTTAACTTTGTCAAATATGCTAAGAGAATTTATGTGTTATGGAATAATATAGGTCTAATTTTTTCAATGCTAATTAAAAAAAAATAAAAAAAATGCATTCATCAGACATTGGAGTTGATGATCTAATTTCAATAAATCATTATAATTTTTTTATTTGTAGTGAAAGTATTGCATTATGAGATAATGTCACTCAATTAAAAATAATATTAAAAAAACAAAATAATGTCATAGAAATAATTATTTTATTTAAAAAATAATAATTTCAGTTTGAATCTACATAGAATATTCTACAACTCATTAGTTTACTTCAATCCTTAAATTCTTGATTGCTTGTTTCTATAATTGACACAAATTAAAAAATGTTAAAAAATGTTGATCTTCAGTGTCCTAATTAAACCAAAAAATGTAATAAACTATTGTGAAATCACCTAAATCTACTTTTAAAAAAGAGACATGAAATATATTTTGCCTCAACCTAAGATCAACCAAATACTTTAAATATAAATTCAAAAAACCAATTCAAATATCAAGTGAAAGAAGAATAAAATAGATCCCAACTAATCTCTAACACAAACAACCAAGATATTTATTTAATTAATTGAATTTTTGTCATTGCCTTTGTGATGATGATAGATTAATATCTAATTAGAATTTGAAATCTAGAAGGTTTTACACGGTGTCATAATTTTTTTTATTCATTCCTCCCTTCCACATGTAACATTCATATTTCACACCAACATAGATGGGTCCAAGCAAAAATTATGTGGTGGTTTCGCATGTTTCCTCATGGATTTAAATCTTACAATGGTGTAAAAATGACCTTTTTAAAAATCTATGGCTTCAAGACATTGAAAGGGTGCAAAGTATCCACTAATATCTTGGTTGATGGGGTGCAATCATTGATTTTCTCACACATACCTTAATCCAAACCTTGTGTTAATGTTTTATCCAAAAATTTATTTTTAAAAATGATTCAGCTAAATTATTTTATTATCTTAGAATAATAAAATGATTCTAATGCATGTAGTACTTATAAATTTTAAGATTGTTTTTATTTGATAAAAAATATACAGACCTAACATCTATGAAAGATAAATTACATTCATGGCTCAAATACCCTAAAGAGTGGGGCCCTTGTTCATCATTCCTAAATAGGGAGAACTTTAGTGGTGAATCTTCGCTAATTGGTGAATATTTGAAATTGGGACCTCCAAAAATGGCAAATAATACAAGTTAGAAAGGATGTTGAATCACCAAGTTTTACAAAAAAATAAATTTGTCTCGATTAATTCACCAATGCATTATTTTTTAAACTATGTGTCATTGGAATTGATTCACCAATAGTTTATACTATAATTACAGATATTAATTATATTTGCCATTAATTTTATATTCCTACAATTATTTCTTGGGAAATATCACCACTAATAATAATTTACCTTTTCATTTTAGGGATATTTTAGCCTTGAATAGGTTTTTTATTTATTGCCATCGATTAGCTTTTTAATTGAATGGTTGCAAGTCAATTTCGTGACTTTATATGCACGTGCCTTTTAAAAAGGTTGTTGAGGCTCAAAATTTGATCTCCACCGTTCACTGTTGCCAAAAGTTCATGACACACGTCATCATCATTATATCAGCAAGACATCCCTAAGTGTCCCACCGATGATGTTCACTCACGCCGATAAGGCTTCCATACTCCACCTGGGGTCCACCAAGGCACAAGTACACCACTTGTGTAATTCCAGAGAATCATGAAGGGAATCTACAATATTTGTGCCAAGCTCTTGGAAGACATCCGATCAAAGCTCTATTTGCTCTCCACCGTTCACTATTACTAATAGTTCATGACATATTTCATCATCGTTGTATCGACGAGACATCCCTAAGTGTCCCATCGATGATGTTCACTCACGCCGATATTTGCTCACGAAATGAACTTGCAGCCGTCCGATTTAAAAGCTAATTGATGGTAAAATTTTCAAGTGATTTAAAAAAAAAACACTTCATCCATGTGTGATCCAATGCATTTTCAATAGTGAATTTATGCTTGGTGGTGAGGGGCTCTGCCCCTCGACCTCGCCTGTATCGCGATAGGAGTGCTTTGGGGCCACAATCCCCAGACCCCGCGAGGGGGCATTGCCCCCTCAACCCCCACAAGGGGGCTCTGCCCCCTTGAACCCCGCAAGGGGTGCTGCCTGTTGACCCCACTGGTGGCTGCCGCCCCGGGGCCCCTACTTCAATATTAAAAATAAAAAATAAAAAATGGGGGAACTGTGCTAACCAATTATGCACATTTTTAAAGGAGAGATTCACCATTATAATTAATCATTTTAGTGATTATTCACTAGGATTCACCACTATGATTATTTTTTTTAACCAATTATTCATTAAGATTCACCAAGATTCTACAATTTTTTAATAATGTACATAAGATTCACTAGGGAAAATTACTAATTTTTTCAAATAAAAGGAAAGATTTGCTAGGATTTTACACCTTCACTGAGGGGGGGGGGGGGCGGAGGGGGGTTCTTAAAGTTATCCCTATTCCCAAACCAATAGAGGTAAATAGACTTGAAACATAGGACCTAGATATGCAATCCTAAAAGTTGGTTCTTGAAGATATGTACAATCAAATAGTGTAAGCCTACATAGGAATCTTCACCTTCTCACATCTAGCCTTCAACTAAAAACTGTTTGTATAGTTAGGTAAGCACTTTAAAGAAGTTTTTCCTCATCAATCCTTCTCTTGCTACCTACACAAGTCATGCTTGTCAGCTCAATCATTGTGAAAATACTCCTACTTTACATGATGGCCACTCTAGCTCTTGACCTATACTTTTTCCCTATGTAGTAATTAACTAGTACTTTAACTATGCTCAACATGGAGTTAGAAAAAAAGTTGAAATAATGTCACCATCAGTGTAAATGCCCAACCTATAAAATGGGCCAATTCATAAAACATGACCCTTTATAAGAGTATTGAATATATGATATTCATTATTTAATTGATATTCTAATGGAATCAAAATAATAGTGATAATAGTATTATTTTGTTACATAGTTACATAAGTCATGACACTTTCCTTGAGGAATTTTACAACACAATTATACTTTCAATGAATATGATGTGTCTACCCTTGTTAGAATATAATGATATCTGACTTGCTACTTCATAAATAAAAATATAATCTATGATTCGTATGTAATAATATAAAAATATGGAATTTCAAATATTCTATAAGAAATAGGTAAATCAAGTCTAATATTTTACTATTATTATCACCATTCATACAATATTCATATCTATACATATATACTTGATTAAAGTCATTATATTCCAATCAATTTATATTTTACATTTAGATTATTTTATAATATAACCAATTCATACATGTGTGTGTATTTTGTACTCAAGTCACAACACATTCAAATTCTCATTATATATATATATATATATATTTTAGCTATCATTATTATTACTTGACAAAAAAAATCATATTAAGAAAGATGCATACAACATAGAGATTTCCAAATGGCTAGAGCCATATATATGGCAAGAAGAGAAAAATTGATGATTTTCCACTATCTCACTCCCAAGAATAACTTGGAGAGACAATTTAGCTACCACAATGTTTGAAAACATGACTCCCCTTACTTTTCATACTAGAAAGGAGGAGAAGCCAAGCAGATCCTGTAGACACCTAAAATATTACCTAAGCCTACTCCCCATCACCTAGTCCTAATCAACCAATATCATCACCTAACCTAGTCCCCTTCATCTAAAATCCACTTAATTAAATAATCATGTTATTTAATTAATTAACTTTTCCATCTCCTCACAATAAATAAATAAAAAATTCACATATCCCACCTATTTTCCATCTCACACACGACTAAAATAATTAAATAACATTATTATTTAATTAAGCCTATTATTCCTTCAACACATTCCAAGAATAAAGGACACCTAAGAACATTTTTCCTTATGGTCCCATTATTCTCTCAGCACATTCCAAGAATAAAGGGCACCTAAAAACACTTGTCCTTATGGTCCCCTTATTCTCTCAACACAACCCAAAATTATAGCCTTCTCAGGTGCACATGTCCATTCACAATCTAACAACCTCCATCTCCACCCTTCATCCTCTCCTTTATCCTAGGAAATTCCTCTCAATCATTCTCTACCATTGATCTCATAATCAATTCTTGACCATCCATTCTTCTTCAAAGTCTATAAATTTAGGCACTTTATCCTTCATTCCATATCAATCATACTTATGCTAGGTACATGCTGTCAAATTGGTATCTTCAAGCAAAGGAACATCCACATATCACTATTCAAGGAGTAAATCATTCAAATATCGAGGCTAAGGTAACATTTGAATTTGGTTTTTGATGTTACTGTTTTTTTTGTACTCTCTTGTTGAGATATATCTAGAGGTTTGAAGTGGTTTGAAATAGGGATCTTGTGTCTTGCATTTTTTTTAGACTGCAGGAATCAGTCGGGTATTTGTCCCTCTATAAACTGTAGTGCGTCTGGTAATTTTTTTTTATGTGACTAGTGACGCTGGCACGACACACCCTCTAGTACCATAGTGATTATGGGAGACTAGAGCTCGTGACCACTTGCTTGCAATGGTATGCTTTAGTCAAGTTAGGCCCATCACCCCAATATTGTGTCTTATATTGGTTTCTTTTTTAGTTTTCAATTTATTGCTTATATTTTGGTGACTCTACTAGGGATTTATCCCTTATCTCACTTCATTTTGTGTTCTTGTATATCTTGTAATTGGATTTCACTAATTCATTTTGTATGTTTTTGAGTGGTTTTAGTGATAAAGTTTTTATAGGCATATCAAAGAGAAAAACAAGCTACACCATTACATCCAAAATGGCTAAGAGATGAAATTTGACATAAAACATTTTTTTGACAATTGTTTTTGAAGTGTTTGTAGGGTCACTCAAGGGTACACTTGTACAAAATCCATACAATTGAATAGTACTATATGAACAACATTATATAACTACATAGGGTCTATTATTGGTGTATATATAGTGAACAAGAAAAAGATTTAGAGCACAACATATACACAATATACCATGTCTTCTCAAGGAGATATATTCACAATAATTTGATATACATAGGTAATATATACAATCTTGGTTTAAATATATATTTATTGAATGTATTTATAGTCATTTGCATATGCATGACCACCACAAAAAGAGTTAATCTACAATATTTCAAATATGTATATATATACAATGTTTTTTTGGAAGTATATTTAATATATATATGTTGGCACCACGGGTTTTGCATTGAAAAATCAAAGGTATATTCATGAATCCCTAATGATATATACACATTGGTTTATGCAAGAGATACACACATGAGGGGAGAACAACATACACAATGGGCATATGAGTACTGGCTTGCAGAGATATACAAAGGTTCAAGGGTGGGTGCATGGATATGGGTAGCCAATTTGTGGCCACTTTCAAAAAAACTTTTGAAAAGTCATAACGCGAGCGCGTTATAACACGCTCACGTTATGGCATGTTAAAAGCAAAAAAAAAGTGAAACTCATTCATTCTTCATTTCGATTGTGTTTTTTGTTGTGCCCACTGCCAAAACCCCCATTTTTCGTGCTCATGTTCTAAAGGAGGCATTGTGCAAAAATCTTCACCAACGGTTGCTATTTATTCACAACGATGGCACCACAATGAGGAGGAGGTGTGAGAGGTAAGGATTGTTTGATTTTTGTTTTGAATTTGTTAGTTTTAGGTTGTATTTGATATATATTTTTTTGAATTTTTAGGAGATGCAAATCAACCTACAAACCCTCAAAATCCTCAACAAGAAGAGCAACGAAATCCTCAAGAACAAAATCCTGAAGAACAAAATCAACCACAACAACAACCTCCTCCACCAATCACTCAACCCCCTCCTAACACTCAACAAAATTTAATGAGTGAAATTGAGAACAAAAAAAAGAAAATTGAGGATTTGATCAGTAGGTTGAGTGATCCAAATGGTTCAACCATAGAAAGAATGACCTTAACAAGTTCATTGAAAGATATGTTAAAAAATGTAGATTCAATTAGCAAACAAATAACTGGATGGCAAGATATGAGGCAGGCGACTAGGGCTCATTATACGAATAAACTATCATATAAAAATGTAAAGGATTTAAAAATTACAAAAGGTGATTTGTGCTCATTATTCATTGACCCACACACAAATCAAAATCTTACCCTCAATGCAAAGAGGTTTCCTATTCATTGGTGCCACCACCAAAAAATTAGGAACCATTTTTAGATAGGTGGTACATGGTCTTTGATTACCCACCGTGCAACAATTATGAAGTCCCACAATATTTCCTTAAGAAACTATACAATCAGTTCATATTGAACAAAATCCCAAATTATTTTTATATGAGGGACTTCCAGGGGAGAGGTGGGGGGTCGGCTTAGGATAGACCCGATGCACAAATAGATCCTATGTGACAAGGGAGACGAGCTCTCGCTAGGCCGCCTCGTGAACACATTGTTATGCCTTCCATCGTGAAGGAGAGTGCCGATGTAGAGAAATTGCAGGTGATCAACACTTTGACCTAGCGTGTCATCCATCATACTAGCCCTATTCTACAACGCCATCCAGGGGAGTCTTCGAGTGGTGGCCTTTGAACCCATGTGTGTCAATCTTGTAGGGTGACTTGTTCATATGACCGCATCGACACTTAGGAGGCTGCTACGTAGGATCCGTCTGTAGCTATGGAGATGGAGAGGGCAGATGAAGTTTTGCATGAGGTGTATGAAATTGATAGTGAGGTAAAAGTTAACATGTTCATTGAATTGAATTTATTAAATTTTAATTTTGAAATGCAAGATTAACTAATTTAGTTTTATGATTTTAAAAAAATTGCAGGGTCATTGTTGAGACTAGATACACCGGCCCTCCACCTACTTATTTCTGTAGTACACCTATTGGTGGGGTATGTAACTAGTAAACAATTATAAATTTATTACATGTTAATAGCATTATTTTACGAACGATATTTTAATATGTGATTTTGGATGTTGAACAGGCTAATATTGGAGGTTTCGAGGGAACAACTCCTAGTGCTAGTGGATTTACTCAAACCTACATAGAGTTAATAGAATAAAGAGTTTAACTAATGAATTGTACTTAATAGATTTGTGTAGTTTATATGCACATCGTTGATTACGTTGAATAATTTGTTGTTTTATTTTCATATTTTGCAATCTGAAACACCTCCGAATGTGACGAGGGCAATGGAGATCGATGTTTAATTTGCTATACAATCCTCGATGGCTCTTGTACACATCTAAAAATGGTCACGGTTAACCAAACCTGTTAATTAATTAAATATAAATTATTTAATTAATATTCTTAAGTCATCTACATATAAATAAATTTAATTATTTATTTATATTGTTCATTTTTCCAATTCTTCTAGTTTAATTAAATAAATAAGTTTATTTAATTAATGCTATCTTCTTCTTAATTAATTAAATAGATTTCACAATTTATTTATATTAATTATCACAAGTTTAAATTCTAAATTTAAATGATATTCTTTATTTCACATTTAATTAAATACTTTCAATATTTAATTAAAACACTTTCTGAAATTCTTCACTCTTCTCAATAATTAAATATTTTAATATTTTATTAATTTTTTTTTCATTTCTCTCACATAATTAAATATTTCAAATATTTAATTAAGAAGCTTTTCATTTCCCACACATAATTAAATATTATCTATTTTAATTATGGACACATCTTCCATTTGTCTCTTAATCTTCCATTTATCTCTTAAAATTCCATCTTCTTTTCAAATTCTCGATCTCTCACCGTTCATCTCAACAGGTTTGAACTCAACCGTTGATCCGAGCCAATTGGATTCTTGCTTTCAAAAATCTATAAATACAACCCTCTTGTGAGTTGGAAAGAACCTCAAATTCTAGATTTTCAGGCGTAGTTATTATAGTCGCATTTCAATTTTATCAAGCATTGTAGCATCATAGAATTTTAATTCCATAGCTTAAATCATATAGTCATAAATATGCATTTTTAATTAATCTCATTCTCCAAAGTTGTCATTTCAACAAGCTGCTGCTTACACAACTGAGAGCCAGCATCTTTTATCAAATCCTTGGAGATAGAGGACGATGAGACGAATTTGAAGAAGCTGCTGCCATGAGAGTTTGCATTTATGCTTTCTAGATTAGCTTTCTTTCAATCTAATGTCTCCTCGGTGTGTTAGTTTATTGATTGTTTAATCTACGCATTTTCTACACACACATTTTTGGCGCCCACCGTGGGGCATCCCCTCATTTTTAATCTTTTTTATTGTAGACAGGTGATGGAATGGAGTCGCGCTTCGGCGCATCCGAGCTTTATTTCAGCGCATCCCGGACCTATTTCGGCGCATCCCGTGGTGATATTTTAGTGCATCTAGTAACTGTTTTGGCACATCTGGGGGTTTGTCCCAGCACACACAGGAAATCTATAAAACATAAATTTTGATTCCGACACCATCCGCGGACAAAATTTTTATTTTCAGTTTTTAAAGTAATGAACCAATCCTAGGATAGAAATTTAAAATTGGAAATATATCAATCCTAGGATAGTCACCACATACTATTTTTACAATTAAAATGAACTCCATGCCTATTGTGAAGCAACATCTTCACTTAGTTTAAATCATTGTCTTTTGGTGCTATAAAAAGAACATTGTTTGCTTTGTTTGTGGCAATAGGTCTATGCTCTCCCCTTAATTGGGTGACCAAAATACCATACTGCCTTTTCATTTTTATGCAATGTTTACAATTTCTTACATCCTTTAGAAGGCCTGCCGTAGTGGGAAAAGTACTCACCCTATAAGAATGACCTAAGTGGGAGCAACCAAAGCCAGGTTTTCCAACCCACTATAATCAAAAGAGAATTCAGGGAAAGTTCACAATTCGACGACAATGTGCAAGATAACCATCCCCAAAATATTTGTTTTAAAGATTAGGAGGTCTCTTAAGGGAGTTTATCTATTGCCGCACCGAACGGAAACCTTGACTACGAACCATAGTGTAGAAAGCCAGCTGAGTCAGTAACCAAACATCATTTTAATCACAGTGCAAGGGGAGGGAAGACTCTGCCCCCAAGAAACTCACCATATAGTCACCACAGATTATTTTCTTAGGGGATTCGGTATCCACTTCCGTCACCTTGAGTATGCACCTAGAAAAGACAAAAACACGGGCGCCCTCTAGGGGGTGACATGGCTGTGTGAGTCGACGCGATTTTAAGCTGTGGGCTATGGTTAAAATAATGACCTATTTGACAAATTAAGAGTGAGTCTGACTAAATTTCTTATCTTGTGTAAAACCTGTGAAAATCTCAAGAACATACACTCTTTGTTTAGATTTTAGGATTAACAAAACAAACTGTCTGCTTCTCTATGCTGTGTTTTTCACATTTAAATTAGATTAAGATCATCCAAAAATATCAAAATTGTCCAAACATGTATGTCTCAGAAGTCTAACGAATATTTTAGCGCATCTCGGGCTTGTTTCGGTGCATTGTTGTTCTGTTTCGGCGCAACTGTGCTCTATTTTGGCGCATTGATGCTCTGTTTCAATGCATTGCTACTCTGTTTCAGTGCATTGCTGCTCTATTTTGATGCATTGCTGCTCTATTTCAGCGCATCTGTGCTCTATTTCGGCGCATCTATGCTCTGTTTCGATGCATCTGTGCTCTGTTTCGGCACATCCAGTGTCTGTTTCGACGAATAAGAGGTCTGTTTTAGCGCATTCGATCTCTGTTTTGGTGCATCTATTTTTCGAGCCTAGGTAATTTTTTTGCATTCAAAAATCAAGTCTTATCAGTCTAATCTTTCCATGCTCAGAGTTTGGAAGTATACAACCTTTGCGAAGAAGTCTCTAGAAAGAAAAGTTAGAAAGCTAAAGAAATCCCTCGGTTATAAGAAGTTATTGAAGAAAAGGACATTTTTATACCAAAGTCGAAAGGTCTTGCTTGAACACAGGACCTTTATTCATTGATATCACGACTATATTAGAGGTTTCACTACGATTATGCTGTAGAGCCTTTGTACTCATGAGCCTTTTTTCAAAGAAGAGCCCTTTCTCAAAGGCACAACCACAGTCAGCGTATTCATTCTTCTTATATCCCTCAACCTACAATTACTTACGCTACTCGTCCCAATCAAATTATGCAATAGAGAACTCAAGCACATTAGGCATCCATCAAATCTTTTTTTATGAAGCTTCGATCAAACCTCACAAAGTGCAAAATCATCTTTATTTTTGATTTTTGGTTTAATTCCCGCAAATAGGATTTTCATCCTCTCAAATCAGGGAATCACGAGCTAAAGATTACAAATATTTTAAGTTATAGAATATTCATTCTATCCTAACTTTCATAGTCATCAAACATTTGCACTATTTCATCCCTTTGATCAAGGTTAGTAGAATTTGAGTAACGTTTATGCCTGCTGTCACGAGATCTCAAAAGAACATAAAGAAAGATGAAAGCATAGTAAGTGGAATGGGTGATAATAGTGAGAGGGAAGAGATTCCTTGGCGTAGTTCAAATATTGAAGAGCTAACAGAAGAAAAGCTCCAAGAAGTAGAACAGGATCCCCAATTCCATACTCTTGTGGAAAGGATTTTAGAACGAAACAAGGAAAGATATTTCCTTTCATTAGCTAATCAGGGAGCTAAATTACCTGATGATTTTGACACAAAAGGGATCAAAGAGAATCCCGAAATTCCTCTCAATGATTTTGGCGCCCTTACTCAACAGATAAGGGAATTACAAGGACAAATAAAAGAGATGCAAGGGGGTACAACAAAGAAGTATGTTTTGGATGACATATGTCCTTATCCATTTGATAGGAGTCTTCAAATGATTCCTTTTCCAAAACATTGTGAAATCCCTAAATTTGATAGGTATAATGGGAAAACTGACCCCATTGAGCATGTGAGGGATTTTCGAAAAATGAGCTTAGAATTTGCTCATGAAGATACCTACTTAATGCGATTGTTTCCATGAAGTCTGGGTGGACAATCCATGGAGTGGCTTTCAAAGATCACTCCCCCCATCAAAACCCTTGAGGAGTTAATAAACAATTTTATATCACAATAGTCCTACAACATCCAACACCAGATAACCATGCTTGATCTTTGTAAAGTAAAACAAAAAGTAGGGGAATCTTTCACCACATTTTTACAAAGGTGGAGAAGGGTGCTCTGTAATACCCCTCCGTTTTACTTCTATTTTCATGTTGCTTATGTTTTGCTTGGATTACAGCTACTGAGATACTGGACATATTTTATTATGATATTTTGATCGCTACTCTTGAGTGATGAACTATTACTATGATGAGATTACCTGACTTGATTTTACATGCTTTGATGAATGAATGTTAACAGTAGAATTATCATGTGATTATTTATGAAACTATTGTTATGACGTTAGTGTCAGTTTTGGATGAGTGTATTGGTGAAGAAGACGGAATTGCATCACTCGCTTGCGAGCGCCCTGCGATTCCGAGATTTCTTCTTCACGGTGTGAATTATATACTGCATATATCATGTTGATTATTTGATTATAGGTTGCAGGTACATGACATTGACTCCACCTGGTTCCACAGGTTTGAGCGTGTCGATCCAACGGTTAATTTGAATGGGAGACAGTAACTTGGTAACATGTGTCAGGTCTACACCCTAGCCTTAGTGTGTCGTCAGCTCTGATGTTTGAGTCTTGCTAGATCTTATTGGATGCTTTTGTAATGTTTTGAAATGTGTTAACCCTTTGATTTGGGATTTTGAATATTGCATTGGCTGGAAGAAATGGTGATTTTATAGTATTTAATATTATGCTCTTTGGTTATATTTAAATAGATTATGGAAATTTAAACTTAAATTAGTTATTTAATTAAATTTAAATCTCAAGGATTAAATTTGATTATTAAATAATTGTAAGTAGGTCCATTAAAGTTGAATTATTTAATTTATTAAATTTAGATCTCATGGAGTTGGATTAAATTATTGAATAATTGAAAGTATGTTAGTTTGTTAAAATAATTATTTAATTAGACTTAAATCTCAAAGGATTAAATTTTAATTAATAAATAATTGTGAGTAAGTTAATTAAAGTTAAATTGTTTATTTAATTAAATTTAAATCTCTTGGGTTTGAATTTAGTTATTAGATAAATTAAAATAATTATGTAATTGTATTTGATTGTAAAGTTTAAATTAAATCAAAAAGGGAATATTGTGAAATTGTAATTTTTAATTAAAAGTCAAAAGTTAGGACGTTTGAAAAAAGGGGAAATGAAATTAACTTGTAAATTCAACTTTTGCATTTGAAAGTGAATTAGGGTTACATTAGGTTATTTTGGAATTGTTATTTTATAAGTTTAGGGCAGAAAATTTGGGGATGGTTGTTGCTTCATTTTTTGGACAGGCAGAAAAATTGTTGGACAAATTTTTGATGAAAGTTTAAGAAATTATTTCTGGTTGAAGAATTAAATTGAAAAGGGAGAGAAATTCTATAAAGAAGGTGGAATTAGTAGATTGAAGCTTGCTGGAAATTTCTTGGCATTGTGGAAAAAGAATTGTGAAGAGCTCAAAGGAAAGTCTGCATCAATAATCTTGGTGGCTGCAAATAACCAGGTTTTCCTTTTTATTCTCTTGTTTTAATATTCCTAGTTTAACCTAGTTTGTTTAAATTTGAAGAAATTGGCAAATGGGGAATTTTCTTGAAACCCTAGGTTAAACTCCATTAATTTGATATTCAGATTTATTTATTTTGGAAATGCAAACCCTATTAGAAAATGGTGGAAGAGAAAACCAGATCTTTGAATCATTATTCTTGTGTCATTGAAATTTTGAAAACACAAAGGAAAGGGAATGGTTTTATTGTTTTCTGAATTTAATCTTTGTTGGAAAGTTTCAATGGTTGCAAAAGAAAATTATTTTCTGGTTGTTTTGACATTATTTCTTCGATTACCCTAGTTTTGAAAATTCTGGAAAAAAATTACATATATAATAATATACATTGCATATACCATTTTCTGGAAATGATATATGCAATCCACATTATTATATATATAAAATTTTTGTTGTTTAAATTGTATTATGCCATTTTCTATTGGCTGCGTACGGCCTGGCATATCGTACCTGTGTATGTACGAAAATTTTCGTCCGAATTTTATTCGTCCGAAATTCTTTTGTTCCGTCCGAAACTTATGTCATTCGAAATTTTTATTTGAAAAAGAATTTGTAATGTTTGGTGGGGGGCTCGGCCCCCACCGGTTTTTATTTATGTACAGTGGGTACGCAGTACCCACTGCACAGTGCGCCACCCGTACGGGGGGCACACTGTCCACTGGGGACTGCGGCCCCTACGTCGCTTACCGACCGACTGTACACAGTGTACAGTCGGCATTAACAGTTGATGGGACTGTACCGGTACCGTCCGTCGAACGAGGTACCGTCCGGTCCCGCCATTAATACTTGCGGTCGGCTTTAAACCTTCGTTTATTAATTTTGTTTTATAAATTAAGTCTTTTATTAATTGTTTTCAATTTTTTTTAATTTTGTTTTATTTTATTTCGATTTTAAGGTTATTTTTATTTTAATTTAATTTACTTTATATATATAATTTTAATTTGTATATATATATATTGTATGTATTTTTTTATTATATATGAATATATATATATATATATATAATATTTTATATATATATATATATAGAATTTAATTAATATTATATATATGGTAGATTTAATTTTATTTAAAGATTTCGTTGTATAATTAATTTCGTTTGGATTACGAAATACGTTTTGATTTTAATAAGTGCTTAGTAAATTTAAATATGAGAAGATTTTCTTGACCAGTATGGTTTTAATATTTTGTTAAAATAAGGTTATGTAATGACATGGATAATCAATTTTGGTTAGGTCTAGTATTAACCATGATTAGCATATGTTGCGAAAATAGTTATGTTATGGGAATCTATTGTTACAATTGTAAACTTTGAATGACATTATTCTAATTGCTGCGAAAATGCACTAGATAGGAACATGGTTTTAGAATAACCAAATATAGAAATTATATTGCCAATGCATGAGTTCATTGATTGTATTCGTTAATGTTTTATTTTGTGAATGATTATTGTGAAGTGGAATTGTAAAAGTCTTCCAGTTACACGTGGGTCATTCCCTTGTTATAATATTGTTTGATTTCCCTTGGGTTGTGTTACATTCATCTTGTCCTCCTAGTATTGGAGTAGAATTCTTTGTGTTGCCTCCTAGGATTGGAGAGAGTTTTATTGGTTCAATTCTGTAGCACTTGAGTAACCCTTGGAGTTAGTTTCGTAGTGTGTTATCCAATTAGAAGAGTGGCTTTTGTGAGGGGCCGGAGCCCAAAGAGGTAAACCGGGAAACCTTCAGAAGTGATTTTTTAACAACTGAAAACTAAAGTAAATATACTTAGCATATTAGGATGTAGTTCACATTAACCAAGATAAGTTAACCTCACTCACAGGCACAAGGGTTTGTTTAGACTTGGGGTGGGTGAGAAGGCCTGGAATGGCAAGATCACTATCTCGTCCCTATGAGAGATAGATGATTCCGCTTGAGTTTGTATGAGTGCGGGATTCGGTTGAGGCCACCAGGATTTCCGGAGCCTATGAAGAATGCCCAGAGGATATCTCATGACAAACCTTGTGATGACACTCTGTCTAGGATAACACCGTGTTTATGTTGTGCGTATGTTTATTTTAGCACACTTGATCATATTATGTCTGGAAGCAATGTAACCATGATTAGAGTTTTGACTTTATTGTGCATATGTGTGGTTGAGTCAGTTTATATCAGTATGAGTCTGCCTTTGGTTTGAGGTGGTAGGTTTCTCGTCCATGTTACTTGGTTACTATCTCCTAGCATGGGGGTTGGTCCTTCGGGTACCACATGGTTGGGTGGAACATGCACCATAACCGTTGGGTCCCCCTTGATCTTCAGCACTTGGTGGCGAGACTTCTTGACGGACATCTCTCTTTGCTTTCTTTAGGATTCTTGTACCTTATATCTCTTAATGTAATAATGTTAATTTTACCCCTCTTGTGTATGAGGTGGATCTTGTAATATTCAAACTTATGTATTTGTACTCATTCCGGGAATGAGGATTGTAATAGACCTTTGTAACTGATGTATATAAATGAATGCTTTATCTTTATCTTGTACTTTTCTTTGATGTAAAATGTTATTACTTGTGTATTTGCTTTCATTGTAATTTTAAATATTGTTTGTTAATGGGGTTTAAGTAATCTCAGTTATGTAACCCTAGGGGAGGTTGTCATTTTAGTTGAACATGTGGGTTTAATTCACTTCTTTTACTTCTTTAAAAAAAAAAAATTATTACGCTTGTTTAGTGAATTGAAACTTCCTCTAGGGTTGCGTGGCGGGGCATTACATGCTCGCTAGATACTCTCACCCTGTTCCTGAAAAAGAAAAGATGGAGATCTTTATTGATAGTTTGAATCAAGAAATGAGTTACAGACTGAACCTTCATTGTCCTCAATCATTTGAAAAATTGATTGAAAATGCGATTATTATCAAAGGTGCTTTGATCAAGCGTGGAGTTCTGAAAATTGATAAAGAGGGTTCAAATTCATACAACAACAACAACAACAACCATAGTAACAACAATGACAAGTCATGATTTTGGACTCGAAATAAAAATGTTGTGAATGATGGGGTAGTAGGTGCTAACAACATAAATACGAAGCCTACCATCTTTAATGTGTCAGGTGTTCAACGTAGCAATAATGCTGGAAATTCTAGCACCCAAGGAAATATTTCCAATCAAGGAAACACAACTAACAATCGTGGAAATAATTTTGGCATTAATCAAAATTCAAATACACCCAGATCTTCATATTATTCAAATCGACAAAGTTTTACTCCCTTGGGCCAATATTTGGAATCCATTCTCAAAGAGTTATTAAATCAAAACGCTATTACATTGCCACCACAAAGAGACTATGAGGCTCGAGTTAAACCACCATCGTGGAATGACTCACATTTCTGTGATTATCATAGGTGCAAAGGTCATAAGACAAACAATTGCCAAGGATTGAAGAATATTGTTCAGGATTTGATTGATAACCATACCATCACGGTTGAGGGACATAATGTCAATAATGACCATCAAGCATTCAAGAATCCGCTCCCTAATTATCAAAAAGGGGAATCTTTGGGTGATAAAGGCAAGAAGGTTAATTATATCCATGATGTCATTATCAATCATATTTATACTGATGATCCTCAAATCAACGTTATCTGAATCAAAGGTAAGCAAGAATATCAAGAGGTCAATGCTATGACAAGGGGACAAGCCAAAATAATTATTAAAGGAAGCTCATCTAAAGCCGCGATTCCCCCTTCAAACCAATACAATTTGGTTGATCATGCGAAAAACATCAGCCCAAATTTCTATCTTGGAACTTTTAAAGTTGTCACCAGCCCATAAGGACATTCTGGAAAAGGCACTTGTTGATACAACTATATCCCCTGATCTGGATATCAATAAATTTCAAGCCATGGTGGGACACTTGTCCTCCTACACATGTTTATCTTTTTCTGAAAAAGATGATTCATCCTTAACCCATCCACATAATTCATCACTCTACTTAGAGGCCATGGTTCGCAAAGCCCGCATTAGACGTGTCCTAATAGATGGGGGAGCTAGATTAAACATTTGTACTTTAAAATTGGTCCTTGCTTTGGGATATTCTGAAGAATCCATAGATCCACAAAGAAATATCACAATCAAGGCATATGATGATGAAGAAAGGACTTCCAAAGGCCTCATCATGCTACCAATCAGAGTGGGACCTATTGTGAAGAATACCTTTTGTCAGGTTCTAGATCAGGATCTAACCTATAACATACTCTTGGGTCATCCATGGATCCACGACATGCAAGCTGTTCCATCTACTTATCATCAATGCTTAAATTTTCCATATGATGGATAGGAAGTAACAATACCTATTGATCACATTAGTAGTCAAAATTGCTCTAACCTTAGAGCAACTTAGGACACGCTCGTCCCACATAATAGAGAGGCTTTGGCCATCTCTACCTCCAAGTACCATGAACAAGCAAGTGAAATGATAAGTAATTTTGGCACCAAGCTAAAATTGAAAGATAATGGAGTGGGAGAATATTATTTATCTCTCTCTAATTTACCCATATCCCCAAGATCCCATGGCAACCCTCAACATCCATACATCAGGAAACAACAACTTTAGCCTCAACTTCAGCTCCCATCACCAAGTTTAATGGGATATTTATCAAAGAAAATGAAATGGAAGATAGAGTTATCCTTGATTGGCTCTATAAAGATGAAAAAGAATCAGTACTACATGTCAAGTTACCCATAGAACAATATGGAAAAGGTTATGCTATCATGCAACAAATGGGTTATGAAGGAAATGGCCCTATAGGTAAAAGGAAAGAGGGTATTGTTGAACTTGTCCAACTAAAAACAATGCACCCAAAAGATAAGACTGGGTTAGGATATGGTGAAGATACTAAGGAAGAAGTAGCACAAAGGTCATCAAATGAGGAGTTAGCTGAATCAATTCTGAGAATTCAAGCAAACAATTCTGACACTGACTCCAATGAATATGAATGGGATGACTTCTCTGACGATACTTTCATCTTAGAGAAAAGGGTGGACGTCATACACAAATTCTCACCCACATTCTTACAAGGGGAAAGTTCAAGGCCCCCTCTCGATTATGTTCTACAAAGCAATCATGACTCAAGTGAGACTGATTCGATTCAAAGCGAAACAGATTATCCACAAGAGGATACCATTTTAGATCCCCCCTATGATGATGTTAACAATCACACCTTGACCCTTATGACCAGTGACCTTACTCATCCTAATGATCCATTTCCTTTGGTACATCCCGAACTCATTGATTGGGAACAAGTCACACCCATTGATGTTCCAACTTTTCCAAATGATGAAACCATAATAAAATTTCTTTGTTCATCCCATCCTGAAACAAGTTCCACCAGGGAATCACAAGATCAGAGTTTTCGACAGGAAAGTGCCAAATTTCTCAGCTATGAAATAAATAATATAAAAGAAAGATCTAATGGTGAAAACCTAACAAAGGCAGTATTAGATCAAGAAAAGAGAAAAATAAAAGAAAGATCTAATGGTGAAAACCTAAAAAAGGAAGTATTAGATCAAGAAAAGAGAAAAATAAAAAGTGTATCCAATGGTGAAAACCTTTCAAAGGCGCCAAAGGATGGGAAACTTGACACTCTTCTGGAGCATTATCAGGAAAGGTCTTCCATTTTAATCTAACCAACAGAGGCACTCAATATAGGTACTACATAAAAGCCCAAAGTTTTGCAATTAGCTGCATCTCTAACAAACGAAGAAGTACCTAGATTCACAAAATTTCTCAAAGATAATCAAATCAGTTTTGCATGGTCCTACGTAGATATGCCTGGATTGGATCTAGATCTCATCATGCATCATCTATCTATTACACCGGGGGCAAAGCCTATAAAACAGAAACTCAGAAAAATGCATCCGCATGTTGCATTATTGGTTAAAGAGGAATTAAAAAAGCTTTTGGATGTTGGATTCATCCGGTCCATGGACTATGCAGAATGGATCTCCAATATCGTGCCTGTTTCAAAGCTAGATGGAAGGATTAGAATTTGTACAGATTTTAGGGATTTAAACAAAGCATGTCCTAAAGATGACTTCCTCTTACCAAACATTGATATGATTGTTGATTTAACTATTGGACATGCGATTTACTCATTAATGGATGGATTTTTAGGATACAACCAGATAAAGATTGCACCAGAAGATCAGGATAAAACAACATTCACATGTCCTTGGGGTACTTATTGTTGGAACGACATGTCATTTGGGTTGAAAAACGCAGGAGCTACATACCAACGTGCAATGACAACGATTTTTCATGATATGATGCATACATTCATGGAAGATTATGTTGATGAACTCCTCACCAAATCTAACACCAGAGAAGAACACATAGATATCTTATAAAAAATCTTCAAAAGAATGGAAAAATTCAAAGTGAGACTTAACCCTAAGAAATGTGTTTTTGGAGTAAAATATGGAAAGCTATTAGGTTACATTGTATCAGAAAACGGAATTGAAGTGGATCCAACTAAGGTACAAGAAATTCTTGATATGTCACCACCAAGGAACATTAGTCAACTACGCTCTTTATAGGTACGGTTACAATCCACTCAAAGATTCATTGCTCAACCAGCGGATAAAAGTTTACCATTTACAAATCTCTTACACAAGAACATTCCATTTAAATGGGAGGACAAATGTGAAGCAAAATTTGATCAGATAAATCAGTATCTCATGAATCCACCAGTATTGATTCCACCAGTACAAGGAGTACCTCTTATATTATATATTTCCACCATGGAGGTATCTTTAGGAGCATTATTGGCACAGGAAGACAACTCGGGAAAAGAGCGAGCAATTTATTACATCAGTCAAACATTGACAAGTCATGAGTTAAATTATACATTCATTGAAAAATCTTGCTTAGTAGTGGTCTTCACTTCTCAAAAGTTATGACACTACATGCTAGCACATACAATAAAGCTTGTGACTAAGATTGACCCACTCAAATATCTTCTAAGTAAAGCAACCTTAACTGGTAGGTTGGCTAAATGGGTCATGATCTTGAGCGAATTTGACATTCATTATGTGGATCGCAAAGCTATAAAGGGACAGGAAATTGTGGATCAATTAGCAGAAGAACCAATACCGGTAGAACACCCAATACACATTGATTTTCTTGATGCCGATGTATTTACAACAGTTATCCAGTAGTCATGGGCGCTCTACTTTGATGGTTTTTACACTCAACATGGTTCAAGAGCAGGGATTCTTTTTATTACACCTCAAGGACATACAATTCCAAAATATTATCAGCTAGTGTTTCCATGCACCAACAACATAGCTGAATATGAGGCATTAGTAATTGGCATGAAGATTGCAGTAGACTGGAAAATCACCGAACTTCAGGTTTTTGGTGATTCACAACTTGTTATAAATCAAATCAATGATGAATATCACACTAAATATGACAAGTTGATACCTTAAAAAAGAATGGTGGACGACTTAAAGAAATACTTCGTTTATATCAAGTTCATACAGATTCCACGTATTGATAATAAAGCAGCAGATGCTATGGCTAGAATCGCCTCTCTACTCCACTTGACAGAAAATCAAACACGATACGGTTTCCTGGTGGAACAATTGTTTTCTCCCACCCATGACAATCCTGAAACTCAAGTCATTTGCCACTTAACCAGTTCTGATTCTTCCTTGTATAGCCAAATTTACACTTACCTAAAGGATACTATTTTACCCTTAAACTTGTCTAGGAATCAGAAAAGAAATTTCATCCGTCAATAATCCCGTTACACCTTAATTTCTGATGTCTTATATCGGCATGGTCTGGATGGTACCCTCCTTAGATGTCTCAAACGCGATGAATCTGAAAAGGCCTTACAAGAAGTACATGGTGGAATTTGTGGGACACACTCAAGTGGACTAACCTTAGAAAAGAAACTTGTTCGATTGGGTTATTATTGGCCGAACATGGAGAAGGAATCATTCATCTTTTGTGAAGAAATGTGCAAAATGTCAGATTCATGGGAATCTCTTTCACACTCCTGCTTAGGAATTGCAACCCTTCACCACAACATGGCCTTTCGCTCAGTGGGGATTGGACTTGGTTGGCAAGATACACCCATCATCTTCAAATGGACATAAATTTATCATTACAACCACTGAGTATTTCACTAAGTGGATTGAAGCTGTTCCCCTAACAACTGTTACTGGCAAACAAATTTCTTCATTCATTTTGAACTATATCATCTGTCGATACGGTATTCCCAACTCCATTATTATAGACAATGGAAGACCCTTTAAAAATTAGGATGTAGACGAGCTATGTGAAAGATTTCAAATCCAACATAGATTCTCTATGCCTTACTATCAACAAGGGAATGGTCAAGCTGAAGCTTCAAATAAAACAATTCTCAAGATTCTGAAGAAAATAGTGAATGAAGCTGGTCGAGATTGGCATGTCCAATTGAATCTAGCATTATGGGCATTCAGAACAAGTATTCACACACCGACAGGAGCTACTCCTTATGCTTTGGTCTATGGAGCATAAGCTATTCTACCACTGGAAGTTGAGATTCCTTCACTTCGAGTATCACTCAAAGGGTTAATTAATGATGAAGATTATCGAGTATCAAGATTGCAAGAGCTAGAATTGCTTGATGAACAACATCAAACTGCAGTTAATCATTTGAAGGGATATCAACAAGTTATGGCCCACATCTACAATCATAGAGTCAAACCACAAAATTTTCAAGTGGGTGACTTGGTTCTCAACAGGATCGAGAAAAGAAAGGCAAGTTCAAACCTAATTGGCTGGGCCCTTTCGCTATCATTGCAGCGTACAGATCAGGGGCATATCAGTTATCAATTGTAGAAGGGGACCTGTTTGAAGATCCAACCAACAACATTCATCTGAAGAAGTTCTACGCCTGAGAAAATATCAAAAACAATATAAAAAAGTCTTGAAAAATAAAAAATAAAAAATAAAATAAAATCGCTGCCTTGATGAAAACCTGGCAAACAAGCGTCTTGATAAATAGCAAAAAAATCATAAAATCAAGAAAAAGTGCAATAAAAACAAACGGTGAAAACCTAGCAAACAGGCATTGTTTGTGATTTTATTTGGCTCTCTCATCTATTAGGATTCATTTTGCATATCCATCTTTTCATCGGCATCACACACACACCTCGCCATCGCATTCACATTGCATCATCTCCTTGGAACAAATAGGGGTCTCATCGTGGCTTGATGATTTGAGGGTTATCCTTATAGTAGTTGTGTCTAGCAAGAGTCAGAGTATGAGGTCACTAGGGGGCAGTTCGCTTCTTAGAGCTTTTCTAGTAGGTAGTCGGCAACATGTGTCTAAAATCAAAATGTTCGAGTAGCAAGCCTTGTCCAATCAAATTGAGTCTATACAACTGTTTGACAGAAACAAAGTGGATGATCTTAATCTGAATAAAATGAATGACAAACTTAAAAGCATTAGTTGCAAATTGTTGTTTTGATATTTGATGACATCATATCTTTGGAGTGGTTCAATGATGTATTGAACTAGAATCACAAGGAAGAAGTATGATTTTTCTTTGCTTGCTGTCTGTAAGCTAATCATTAGTATTGTGCAAATTTGTCGTGGGACATGCTCTACAACGTATTATTGATGACATTTCAGAATTTGCATAGGAAAATGGTTAACTTTTGTCTGTTTATGCAAACAATACTCAGGTCATCTTGGTCCAATTATACCTCGATGCTTGTATTAACTTGCTATATCAAACACCATGAAAGCGGTACTCAGGTCATCATTGGTGCTGACATACCCTTTGATGCTTGTACTAACTTTCAACATATCAAAAAAAATCTCAATGATGAAAATCAAGTGCAACATGAAATGACAACAAGGAGAATGGTTCATTATTGCATTCTAGGGTTGCATAATTCATCTAGATTTGCATTTTGGGGGCTATTTCAATAGAATATTGAAGGATTGGTAAAATTTTCATATATCTTTTAAAAACAAAAAAAATTGAGTACAACTAGACATTTGTTTCATCTCATTTTCATTATCATTCACATCATTTCACCATCATTCATTATCATTATTCGTACATTCACATTTTACATCATCATTTTAGTATCAGTTCATCATATTCATATTAAGTGCATAATTCATTCATTTCATAATTTATCTCATATTATCACTTCATTATATTGACATTTCCACTTGCATACACATCATGTCACATACATAAACATTCATAGTAAGGCCACATCCATTCCATTCATTTTTCACTCATCATTTAGGATATCATGTTCATTTCCATTACATCATGCATTATTGGTTCACCAATTATGGCATTATCATTATCATCATAGTACATCATTATCCATGTCATATCATTTATTCATTTCCATTTTAATCATTACGTCATATCATTTTCACATCATTAAAACTATTTCATTACATCTTACATCTTGCATTCATTATAAAGAAAAATCATTTATCAAAATTGCATCATACACCATCATATTAGAATCATTTCATTACATCTTACATCCTGCATTATCATACATAAAATGAAAATAAAATAAAATCATTTACATCATCATTTGCATCAACATACATCACGAAAATCATACATGACATAGCATATAGAAATAAAGAATGCATCCATCACATGAGCATAAATCATGCATAACACATGCATAATCGAATCACCACTGCATCTCATAAATCTCATCAAAACAAATGTCCATAAATACAAGGATATCAAATGTTTCAAAAATATATGTCAAATACAATGGCCTAAATGTGTACAACATGTCCATCACTGAGGGACATCTGGCCATGGCACATGGCTACTCCTACCTCCTGAGGTAGTAGGTCTTGATGGATCTTTGATCCCAAAAGCTTTGATCTCTCGTCTGACTGGATGACCCACACTCCTGGTAGCACTCTTGGAGTGACTGCGTGAATGGGTCCGAGACCGAGTAATTGACTGTGTAAAGGCAATCCTCCTCTCAGGTGGTACTGCCTCGAAGTATCTCATCCTGTAGTACTCGGTCTCTCGAGCAGTCTCTAGTCCCTCTGTAACAACCTCTCTAATAGAGGTTCTCTTCATTGATCTAATAAGTCTCTCGGCTAGCCCCTCAGCCTGTATGCATCTCTCTCGAAAGTTGTCTCTCTCAGCATTAAGTTGAGCTACCTGTGGGTCAGGAGGTGGTGGTTGTGCAACCTGTACCTGCAGTTGGCTAATCATCCCCTGAGCCTGTGCCAACTGACTCTGCAAAGTCTGAACCTCTACCTACAAAGCATCCATCTATCCCTGTGAGGGAGCCCCGATAATGATTCGTGGAGCCTCAGTACTCGACTGGTCCACTACTATCGAGGTTCGTGGCCTCGTCCTAAAAAAAACATCAAAGAAACATCTCTGTCCTTTGCCCCCACCACCTCCATCATCCCCACTGTCATCACTGCTATCATCCTGGCTGCCAGAGTCATCCCCCTCATCTCCTCCCTCATCAATATCCATGGCCCCAACATCCTCTACCCTTGCTTGAGCCTCTCCCTGTGGCTACTCTGTTGCTACCTGTGCCTATACCTGCCCTCGCCCTCACTGAATCACTAGTCCTCCCATCAATGGGGTAGGCTCCTCTGGACTGGTAAACCTCAGAAAGGGATGTGTGTAAAAGAATGCAGCATAATCATCTGTCATCCCTGCATCTGTAACCTCTGGATGCATGGCTCACTGAGCTGGTTGTAACTCAAAGTACTCTACTCGGGCTGCCTCAATGGTAATAATATGACCCCACTCTGGTACATCCTCCCAGCATCTGGCATAATGTGCCACACCCTACGGCATCATCTGAACTAGCCCAAGATGTCTCAAGACTCTCATCACCAGAAATCGCTCAATAATATAAGGAGTCCACCCAATCAGGTATCTGGATTTGGTAACATATGGCAGCTCTATATCATCTGTCTCCCATGGATCACAATCTACACATGGCCTCCAGATGACTGTATCCAAATCATCTAACACGCACCGCCAATACTCCAACTTGCCCAGCCTCAGCTGGACAAGCGGCCCTATGTATGCATAAACATATGGGAACCCAAGAGGACGATCTCTCTGAAAAATGGGACGCGTGATGGAAAAATTCTCCCATGCGAAAATCTGTAGAAGAGTAACTCCGCAAGAGAGACTCTTCCCATCTGTATACACGACCTGATGAAGATCGTGGTACAGATGGGCAAGCATACATGAACCCCATGCATATCTGGTCCCATGGAGAAGCATATCCTCCAGAATCTTGCCCCAACCAACTGATAGTCCCTTTGCCCTACGATCAGGACAAAGGAAACCATCGATCATACTTGCTAAGACTGATGGCAGCGAGGTATATCTCTCCACCATCTCCTTCTAGGGAATCTCATATCCGGAGACATGAGGATCCTGGAAGACTCGTCTCAAAGCATCGGTCCCTCCAATCTCCTTGTGATCATAAATCATAAGCTCTCCAACTACAGGAATACCTAGAATCCTATACACGTCCTCTGGAATCACTGTGATCTCTCTTGTCGACAAATGGAAGGTGTTATGCTCGCTGTGCCACCTCTCAGCCAAGGTAGTCAGCAGTGCTCTGTTGACCCGATACTGCGGGATACTCAATAGAGCTCTCAAACCACACTGGTCTATAACTCCTAAATCCTCATGAGACAGTCGAGGAATCATCTCCCATGTCTGAGGAAATTTCTCTCTAATCTGAAGAAGGTTAAATTCCTCCTTTACAACATCATCAAACAATCATGCAAATCAATCAGCAAGGGATATATCAATCAATCAGTACATCATCAAGCAAGTTCACATCAAATCAAATCAACACCTATTTGCTTTACATATCGCATGGAAGTAAATTTATCAATCATTTTTACTATTTGTTTTTCATATCACATGGAAACAAATTTAACAGTCAACATGACTCAATATCTATCTATTTGCATTTAAATTGGGAAAGCAAACCTATCATTACTATTTGTTTTCATATCACATGGAAGCAAATTTATCAGACCTATTTGTTCTTCAAGCACGAAGACAAAATTATCAAAACAAGCTACTCTATTCTTGATGTTATTCAAAGGCATAAAATCAATTGTCTAATCTAGCAACACTCATCAAGCATTTTATCAATATTTCTTGAAAATTTCAAATTTGGGAAAAATCCCCGGATGCCCCAAAACAGGTCATCAATGCGCTAAACCTTGTATGCGCCATTTTAAATCATGGATGCAGTAAAACATGGAACCCCCCAGGAATAGTCCCTAACGGGAAGGGATTATTCACAAAGTAAGCCATTGGTGGGATTGGTTGGACAGGCGGTGATATAGGCCGAATTGGTGGCGACACAGGCCTATTTGGAGGTGATGAGGTAGGTGGAATTGGTGGTGGTGTAGATGGATTTGGAGGAAATCCAGGTGGAGTAAGTGGTGGTGGCAGTGTAGGTATCAAAACCTTATGAGCATGAGATCTTGGTCTAACCGGAGTTTGCAGTTCTTGTAAAGGTTCAAGGTTAGTAGAGGATCTCAAAATCCTTCTATATTTCTCCGATGAGAAAGATCCTATGTGAGCCAACTTATCTTTTCAGGCCCTCCTTCTAGCGCCAACTTCTGTTGATGGTTAAAATGACACAAACAACATTAAAACATAATATTTCTACTCTATTTCTCCTGAAAAAGAAAGACAACATGTAGTGGCCTAACTCCCAAGGTCCTGGTAGTTGGTTCTCAACTGTCTGGTGTCACTCAATCGGTTCATGCAACTGTAATGTTCAAGGGGCCTGTGCTGGTAACAAAAGATTCAAGCAATGACTCTTTTTATCAAAATAGCTCCTGTAAATAAAAGGGTTTCAAAAAAAAGAAAAAGATGGAACAAAGGGGTAACTTGTAAATTTGAATCAAATTTATCTAACATCTAGACATATACTTTAAACAATGAATGTTCTCCAAAAAATCACAAAACCAAAGCATGACACAATCTACAGCATAAAACTATACCATTGCATGCATCCAAGGTGCTTAATTCAATACCACTTTTTACTTATCACAACTATCTCCAAGATTTCAAAACATACATCCATTCATTGCTAAGGTCATAGATCAACAGACTTTAATAACTTCAATTCAATGATAATCTAATAAGACAATCCTTAAATCTGATTCCTTCAAATGACTTTCATCACTCAAGAAACTCTTATGTTCAGCACAATCACTGCATATAGATAGATTATAACTTATCAACCTTATCACACAATTAATTTAACTCTAACACAATATTTTGGGAAAAACCTGTAATTTTTATTAACTGTAAAACATCTAGTAACAATGTATCTCAAAAAGTGATCACTACAAAATTCTATCTCCTAGCATTAGGTAAGCCAATTCTATTCTCAATTATTTGACCTTTACAATATGATACCCATCAGGTATTTATAGGTATACAAAATCTCGAACTCTACTTCTATTTTAGGCATTCCACCCATTTAGGAACTATATTAATTTGATCTTAAGTTCTTACATTTAGACAATCAGTTTAACTAAAAATAGAAGATAGAAGAGAAGAAGAAATCATGCACTCAAAAAGCTGTCAGTGCTGCATGCAACATGCAAAGAAGAGGAAATATGCATGTAGGGACTCATGCATGCGAAGCTGGATCTACAATAAACTCATCGTAGCTGGTGAAGACTTGCTGTAATGTATCCATCTCTGGCCCATCAATCCAACTATCTTCAAACTTGATTCGATCCAATTCTTCTACAACAAATTCCCTCATACTTTTTATTTTTATTAACTCTCTCCCAACAGATTTGATCTCTTATTTGACCTCTACTAGTCGATCTATTATCAACTCTTCTCCATTATCCTTTTCTTGCATGAGTCATTTGAACCTTTCATCCCATTTCTCTTTAATTTGACTCAAAGGCATGCCATCTTTTGTCAACACATTTACATCTACAATTATAGCAATGACTGCTTCTAGATCTTCCAATTGCTCAGTCAAATTATTAACAGCCTCCTGGATTTCATCCTTATGCTTACACAAAAAGTCAGTTCTAAACTGGAGTATACGAGAAGTTTTCTCCACAAAATCCTTGTTGTCCTCCTCAAGTATCGATTGTTCCAGAAGAGTAGCTAAAGGAAATGCACTTACCTTTTCTAACTTCTGACTGTATTATTTATACTCTTCTTCTTATTTTTCTGATGCCTCAATGTATTGATGCATCTCTTTTATCAACCCTTCTGTATCCTTGTAGGCTTCAAAACCTTTAACTAAAACTTCACCTACCTCTTGGTTCAATTTGTCTACCCACCGATCTACCATCTCCGCCTTACCTCTAACCTGCATCAAATCATCTACCTCCTTTTTGCTTAACAAAATAGGAGTCTCAATGGCTGCTACCTGTTGTGATCTTGGAGAGGAGACACTCTTCAAGAATGAATGCAATTGATCTAATTGAGCTTTAAGCTCATCCTTCTTTTGCTTATCCTAGATCATTCTTGACTTGGTCGTTGAAGCCACCACATCAATCGAATTCATTTGCTGATTCCTAGTGGGCCTTCCCAAATTGACCGTACTCAACTGATAATCTATTAGCTGCATATCCCCTACCTCCTTTTCTGTCACCGACATGTCACATTCAACAACAATTTCTCCTTTTTCTGTGAGTCGGGTAGAATGTAGAATCTTAGCCTTCTTTTTAGGCCTTTCCTACTCAATTCCCTTCATCATATCCTCCCAATTGAGAGGTTGTGGAGGTGTTATTGCCCTCTTCTATAGGTCCAATTTTAGCCAAGTAGGAGCACTTGGAGCAGTAGTCATCATAGAAGAGGAAGCAACAACTGTAGAAGGTGGTTGAACATTTACCTGAGGTTGAGAGTCAACCCTTGCTTTCTCTTGTTGTTCCTACAGTATATGCATCTGCACCAACTTCTCAGCCTCTTCTCTATCTCTTTGTTCTTTCCTTTCCTTTTCTTCCTCTTCTTTCCTCTCTAGAGCTTCCTTTTCTAGTTTCTCTTTTTCCAAAGCCTCTAGTCTCTCTTTCTCTAATCTCTCTGCCTCCAAGGCCTTAAGTTTCTATGCCTTTTCCTTTTCTTCTTCTACTTGCTGCTTCTTAATCAGCTCCTCAACATCCCTTTTCTTCCTCAAGCCTTCTGCTTCTTCTTCTTTCTGGTGAGCTTCCTCTACAAGTTTCAGTTTAGCAACCAAGATTTCTCTTTCCCTTTGGTTCCTTGCTTTTTCTTCCTCAAGGTCATGAATTTTCTATATCAACTCCAACTTGTCATTCTCTTCTTTGACCTTGAGCTCATGTTCTTGTTGCCTTCTTTGTTTCTCCACTTCATTAGCTGCTGCCTTAGTTTCTATTTCCTTTTGTTTCTCCACTGTAACCCTTGCATCAGAACTTCTTGTCGCATCTTCAAATAGCTTCCATTGATCTTTTGGTGTTAAGATCTGCTCAATATCCTCCTCTAGAGGCATGTTCTCTTGCAAATCTTTCTCTGATAGAGTCTCATCTGAATCTGTCTCAACCTCCAGAATTTCCTCCTCCACTTCTTTTCCCTTGGCAGTTTCAGCCATGCTATGAAGAGCTCCTTTTTGAATTTCTTTACTCTTCTTCCTTGTAAGTGGGACTTGTGTGGATGATTCACCTAATGTAGGTGTCAAAATAGCAGATCCTACTGGAACATCTCCCTCTGGCATTTCTTCATCATCATCAATTGCCTCAAGTTCAATTTCTTCAATGTCCGGAGGAAGGAATTCTAATGGCTCTTTGGGGGGTGTCTTTCTCTTGATTCTCTTATATCCTTTACCCTTTTTAAGGATTGGTCCTTGAGGAGCATGAGTTCTCAACATTAACCATTGCACACTCCTATCCAATACTATCCTTCCAATCTTCTTGATATCAATTGTTTCTTCAACATCCCAGTCAATTGGATCTAGACTCTTGGTGCCCACATTCAAAGCTTCATAGGATGGATCCAATACAATTCCATCATCCACCAATGTGTCAGGAATGTTTTCTTTAACACCTAATTTTGCCATGAGTGCAACCAACAATCTTTCATAGTTCTTCTTTCTCAAATCATACTCATCATGCCAATCACTCCAAAAGTCTTCTAACAAATTGAAATGTCTAGTGAACACTGAAGGTAATAAGGCATACATCTTTTTCTTTGGATCAAAATACTTATGAGCTGTGTACAATCCCAATTTCAACTGTATCAACTTACTACAGACCACCTTTGCTCCTACCAAGTGTTGACAGCTATATTCACCCAACTTCATGGGAAATTTATGACATCCAGTTTTATGCTTGATCCCAAACCGAGCATTAACTCCAATAGCTTGATATACAAACTCCATTAGCACTATCCTGTTACTGCAGCACCTTGGAAGCAAATGTGGATGGCCTTCAAAACCAGCCAATCTGAAGTATGTAAATTTAGGGTATTGGATGTACCAACATCCCCATTCAGCAATGAATGCCATAGCTTCTTGAATCAACCGGTATCCGACATCTCCATTCAATTGGTTGATAATCACATATAAAAATGCATCATCGACTCTTCTGAAATGAGTCTCAGCAACTTGAAGAGACAACTGATCATAGTGCTCCCATACCTTCTTCTACCCATCCAAGGATCCCATTATGCCTACTCTATTCAAACCTGGGAAAATCCCTAATCTTGTTGCTGCATATACAATGTAAGAAGTCATAAAGAAACACTTAGTGTTTTTGATGTTAGTCAGCTGATCATGGATAGCATTTGACACAATCATTGGACAATCAAACTGATAGTCACCATGTAAGATTATTTGGATGAAAGGAAACATCCATTCCTTGAAGTGGAATGTATCCCTCTTTCCAAACACCTTGGACAACATCAATATTAGATCTGATACTTCCTTCTTGAAATCTGCCCTCTTTGGCTGGTCTGCAAGTTTGCTCAGAGATTTCTTTTCCGTCTTCAACCACTTTTTATTTAGATGAGACTTATTGGAGTCCTTATGCTTGCTATACTTCTCCAAGGCCTCTACTTCAGTTAGTTGCACCAAGTTCTTGGGATCCGAAACATTAAATATATTTTGAAACATCTGAGGAGTAAGATCAATGATCACATTATTCTGCGAATCCATGCATAGTCTTGTAGTAGGATTGTAGGCACTAGCCACTATTAAGATCAATTCTGGGCATTGTATTGAAAAAGGAAACACATTAATATGTGCCAAGCCGAAATCAACAATCCTTTGTGTCCTTCCTGCCATATTTTCTCGTTCTGCAAAGGTTTCTCCATGTAACTCCTCAAAGTTGTACCGCCCCAAATTAGTATCCGTGATATCTGACCAGTTTGATTCCACCTTGCTCACCCTCACAACTGGACTCCTGTGATTATACCTCAAGGTATAAGACAGTTGTTCTGGCTTTAACTTCTTTGGTTTTGGTGCTTCCTTTGATGTTCCTGCAGGCTGGTTCCTTCGAGAAGCTTCCCCTGATGTTCCTGACATCTTTCAACTTTCTTGCAAAGAAAACCTCTAATTAGATCTTTAGACATCATCATAAAACATGTTTTAAAAAAAAAACATACCTTTCATATATGCATCAGAGTTGGAACCAGGCAAAAACTCAACCTAACACAGTCTCTTTTACAATACTACCAAACTTAGAGCCAAAACCGATATAGATACATTACTAATAATAAACGGGCTCAGAATCAGAATTAGGAAGGGGATCAGAATAGGGATCGGAATGAAAAAGGGATTTGATTTTCTTCAGATTTTCATATTTTCATATCCGATTTCCACTTTGCCTTCGCTTCCGTCCAGGTTATCGTTATTTCCCAAAGAAGAATTCTTATTATCCGCGGAGCCAGAAACAGGATGGAAATAGAATCGATAACTTTTGTAAAAAAAAATTCTCAAGTTCATAATCGATTCCGATCCTGCCCCCGTCTAGGTTGACCATGATGTCATCAAATGATTTTTGTTGATTTAACATATAACTTCATGATTAAAACCAAGGTCGCTTTAAATGAAAAAGGGGCTTTAAAAACACTACACTCATATGACCATGGGGAACGATTGTATTTTAGGGCCATCATATTTTAATCATTTAACTGTGATCACTAAAAGACACGAAACCCTAATCTAACAAACCTAATAAAAACTAGGGCACGAATATTAAACCTTGCCATTTACTAGAATGAAATACACGATGAAACCCTAAGTAAAAATGATAAATCTAATCTACCTCATTGTAGATCCCCAACCTTAACAAACACCATTAAAACCCTAATTTAATCTAATCTACTGCAAATCAGAAATAACACGACACAATCGCGATTAAGACGTGAAAGCGACCATGCTAAAAAATATACAGAATCAAAAACAACATCACAAGAAACCAAAGAAAAATAAACCAAACAAACAAAATAAAATAAGAAATTACTCATATAATCATGCCAAGAAACACAGATCCATTTAGAACGAAATGATTCAAAGCATGAGCAGATATAAAGAGAAACACAACAAACACGACATTAAATAAATGAAGAACAATAATAATAAGAAAACCCTACCTCAAACGCAAAAGAACCCGAGCTAACCTTTTGAACTGATTCTCATGCAATAACCTTCCTCTCTTTCGATCAATTTGCTCAAATGAACTTCGTTGCTGTTGTTTCGTGCTCTTTGATCTCTTAATAATGATAATAATGATCTGTTTAACCCTTAATGAAGGTAAAAATGTTGATTTCTACCTACACGAGCAACTGCCATTAATGCATTAAAACCCAATTAAGGCGAAGTCAGAATTGTGAGAGAACAAACACTTCTCTGTAGTGCCACTTCAGTCAAAAAGTCAACGACCCAAAAGTGGCGGGAGCGGAACCAAAACGGAAACTGAGTCGAAAGTTTAAGAAATTTCCAAACCTCATTCCGATTCCGATTTCAGGTCCACCAACTAAACACTAAATAGAACCAAATACAAAAGGTAAAGCAAAAGACCAACATAATGAAACTAAACACAAAGACTTAGACTAATGCATAAATAAAAATAGCGGAGGCGGGGGCAGAATTGATTATGATTTTGCAATTTCTGGTAATGACCAACTTAAAACCCACTTCGACTCCGGTTCCACTGAAGAAAAACAACAGGCCAAAAACAAAGACCATCGAGATGGGAACAAAACTAGTTTCAAAAGAACCTTCATAACCTGATTCAGTTCTGCTTCCGCTTCCGACAGACTAAACCAACATAAACAAAGTGTTGGAAGCAAAATGACTCCAAAATTTATTTGAAAAACAACAAAGGATAAAAAAATAACAAGGGGGACCCATTTTGACCAAGGCAAAAGATGGGGTGGTTATGCAAGGCATAAAAAATGGCGACTCGACTGGAAAAATGGTTTACCTATTTTCAAGATACCCAAAGAAAATTTCAGTCACCCAAAAACTACTGGCTTATAAACACTTTAACTTGAATAAAATTAGATATTTTTAGGATAAATTTGAGTTGGAATCTCAGATGTATGTGGCCATGAGTAATCTCTAAATCTGAGTGTGTGCTTATATTGTGCATCATTCTTCATAGATACTTTCTCTATTCTTTGAACCACCATATCTAAAATTCAAGCTACACGAGTTGAGTCTTTTAACTATCGTGCAGTGAAATCCTGGGTATTGCTCTGCTGCCAGACAGGCGTCTATAGCCCCGACGGAGATAACTCTAGTTCTCTCAAAGCATTGCTCTACTGCCAGCTAGGCATCCATAGCCCCGATAGAGATACTTGATTACCCACTTGATATTGAGCTTGCCTTTTCTTTCTTTCTTTTTTTTTCTCTTTTTTTTGTGGAAATTCTTTTATGCATCTCTCAATACTCAGATTCAGTGAATCTAAAATGT
Source organism: Sequoiadendron giganteum (assembly GCA_007115665.2). Lineage (NCBI taxonomy): Eukaryota > Viridiplantae > Streptophyta > Pinopsida > Cupressales > Cupressaceae > Sequoiadendron > Sequoiadendron giganteum. The sequence goes on from CM021104.1 coordinate 472,005,530, forward strand.
GGGTTGAGTACTACAATGGATTTCATGATAGTCTTCGAATCGGATTTTTTCACTTGAATCGAAGGTAGAGTCATTCTAAAACAGATAGGCATTTAATCATGCAGACGTTTCATCTAATTTGGTGACAAATTTTCAATGATAATGCATGATATATTCACAATGTATCTTCTTATCTTTAAATAACTTCTCAAACCCAAACTAGAATGATCATAGGACATAAGTTTCAGAACGACATCATTTTCAATGATGATAATGAAAATACCTAAACCAATTTCTCTCCTAGTACCAATAGTATACTTTGAATAACAACCCCAAGTCTTGAGATGAACAAAATAAAGATCCGCAACGAAACAAAACTCAACAAACTAAACCAAAACAAAAATAAAGAAAACAAAGAAAACCAAAAAACAAAACAACAACAAAAAGAAAACCTAACTAAAACAAAGACAAAACTAAAACCTCACTGCATAAAAACTTAGTTTCATTTGATATAGTCTAATACATTCTCCTCCAAAAATATCAAACCTTCTATGCACCAAAACAGTGCTTGAGAAATTGACCATTAACGGGTAATGGAACAGGCTCTCCTGTTAAGGTACTCAAACAAAAGGCGTTCTCACCTAATATTTTAGCTACTTGATAAGGACCTAACCAAAGTCTTTCAAACTTCTGGTGATCTCCCTTCTTTTCTCTAGCCTTATCCCATAACAACACAAGGTCTGATATTCTAAAAGCTTTTATCTTGGCTCTCTTGTCAAACCAACGTTTAACAACAACCTGATGTTTAGAGAATTGCTGCAAAGAAGCATCTCTTTGTTCTTCCATATTTAACAAATTAAGTAGTCTAACCTCAATCCTATCATCCTTAGAGTAAAATTCTTGCATAAAATTTAAAATAGGTATTTGTAAATGAATGGGAAAGATTGGATCTTAGCCATAGACCAACTTAAAGGGTGAATTCCTTAGGGCTGCTTTGATTCTGGTTCAATCTGCCCATAAGGAAAATCTCAACTGGGTGTGCCACTCCCTAGGGTTACTTTCTAACAACTTTCTTATAATTTCCAATAAGTTCTTATTTGTCGACTTAGCCACTCCATTTCCCTGAGGGTAATAATTGGAAGAATATTTTAACATAATCTTATGCTCATATGCCCATGAAATAAACTCAGCAGAAGAAAAAGCAGGGCCATTATCACATACTAGAGCAAATGGAACACCAAACCTGGTTGTGATGTTCTCAGTTAGAAACTTGATGACCACCTCCGTGGTGCTATTCTTGCAAGGTTGTGCCTCTATCCAATGTGTGTAGTAGTCAGTTGCAGTCAAGATGAATTTATGTCCTCCAGAAGAATTTGGATTAATCACACCTACAAAATCAAGTTCCCACTAAGCAAATGGCCTTACCTCATATACCGGTTGTAGGGGCATTGCAGGATTTATTTCTCTAGGTGTAGAAGTTTGACATACATGACAAGTCCTGCAGTGTTGATGTGCATCTCTAAACACATAAGGCCAATAATAGCCCAACCTTAAAATCTGATGTGCCAAAGCATCAGCTGATCCATGCCGTGTTCTGTGCCTGCCATGAAATTCATTTATGGCATGTTTAGCTTCTTGCTAATCTAAGCAGCGTAGATAGATCCCTTGGAAATTCTTCCTGTAGATTGATCCCCCTTTAAGCATATAATGGGCACTCTTCATCCTCAATGCTCTCCTTTGAGTAGAATTCATTCCTTCTAGACACTTGTTATTGAGGAGGAAGAAGACTAAATCTGTATACCAGGGATCCTTTGTGAATGATTGAACAGTGTACTGTTGGCAAGTTATACTTCTGTCCACTTCAGCCATTGCCTTTGACAAACCTTGACCTCTTACAACCTTCATTGGGTGAATCTCTAGGTCAAACTCTTGTAAGATTTCCATCCATTTCCCTCTTCTTTCTCCTAATTCACTTTGCATTAGGAGGGACTTTACAACTGGATCTGGGACTATGGCCATAACCCGACTTCTGATTATGTAATGCCTAAACTTCTTTACTGCTCTAACCAATGCAAATGCTTGTTTTTCCAATGATGAATATCTTACTTCTTTATTTTTAAATGGAGAGCTCATAAAAGCAATTGGTCTCTCCTCATTCTCTTCCCTTCTCTGTGTTAAAACTGCTGCACATGAATGTTCAGAAGCAAAAGAATAAAGGTAGAAAGGTTTTAGATAACCTGGTCTTGTCAAAACAGGTGCCTCAGATATAGCTTGTTTAATCTGCATAAAAGCAGACTTGGCCTCTTCACTCCATTCAATCTTTGCATCCTTCTTCATCATTTTGTCGAGTGGTTTGACAATCTCTGCAAACCCTATTATAAATTTTCTAACAAAATTGATCCTTCCAAAGAAAGATCTCATTTCCTTCTTACTGCCTGGCCTTGTTAATTTCAAGATGGTCTCCACTCGGTCAGGATCTATGGAAATCCCTTCCTCCGATATAATGTGACCTAAAAGCTTTCCTTATGAAACTCCAAATACACATTTCTTTGGGTTAAGGGAAACACCATAACTGATACATTTCTTTAGAACCTTCTCCAAATCAGCAGCATGATCTTCTCTATTGTTAGAGAAGATAGTCAAATCATCAACATAGATGATTATACATTTCCCTATCAGATCTTTAAAAGCTACATCCATTGCCCTTTGAAAAGTAGCACTAGCATTGATTAGACCAAATGGTATCCTTCTGTAGGCAAATGTGCCCCATTTTGTAGTGAAAGCCATCTTCATCCTATCCTCATGACTTACAAGGACCTGATTGTATCCTGAATACCCATCCAAGAAAGACATCATCTAAGATCCATTGAACTTTTGTAATACTTCATCAAGGGAAGGTAATGGATAGTTGTCCTTCTCAAAGGCCTTGTTTAAATTCTTGAAATCCACACACAACCTAATCTCACCATTCTTCTTCCTTATAGGAACTAGATTAGCCACCCAAGTAGAGTGTCTAACTGGAAAGATTATTTTTGCAGCCAAAAGTTTTTGCACCTCTTTCTGAATCAGAGGCTCAATTAATACATTGACCGGGCGTTGCTTTTGGTAAAACGACTTGGCTTCTGGCTTGAGAGGAATTGTATGTGTGATGATAGATGTATCAAAAGTTTTCAGGTCATCATAGCTCCAAGAAATTGCTTCAATATTCTGTTTCAAGACTCTGATTATCTCATCCTTAATCTCCCGAGGACAAGTTTTCCCTATAAGAACGTTCCTTTTTGGCCCTGAGTGAGCCAAATTAACGAATTAATACTTACCTCCCTCACTCTTTGTAGGAATTCTTTGATAAGCTCGTGGATCTGAATCAAATATTCTTTCCAATGCTATCATCCCTTTTGGGATGTTATTTCTCTTTAAATCCAATATCCCTTCTGGATTGTCACTTTCTGGATTCCAGTCTCCTTGATCTCTGTCAGAATCATCAATTATCTGTCCTTGAAATACATCAGAACTCTCTAAAAAGGCCAAAATGCATTGATCATCATTAAACACCTGAAAATGTCTGACATTATCAGGAATGACAGGGACTGAAATCAATTCCATAGAAAACCTCTTCAGATTGGAATCTTGCATAGGCTCTAGTGTACTAGCTACAACAACAAGAGCATCTGCTATTTGATTTTCTTCCCTTGGAATGAGAGTAATCCCAAAGGCATCAAAATCTTCTATTAAATTCCAAACCCTATTTCTATATGCAGCCAATCTTTTGTTATGGCATGTGTATTGGCTACGTACCTATTTCACAATCACCTCAGAATCTCCCATCACTGCAAGAGCAGTTACCTTCTTCTTATGAGAAAACATGAGCCCTCTTGCAAGTGCTTCATATTCTGCTACATTATTAGTGCAACCAAAATGCAATCTATAAGAAGCAAAGTAAGTTTTTCCTTTCGGATTGGTCAGTTCAATTCCTGCTCCACTTCCTGCTTTAGATTTAGAACCATCAAATTTAAGATTCCATAACTAGTCTTTGGCTGGGAGTTCTTTCTTTTTAGAAGCAACAGGGAATTTGTCACTTGTGACATGTGGCGGCTCAAACTTTTGCTGATCATCAACAATTATCTTGAGGCTAGGCTCAATTAAAGATTCTTCTATGTTCCCAATTTGTTCAACAACTATCTCCTGAATGCTCTCTTGAGTTAATTTACCATCTAATTCATCTTTTTACCATTTAATTTACTATGTCAAATTTTTGCAATATTATTTCTTATATACAAAATGGACTCGAGAGAAAGAAACTTATAATTTATAATACAAATAAGAAATGGACTCAATGTTGTCCTAGACCCCTGAATAGGTCTATTTAACAAAGCAACACACTCTCAATCACTCTTCCAATTGCAAAACAACATTGGGCAACATTTACCAATTTGTAAATCCACAAAATCCACAATGTTTAGGGCGTGATTGGCCCCCTAACCCCACTATCCTCCAAACCCTCACTTTTCTCAAATTTCACAAGGGTTTGTTGAAAACCCTATATGCATACATTATACAACCTCAAAAAATCTTCCAACACTCTTCATTCTACCTGCAGAAACTTAATTGACCACCAAATTATGTTGCCTCTTGACTTTACCCACTTTTACTCCCTCAAACCTCTCTTTTTCATTCAAAACCCCTCTACTCCCAATTAGGGCATCATGCCATAACATAATTTTGACCTCCCTTGTCCTTGCAGACCATTTGAACACGTCAAACTCCACAACCTCACCCTATTTCTGACCTATTCTAACTTTATTCTCAAGCAATTTCTTCTTTTCACCTTGTCTAGCCTTGCTTTTAAGGCCTAAATTTTGAATTTTGAATAGGGGAAACATTAGTAATCTATTCCAATGCCTTTACCATTGCTATTTTCTTATTTGTACTTACATAATTGACTCAAATGACCCCACACTAACTCAAAACTAAAAGAAAGATTACAAAATGGGCTATCATGGCCTTATTTGACATTATAATGACTAAAACCACTGAACTAGACCTTCTTCATCAAATGGAGGAATAAGGTTCTCTGCACCAATGATCATACACTTTTTGTGTGGAATACTCAGACTTCTCAACTCTTGTGCGTATGTTTCTCTTTTCCATTGTTTTACATGCCATCATAAGGGATCAAGCTGGTTGAATGCAACTCAGATCAATTCCACGTGTTTGGGTGTGAAAGAGGACGATTCCTAGCATAAACCTACCTATCAGGATGCATTGGAGCAGTTAGTTTGGCCACACAAATTGAAAAATGAAAGTTGCACCACTTTGCAACTTTACTTTGCTTCCATTTGACACTTTTTCCATCAAGTGAAAACACAAGAAAACACAAGAAAATGGCTCTGAGATAACAAAAATTGAGAGAGGGTATTGTAGAGGGGCCCAACACAATCTCGTAGGATCAAATGAAGAGTTCGTAAGCATTATGGTTTCTGAGTAATATCCCATCAAAGTTTTCTTCCCTTTTGCACTTTGGACCCTTAAGGGATCGATCTGGCTGAACGTAGCTCAAAGAGATTCCACTTGTTTGGATGCAAAAGAGAACCATTCCTAGTGTAAACAAACCTTTTTAG